>CAXDID010000865.1:0-600000 GCA_963988835.1 Hexamita inflata | reverse complement strand
GTTGAGAGGTTTATTTTATGTTATTAATTTTGTTGAAACGAAATAATGTTAAGCTTGTCAGTATTTCCACTTCGCAAATAATTAACAAAATTCTCGAAAACGACTTCAACCATTTAATAGGTAAATTACTATTTTTGTGTTCAATATATATTAAAACATATTATTCGTATTTTAAATCACTTTATTCATTTTTTATAAATGTGTGTGTACCCTCTTATGTCATTTTATTCGCACTTACTTTTGTATATACATGATAGTGTTTATATGCTTCTATTACTGGTCCTTTAATTGGGCTTACTACTGGTTGGTTACAACCTTCAATTTTTCTTTCGTCGTTTTCTTTAGTTTTACTTCTTTAAACACAGGATATTAAACAACTTAATTCAATTACAACTTCTCTAAATTTTATGATAATTCTTTACCAAGTCGACTTGGTCTAAAAGTTCCAACATATTCAAGCCCTATTGATTTAATATACTCAACTACGTCAATTGTACCATAATAATTATCACAGAATAGTGTGCAGTTAGGCTATTTTGGAAAATCAATAAGTCTTTTAATAACATCAAGAGTTTTTGTTTCACCTTTAGGTACTGTTTACGAAGCTGCGTATAAATCCATTGATAATATAAAATTAGTAAATGTATCCACACAAGCTCTTACAAGTATACCTCTTTTTGCTGGTTTAGCAGGATTATACTATAAAAAGAATATTCTACCTGCAAATTTGATAAGTTATTCATCTATTACAAGGTTTTTACCCAGAAAATAATCTGGATATTTTGTATATATGTCTCGAAATTTGCTTTGTAACTGTAACATAAAATCTTAAACTCTTGATACAGAATTTCGAACTTTGGTTTCTTTTGGTAAAAACCTTGTAATAGATGAATAACTTATCAAATTTGCAGGTAGAATATTCTTTTTATAGTATAATCCTGCTAAACCAGCAAAAAGAGGTATACTTGTAAGAGCTTGTGTGGATACATTTACTAATTTTATATTATCAATGGATTTATACGCAGCTTCGTAAACAGTACCTAAAGGTGAAACAAAAACTCTTGATGTTATTAAAAGACTTATTGATTTTCCAAAATAGCCTAACTGCACACTATTCTGTGATAATTATTGTGGTACAATTGACGTAGTTGAGTATATTAAATCAATAGGGCTTGAATATGTTGGAACTTTTAGACCAAGTCGACTTGGTAAAGAATTATCATAAAATTTAGAGAAGTTGTAATTGAATCAAGTTGTTTAATATCCTGTGTTTAAAGAAGTAAAACTAAAGAAAACGACGAAAGAAAAATTGAAGGTTGTAACCAACCAGTAGTAAGCCCAATTAAAGGACCAGTAATAGAAGCATATAAACACTATCATGTATATACAAAAGTAAGTGCGAATAAAATGACATAAGAGGGTACACACACATTTATAAAAAATGAATAAAGTGATTTAAAATACGAATAATATGTTTTAATATATATTGAACACAAAAATAGTAATTTACCTATTAAATGGTTGAAGTCGTTTTCGAGAATTTTGTTAATTATTTGCGAAGTGGAAATACTGACAAGCTTAACATTATTTCGTTTCAACAAAATTAATAACATAAAATAAACCTCTCAACTCAATTAATCTTCTACCGCATACTTACTAAAACAGTTGTTCAATTAACATGATAGCGTTTGTTGACAAGCGTGATCAGTTGCAGCATATGCTCGACGATCATAAGACCGATCTTTCTGAAGATTAATACAGGAAAGTTGCAAATGATTTAATCAGCCTGGGCCGACCAATGGTTGACGTTCAATTGTGGAACGAATATTAAGATAAGTACTCCATTTCAAACAGAAATCAGTTGAATCAGCGTTAAACCCGTACCGAAGCAGCTTTGCGTAACGAGGACGATAACATCTAGGAGTACTTAGAGCAGGTGCAGCTTCAAGCTGTAATCAAGAAATCCGAGAAGGAGGTGAACAAAGCACCAATAAACAATTTAGGTCAGCGTTATCAAGAGTTAGTAGAAGAAGACAACACTGCTCAGTCTTAAATTCAAGCCTACAAGGGCATGAAGAAAGCCCAAAAGATAATTAGAGGTGAGAACTTCGACGACCAACTCATTCAAGCCAACCCAGTTCAAACTGTGAACAACATCCGCACCATCATCAACCAAAACACTGATATTGATCTGTGTGTGGTGAAGAAGAAGGCTAAAAAGTAACGTTATGAGAGCCGCTCAGAAAGTCAAACCAACGACGACTCGGAGCCAAACAACGAAACTGACGCCGGCTTGTTTGGTGAGTTCAAAAGTGTTAAGTAACAAGCTCCTCAAATTGAGCAGTTTGTTTAATTTGTGAAGCCTGAATTCGCTTCGAACACTCCTCAAAAGGAAGTTAAAAGTGAGAAAACGACCGAAAAAGTTCAAGTTGTTGAAGTTAACGGAATGCAAATCGTTCAAAAGAAGGCAAAAGCCCCCAAGCAAAAGAGCAAAAACATCGAGGACGATAAATACGAAACGATTTACTCAGGCCAAAAAGAAGAACCAGAAGAACCAAAGCAGTACATAAACTTCATCCAGCCACAATACCAGGTGAGCAGAAGCCAAGAGCAACCCACGTAAAAACCGGACGCGTTCACCATCGTGACCAAACCAATCAAAGAAAAGAAGAACAAGAACAGAAACGAATCCATAATTCAAAACGAACCCGAAATAAAAGAAGAACACAGAAACTACTTCGACCAAATCACCTTCGAACAACCAACTCAAAAAGTCAGCGAAAGTGAAAAGAAAACAAAGAACGAACTCGTCACCGCACAAAGCCTAAGGCAAAACTGCATCATGATGAACGTGAGCTCCTTCTCCCACCTCGCGAACGAAGTCTCATGCGTCAGATACCAAGACGGCCAAGTGGTCGCCACTCTGCAGCTGTTCTGCAAGTACTTCGGAAAGATAGTTGAGCAGTTCAAGAACGTGGACAAAAACCAGTTCAAGACCCAAGAAAAGATCCAAAAGGTCTCCTTCTTCACGAAGCAGGCCTACGGAGACTTCTTGGCTAACGAACCGAACGTTTTCAAAATCCAGCAGGACGACGAACTCTCTCAAATCAAGAAGCTCATCACCGACTTCGCCATGGGCGGAATCGAAGAACTCGAGAAGTCAAAGACTTTCTTCAAGGGCGAGGCCACCATCATCTTCATCATTAAGAACATCAAGAAGTGCGACGCCGTCAAAATAGTCCTGGTCCAAGAAGACGACGAGTACGTGAACGCCCTCGACTGGGTCAAGTCCCTCAAGATCATGGTGCCACTCGAGACGCTGCGTCTTTCCCAGTCTGTGGGCAAAGAAGCCGCCGACCAACTGGTTGACAAGATCTCCCACTTCCAAAAGCACCAGTACTGCCCGTACCACAACAAGAACCCAGCAAAGTGCTGCTACGACTGGGTGCTCATGGCCTCCGACTTCTTCACTCAGTTCAAGGATCCAGTGTAAACTACTAAAGCTGAAGAAACTGAAGATAAGAAACCAGTTTAATTTATAAACATCAAAAAGGCTAAACTCAACCCTGACGAACCTGAAGTACAACACATGATTAAAAGAGCTGATGAAGATGTCATGGTGGTTTAAAAGAAAGCCAAATCTAAAAAATAATCTAAAGACGAAATAGAAGAAAGAATCAACGAGCTTCAAAATGAATTTGAAGCAAAAGACTATCTCAAGCAGATTTTGGAGCAAAACTAACCATAAATTAAGAAAGTTGAGAATGCTCAACCTGTAGCTCAAGCAGCTCCAATTTAACAACAAGTCATCAAACAAAGTGATAAAAACAAATTGACCTATGCTCGTGATTTGAAACAAAACTGCATCATGATGAACGTGAGCTCCTTCTCCCACCTCGCGAACGAAGTCTCATGCGTCAGATACCAAGACGGCCAAGTGGTCGCCACTCTGCAGCTGTTCTGCAAGTACTTCGGAAAGATAGTTGAGCAGTTCAAGAACGTGGACAAAAACCAGTTCAAGACCCAAGAAAAGATCCAAAAGGTCTCCTTCTTCACGAAGCAGGCCTACGGAGACTTCTTGGCTAACGAACCGAACGTTTTCAAAATCCAGCAGGACGACGAACTCTCTCAAATCAAGAAGCTCATCACCGACTTCGCCATGGGCGGAATCGAAGAACTCGAGAAGTCAAAGACTTTCTTCAAGGGCGAGGCCACCATCATCTTCATCATTAAGAACATCAAGAAGTGCGACGCCGTCAAAATAGTCCTGGTCCAAGAAGACGACGAGTACGTGAACGCCCTCGACTGGGTCAAGTCCCTCAAGATCATGGTGCCACTCGAGACGCTGCGTCTTTCCCAGTCTGTGGGCAAAGAAGCCGCCGACCAACTGGTTGACAAGATCTCCCACTTCCAAAAGCACCAGTACTGCCCGTACCACAACAAGAACCCAGCAAAGTGCTGCTACGACTGGGTGCTCATGGCCTCCGACTTCTTCACTCAGTTCAAGGATTAAATTGTTGAGGATACTACCCCAGTTCAGTAAGAACCCGCTCAACAGCAAGAGAAGATATTCATTAACTTCAAACCATAAAAGGTAGCTAAGTAATAGGAATAAAAGCCTATTGTTTAAGCCGAAGAAGTTATTCAAGTTGAGTTGCGTGCCAAGAAGGAAAAGAAGTAAAAGGAAATCCAAGACGGTGCCTCTCACTTCTACGAGAACTTCAATAGTGAGGAACTCACTAAGGAGATGCAGGCCAGACTGGAAGCGCGTCACTAAGTCGCTAAGCCAGAGCCAGCAAAGCCGAAGCCAAAGGCTGAAAAGAAGCAGTCGATCCTCGAGCCACCAAAGGAGTACAATCACATCTGCTATGTGCACATGAACCACTTCCAGGGCTTCATAAACGAGGTTGCCGTTTCAAAGGTACAGGACAAGAAACTTGTTTCAATTTTGCATTTCTTCGTCAAATAGCCCATTCAGCAGCTCAAGCAGCTCTCGCCAGCTGAATTGCTTCAGAATATCCCCTCTTATGGAACACCTGAGTACGCTCAGTTCCTGAAGGGCGACTAATTCCACCAAGAGTGCTTCATTGACGCCAACGATGCCGACGTCATCAAGCAGGTCCTCAACAAGTTCATTAGAGCGGATTACGCCCTCCTAGCTCAACTACAGCAGGAATTTAAGAGCAAGGCTCAAATCCTAATCCTTACCAAGAACATTCGCGAGGAGCAACCACAAGTTCAATATTTGGGTCAAAATATCGATTTTGCTCAGAAGCACGTTCACGAGAAAATGATCCCGTTCCAAGGAAAAATGACCGAACAGAAGAAAATGAGCTGCGCTTACCACAGAACTAACGGTGGACTTTGTTCCCTGGAGCAGGTGATGGAGGTTATTGAGTGATCACACACATTGATTATTAATAGCAGTACACTTAATAATATTTGATTATATGGTATTTATTGTCTGTTTAATAATAAACGAACTAAATAGGAATTAAATGAAATAAGGAATTTATCCTGTAAAAGAATACATTGGTGGCTATATATTGATTTTGTAGCGTGTTATTGTAATTTTATAAAAATGTTTATTTAAATTTTATAGACAAATATGAATATAAAAATACATCAATGTTATTGCGGCATTAAATGTATTAAGTGTACAATAAATTACAATAATTTGTAATTTAATTCGAATATGAATTTGAATTTACATATGAATTTATAATTTTAACTCAATACAGCGCTTAATTATATGTTTATTAACACAATAGCACTTGTAAATTTCCACATCAAAATATGCCAAATATGAAAAAGTTCCGTACATTATTAGAAATGGTTCCACATTCATAGTCCACACGCGTATTATAATAACCTTAATAAATATTGTCGCGAAAATAATCAGTCGTTAAACATATATAGAGCCGTGGTACAGATTCATTTAGCTTGAGCCAATGTAATAAATAAGAAGACCTATATGACGTGCAAACTCTTCCAGTTTAATTTGATAGATAAATGTTTGATAGTATCGTAAACGAACTTAATGATACTGTCAATTTAGATGTTGTACTTAATGACTTATAATAAGGTGATACTACTTTTGTTATAACCAAAATAAAGGAGAGTAATCATTAGTTAAAAAAATTAGTAAGAAGAATAAACTAACTTGAACAAGGGTATCATCCCATACATGAAAAAATATAAAAACTTTGCGAAAGTCATTCATTCTTGATGTCTACCATATTTTTGTGATTTAGGTTTATTATGAAACTTTATTATAAATTGTAATTTGAATATATTAATTTTAAGAGAATTACATACAGTACTGTACTTGAAAAATATAATACGATCACAACTATATGCTAATACTATAATATCGAGGTTATAAGTAACATGTCAAATAAATAATAAAGAAACATCACATTTGTATAGATTTACAATTGACCAAGAACTATCTCCATTCTAAACTCAACTTTTATGAACAGTTATTTTTGGTGAAAAGTTCCAAGAGGTAACGGAGGCGGAAGTACACTTACTTCTCACTCCTGCACTTTATCTCAGTAGCGATGCTTTTACAGTTCTTGAAGCCGAACTGCATCACGAGATGGAGCAGCAGCTGGTCTTGGTAGAAGTTCCAATGTAGGCGAGTCTGCTTTCCTTCATTAATGGACGTCTGCTCATTATGATCCTTCTGTATTTGTACTTGTAATTCCAATATTTATTGCTTCAGTTCTTAAATCTGTAATGTTAAGAGAGTGTTTTGAATAATCAAGTTGGGCATTGGAAGTGGATATCGAACTTTTTATATTATTATTTATACGCTTACGGTGATTAATTATTAATATCTTAAATTATAATACAATATGTAATTGTATATATTCATTGGATACAAATATAATATATAATACACTAGTCTTATTGTCTTCATGTTTATATATAGTTATCCTACCTGTTAAAAAATTATTTGTCAAATTAATTTGGGGTACTGTATACCCCTTAGATTAAAACTTTTTCATATGTAAACAACTACTTAAAGAATGCACACACCAATATAGATACAAAAAATGTACAGCTACAATCTTTAAACGCGACTGTTTTTCAAATATTATAAATCAGTATGAATTATTGATTTTAATATAATGTTGAATAGATTATAGTTCAGCTTTAAATTTAAAATGAGATGGATCTATTTAGTGAAATCACAAAAAATGTTGACTATTTACGTTTTTGTAAGTTAATTAGTAATGGAACACTTAATCTTCGAAATATGTATCCAATAAATGAAAAAGGTTACCCCTATATATAACTTACTGTAGTAGTTAATATTTTCTGAATAACTCACTTAACTAAGTCATTATCAAAATATAAGCAAATGAATCAAAAACCGACTAATTTTTCTAGTAAAACTGTTATGGCAGGATGAGAACTAATCGGATGAGAACTATATATTGTGTATTCTGACTAGTTTTTGTATTTTATCCGCATTGAAAAAAGAAGAAAAAGATCAGTTTTAATTCTCTGAATAATGCATAATTTAACTGAAATATTAAATAATTTATCAAACCCAATCAACCAATTCTAATAATAACACTCGATAACATACAATAAAATTAAACTGTATATTGTAATATATTAATATACTATACAGGAGTCTAACTACGAACAAATTTTCACTTCAATGTATGAGACGTACGAGGAATGCATTGATATATGCACAAAAGACTGTGTGCACATGATTGTAGAATACATGTGCTTCTCAAAAAGTACGCTACTGTTGTGCGTGATTAGTATATTTGGCGCTTTTGTTGTTATAATAGGTGGAATTCTTATTTCGTATTATAGAAGTAAATATAAGCTTAGAAGAATGTCTACAATACGTAGATTTGATACAGGTAATACAGACAAGGATTGTTTGGTGTTGGCGATGACTGAGTAAATAGTGTGATATTTGTTTGAATCTCGTTTAACTTAAATTAATTTTCTACAGATGAACATAATTTGAAAATATATTGTATTTAATTGCCACATCAATTTATGGATCTGGCATATAATGTTGCGCGAACCTATACTGTAGCTAGAACGAATCATGGAGTGATACCATAGCCAAAAATGCGTGTCGTTCCTCGTTTATACGATTTATCTTTGTAGTCCTTCATGCCAGCCTTTATAAAATCCGGTTGCGCGGAAACAGATTTGGACCAGAAGATTTTCTCCGATTTACTGCAGTTAATACCAGAGGATTCCGACTTAAATGCGATCTGGAAAATAAATGACTCTAACTTTTGGCTTACTCGCTGTTTGAAGCACTACTCCTTAAATTCCAAGAACCCTAAGCACGATTATTTCCAGAATTTTGTGCAGCTTGCGTTGTAGAAGATTATGCCTCCAGTTGTTTTCTAGCCTTTTTAGTCCTTTGAGTAGTAGATTTGGCGTTGTTCCGAGGTATTCCCTCAAGTAACTTCACTCAAACTCCTTGTTCAGCCGAACTTTTAGTTCTTTGAGTAATTAGCGGCTTTCAAATTGAAGTCACTTTAAATGATCTTCAATAAGAAGCAGGACACCGAGGAAATCGAGGAAATGCTGAAAACGGACGCCGTAATAAAATCGAAAACGCTCGGAGAGATTGCACGCACTAATGACGACTCTGTGTTCCCCTTCCACCACGTGTACGACCCGGCTAAGAAGCAGAAAATAGAGGATCTTAAATTGTAACAGTAAAATTACACCACTGATATGGCCAGGCAGTACTATATCACTCCAAAGGATCTTGTTGGATTAAAGTCGCTGTTCAAGAGCTAAATCACAGAATTAAAATTAATAGATTGCGGACTGGGCGACGATCTCGTTGGTGTGCTCTCTGTGCAGCTTAAGGACTCCTTCATCAAGCGCTTATCTCTGGCTAACAATTACATAACCGACATAACCGATTTGTTCAAGATTTGCGTTCAGCAACCCCTTAATGCATCCGCTAACTTCCTCACTCATTTAGACCTGTCCAGAAATAATCTTTAAGTACCCGCCTGCGTTGAGATGATGAAAGCCCTAAGGTAAGAGGAATTCTCCTTAGAACAATTAATCCTGAGCGGAAACAACTTGAACGAGGGGTGGCTCCTCCTAGCCAACTCCATTTTAATGGGCGCTGGGAAGTTCGCGAACGTAAATCTAAACCATTTTGACCTGGCCGAATGCCAAATTAAATTCAAAACTGAGGAAATCCCCGTTCTCAAAAAGTTGGTGGAGGAAACGGGAATTAAATACCTGAATTTGAGCGGGAACGAATTCGACGGGAAAGCGAATTTAGTTGTTGAAGCGGGCCAGAAGAACGGGGCCAAAGTCGACGTAAAAGGGATAGTCGAGAAGTGATGACTTTTTACATTGTTTTGTTTATAAGGTGGTTTTGGTTAGGTACTAATTTAACAGCTTAAATACATCGTGTAGAATTAAGAAGAAAAAATAATAGAATAAAATGACTTAACTGATTACAAAAGTACAGTCTAATTTTTGATCACAGACTGTGCTCAGATCATTCAATATTTATATATTAATAATGAATATATTAATAATGAAATACTATTGTATTAATTCTAGAGATACTGTACTGGTGGGGTCTGCATTCGAGGTAATATAGTCAACTATGAAGTTTTTCCCTAATGCGAGATAATGATCGCATATATACTATTCGTGTTTTCCGCCAATAAAATGAAAAGTGATAACACAAAAATAAAGTCAGAAATTAAATTTCACATACCATTAACATGAAATAGAATTTAATGTGTAGTAATTGTATTAGCTAAACTATTATTAAAATGTTGATTAAAATAGAAAATGAAACTAAAACATATTCATTTGTATACTATTTGTATATTGCAAGTTATAGTTAAGATTAACAGTGACTACTCATAATAGATACTTGTAATAATTATTTTATTATTACACAACAAATTTAATATGAAATTCGTTAGATTGAGTTTTATGTATTATAATATGCCATAAACATTGCCAAAATGATATAATTTTGCAATAATATTTCACTTCTGATGTTGACCTTGATAAAACAAGTTATACTACTACGTTGCTTCCTGTCGAACACGACCGTGATGCTGGACGTCCAGACCAGAGACGCTGTCTTCAAGGCCTGGCCCAGAACCGACGCCACCAGAGAGACCGAGCTGTGCGGAAAGCTGAAGGGAGACATGTTCAAGCTCTCGATACAAACTGGCGCCTACGAGTACGTCCTAAATACTCTACAATCCTACGACCCGGCCGAGTACATCGAGATCCGCCTTCCCTGCACCGAGGTGGTCTTGGGCGTGCCTGGAACGTGCGCCACCGCCTTCAAGGCCAAGTCGGCGATCTACACCATGGACTTCCAGGAGGCCAAGCAGAACGTGACCGAGGCCGCTTCGAATCTCAGAAAACTGGACTTCGACAGAAAAGCGTGTTTTTAGAACGCGAGGTTGGATGTTGGACAACAGTTCCAGGTCACGCCCATGATAAAATCTGATATTTTCAAGTTTGTGGCTGGAACAACGAATTGTAAGTATCCGTTGGATTCTGCTGGTACAATAACTGGAAATAATCCAGCGGATAAAAAATCGATGCTTAAATTCTTCGGGTATCCGAATTTCACTTTGGTTTCTCCAGCGGAGTTCGACAGACGGTTTGGAGTGAAATTATATGTTTTTGAATGGGGGAATTAATAGTCACCTATTGAATATATTTCTGTGTTAAAATATTGTCAATCTATTTTGATCCATTTCCACACCTCCTCTAAATTAATGCTGGAATTAACTGAAGAAAGAAAAAACTTAGACCGTATTCACAGAATAATTACATCTGAAATAGCAAAGAACAGAAAGAAGGAACCTAACAGTCGATAATATAGCACAATATTCAAGGACTACTGTTTGTATTTGCTACTCAATAGCTTTAGCGGTGCCAAAATAACATTCAAACTTTGGGGACTTCCAGCGATTTCAACCATCCTTGATTACAAAGCAAAGTATTTAAAGGAGCTAAAGTATAATGAAAACTTCATGGGTAATGACATTCCATCTGTTGAATAAATTCAAGGAAACCTAACGCTCATATATGAAAGATAGAAGTTGCACAGCCAATGTTACGCAAAAGTTACTGTAACCACAGATGCCTTATATTTTATTGAACGGGTGGAAATTACTAAAAAGAATGCGTATGGAACTTTATCATTGAAAGGAGTTTTGACATAATCTGAAGTCAATGAAGATGAAGCCGTAAAAGCGTAAGCTTAAAGAGCTGGATTTCTGTTTTTACTCAACTTTGTGGATACAAAGACAAAACCACAACTTTTGTATATGCACTACGCCAAATGTGGTTCCGCCTCTGATGATACTTTACAAATACTAGCCAACATCAAAGAAGCTATTTCAAACACCAAACTTAAATATGTTGCTTCTTGTAGCGACGCAGATCCGAAATATGTATCTAAAATGGTTAAACCTCAAGCTTTAAGTGTAATAAAGAAGTTTTTTGGTGACAAAAAGAGACCTGGAAGACATTGTATTTACAATTTAATTAATATGTTTGAACCGAAAGCTCTTATCGACCGATATCATATATTAAAACGAATCAGAGCGTACATGCTGAACTCTTGGCTGGTATTTGAACTAAAAGAAGATAATGATGTTGAAATGAGAAACGTATTCGACATCATTAGGTTATTTAACGACGTTCCAGGGCTAAATTGGGAGGAAGATGTCATTAACGAAGATCCAGTTTTAAAATTAAATGATTATTTGCCAATAAGAATGTTGAATCCAGCCCAAGGTTATGAATTATTAGATAGCGGGTACCTCCACTAAGCTGTTTTAGTACTAATGCTTGCTCCATTGTTCATTGGATTAGGAAGTAGTGTTAAAAATACCAAATCAAATCAAGATTTGTAAATAGTACACCAAGCTGCACTGATTCATCTGTCAGTTTACTCTTTTTATGTATGCATGTTACTTTACAAAGAGTATGAGACCAATTAAGTACGTGCTAGAAATGTTGGCTTCAAAAATGGAAAAGATATTGAACTCAAAGCGGTGCTTAGCATGGAATTACTTGAACAAATAATAGTCTACTGTGCTTTTGTGTTCGAATAAACAGCTGCAAATCAGTATACGGACATAAATAGTTTGTCTACGTTCGGAAATGAGAAAATGAACGGAAAATTGCGTCACTAAAGTTTTAACGACAATAGCGCAATCAAGGCTGAAGCTGTGCTCTAGAAATTTCATTTAATTGAGTTATTAGCACAAAAACATGGCATTGATACGTTTTCTAGACGAACTCAATATCAACATATAATAAACATTGATGGACAAGTAATTATTAGCTAGGAAGATTAGGATAAGGCTTTTGATTTAGCTTAAAGAACTGTTAATGCAGTTTTGAACAGTAAAGCGCACGCAAGCGAAGAACAGGAATTGACAAATGATTTGATGGAATTTATGGAAATGTTGGATTTACACACATTCATCCCAGTGCCTTTATATCGCGAATCCAGTCGTTACGTGAAGTCATTGACTAAAAAGAATGGTAATCGTTAAGGGAAACTCGCACGTATGGTTGATAAGAAAAAGTGAAGAATCATAATTTACAAAAATTCATATAAAATTTAGAAGTTAAAATTTCACAGAAATCTAATGGTTTATAGTATTAAACATTTAAATAGTCAAATTTCAATTCCACTTCAAAACCTTCTGTCGAACTCCGCTGTTTCTCCCATGTTCAGCTTCAGCCCAAAAACATTTATTGCAATGGGTGCGTATCCGTGCTCCAGAATGCCCTCCCCAGCAGCTCAGGCTTGGTGCAGTGGAATGGTTAATAACTTAGCAGTTCAGAGTTTCAACTATTTTTAAATGAACTACACCATTTCTGGTAAAATTCCGAACAGAGACGGATCTCTGACAAGAATCGGGAACTACTCAACCATGATGGAATCAAATACGGTCAGGAATATGAACCAATAATATTTTGACTGCTATGATTCTTAAATTTTAACAATTGATTTGAAATCAATGCGCCTTTAAAATAGTCTTAAATCTCCAACAGTGAACTGCTCGAAGCCGATCAAAACCCTCGTCGGCGACTTCGACAAGATGGTGACCAGAATCAGCTTCCAGGAGTTCCAGGACTTCAGGCTCGGGAACGTGTACACGATCGACTTCCAGACCAAGTCCCAGGTGATCAACAGCACGGACGAGTGGCTCACCTGTGACCAGTCCACCAACCAGACCCACTGCCTCGAAGTCCTGGGCAAGTCCGGCCTGAGCGAGATGTACCTGAACGCCCAGCAGCTCTTCTACAAGGCAGAGGCCATCAACCTGCTCATGGCCCTCACGGTCACTCCATAATTTAGCTGCTTCCAGAACGCCAGCTTCGGCCTCTCCAACGACCAGGTGTGCGCCGAGTTCAGCCAGAGCTGTCAGGCCTCCGGGCTCTCCGCCGGCTCGAATCAGTTCACCTTCAGCTTCGGAGACATCGGAAAGTTCGGGAACAACCTGCTCAACATCTCCACTCAAGGCACCTTCTCGACCACCAACAACAAGTACTGCGCCAACCACGCCTTCAGCACGGCCCAGATCGCCCAGCTCGTGAACGCGGACGGGGCCGGCGCGGTGACCGGAAGCCTCAAGATCGGGTCCGTCCAGATCCCGGTGGCCGTCATCACGGACAACAGCGCGATGCAGCAGGTGAAGAACATCCAGTGGTTCGTGGTGGGCACGGCCGCCTTGATCGTCGTGTTCACGGCCATCGGTCTCTGGAAGCAGTGGGTATGAGTGAGTTTCTTTGGTTTCATTTAGATTCCGTCGTTTGGGGTGGAATATATTTATAATGTGCACACGGCCCCACTCCGATGAAGCCAAGCGTTCTCTTCGTGTGCCTCGGAAACATCTGCCGCTCGCCGCTGGCCCACGGCGTCATGCAGCATTTGTTGAAACAAGAGAAAAACTCACAATTTGGGATGATCGACTCATGCGGCATGTACGGAGAGCCAGAAGGAGAACCGACCCACCCAGGCTCCGTGTAGGTAATCAAGCAGAAGCTCGGGGTCTCGTTCTCGAAGGGCTCCAGGCACTGGCGGAAGAGCGACTACGAGAAGTTCGACCTGATCCTCACGATGGACAGAAGCAACTTCCGCGACGTGATGGACGAGCTCCAGAACAAGGACCCGCTGAAGAAGGTGAAGATGTTCCGCGACTTCGACCCGGCCGGACAGGGAGACGTGCCCGACCCATACTACACCGGCGGCTTCGACGGCGTGTACAAGATGGTCGAGAGGACCTGCAGGAACCTCATCGACCTGCACGCCCAGGGAAAGCTCCTGCAGTGAACGAAGCTTTGGACACGCCTATATGAATATTTTGGAAATTAAAATCGTATTATAAAGATCTCACGTGAATCTGAAAAATGACTTAGTTTATATTTTTACAATGGCTATCATTGTTCTAGTAGGTATCAATGCTCTTGAAACACCAATAACAAAGAAACCATGAGATTAGATGCTTTATCAAAATCTTGCTTTTCATTCTAGTTTATTCAATAATTAAAATTGAGTTTAATGATTACAGACTAGAGTCCACTACAAAACTCCTTGACCCCCGTTTTGGGACATATCGAAGGCACGCGTTTCTCAAGTATCAAACATGATAGTTGACAAACGCTTTGGAGCGGTATTAGAAATAATAAAATGTCTCGTAACTTTTATTGCTGGACTAGACTTACTAGAATCTTAAGAATGCTCACACTATTTTCAATACTATATTACCTCGAATACAGACCCCAACTCAACTTTCATCAACTTCACATAACTTGTTTTTCTAGGTTTAAACTAGTATGAGATGTATCCATTACAACTTATTAAATGAATCAATAATAATACCAGAAGATAACGTGATGCATTAAATTAGTTGATCATCACGTGTTTACAGGATTGCAGTAGTGTAGATTATATCAATTGACGTGTTTATCATTACTATATTGTTTATAAGCTATATCTATTTTTACATTTCACTTCACATCTAATGTTCAGACCATCCCCATAATTATCTGGTTCCCGTGGAGAAGCCGAAGTTTCAGTTTTAGCTGGCGAAATTCGCAAAGCTTTAAAGGGCGCTGGAACTGATGAAGAAAAATTAATTCACATTGCTTCAACCCACAATTTTGTTGAAAGAGCTTTAATTTATAAAGCTTTTAGCGCTCAATTCGGTCTCAATTTAGACAAAGAATTGAAGAGAGAATTAGCTGGTAACATAGAAAACCTTATCGTTGGAGTATATATGGATCGCCACGAGTTTTGGGCTCAATAAATTCATGAAGCTATCAAAGGTGCCGGTACTGATGAGAAAAAGTTAATTGCACTTGTAATTATGATGTCTGATGATGATACTCAGAAAGTTAGTGCATTCTACAGAAGCTTATACAACAAAGACATGTTCGCCGCTATTGATTCTGATGTGAGCGGATCCGCTGATTGGGCCAGACTTGTAAAAGCTTGGATGAAAGGATAAAACAACGCTAGCATGTCTGCTGAAGTAGCCGCTGATTCCCTTCATAAGGCAGCATAAGGAAATGGAACCGATGAAGACGTTTTCATTTCTATTTTATGCAATATGTCTGCATAAAATTTCAGAGATGTCACTGCTGTTTATCAGAAAAAGTTTGGAAAAACTCTTCGTGAAACTATTGTTAAAGAATTCACTGGTAAGTCAGAATTCGCATATTTATTATGCCACGATTATTTGGTCAATCCTGCAGAAGCTGTTGCATCTTTACTCAAGCAATCCATGAAGGGTGCTGGTACTAATGACGAATTATTGGTAAATACAACTGTTTTGTTCTCAGATTATTTCAGAGGTGCTGCCATCGCAACATCTTACAAAAAATTTGGAGATTTAGCAAAGGACATCAAAGTTGATTTGACTGGAAAGTACGAAACCGCAATGCTTGCTATGTGGGGTTTGAAATGAGTTCAAATATTTAAAAATTTAAAAGCAAATAAAGATGAAATACAAATGATAACATAGTCTTCAATTAATTACATCTAACTAACAATTAACTGTAAAATGATAAATTATTATGTGATAACTTATAGTTTCAGATTCAAATTATATTTGGAATTAACTTTGGTGGATACATTTATTTATTGTTTTATACTGTCATTAGAAAATGGACTATTCACTTCAAATGTTACTATACTACAGTGTTTTACTACTCCGTTGCTTCCAGCCGAACACGACGGTGATGCTGGACGTCCAGACCAGAGACGCGGTCTTCAAGGCATGGCCCAGAAGCGACGCCACCAGAGAGACCGAGCTGTGCGGAAAGCTGAAGGGAGACATGTTCAAGCTCTCGATACAAACTGGCGCCTACGAGTACGTCCTAAATACTCTACAATCCTACGACCCGGCCGAGTACATCGAGATCCGCCTTCCCTGCACCGAGGTCGTCTTGGGCGTGCCTGGAACCTGCGCCACCGCCTTCAAGGCCAAGTCGGCCATCTACACCATGGACTTCCAGGAGGCCAAGCAGAACGTGACCGAAGCCGCTTCGAATCTCAGAAAACTGGACTTCGATAGGAAAGCGTGTTTTTAGAACGCGAGGTTGGATGTTGGATAATAAGTTTAAATCTCTCCAGGCGTATTCTCAGATTAATTTTAATTCGTGGCAAACACTTCCAACTGCAAGTACCCGCTTGATCCCCAGTCAACTATTTCAAACAACAACCCACTTGATCAGAAAGCTGTTTTAAGCTTCCAGGCCTACCCAAATTTCACTTACAACAAGCCTTAGTTCAGCATTTCCCCCTCAGAATTGCTCAAATAGCAATATAACTGTTAAAATAAAAGCTGTTCTGAGATGGTGAACGGGCTCGCCACTCAGAGCTACGACTACTTCCAAGTGAACTACAGTGTTCCAAGTTTGATCCCGGATAGAAACGGATAACTCACGAGAATGGTTCATTACACGAACATAATGGAGTCGAACAAGGTCAGAAATGTGAATTTGAACGTTATTGACTGCTACACTTCGTAAAAACTGAGAATGCACTCAAGATAAATAAGGATAATAAGCGAGTTAAACGAATCAATGGAGTGGTGCAAGAAACCACTAAATTAGGTATTGAATTACGATAAAATGATCACAAGAGTCGTATTCCAGGAAAACTACGACTTCAGAATCGGAGAGCACTACACGGTTGACTTCCAGAGCGCGCATTTGCTCAATACGACAAACGAATGGATGGGATGCCATGAATCAACTAATGAAACTCACTGCTACAAAGTTCTTGCGAAAAGAAACCAATTAATCGATTATTTCGTAACCGTTCAACACATATTTTATTAAGAAGAAGCGGTTAAAACAATGATTCCGCTTTATCCAGCTTCTGAAGTAAGCTGCTTCGGCAATACAGTTTTCCATCTGTCCAATTCACAGATTTGCGCAACTTTCGATTAATACTGCGCTGGTGATCTAGAGTAAGAATCGTATTTATTCACGTTTTCTTTCGGAAATATCGGGAAATACGGAAATAACCTGCTCAATATCACCACACAAGCGACATATCCTAAATCTATGCACAAATATTGTGCTAACTATAATTTCACCGAGTTATAAATACTGTCTCTGTCCAATCAAAGCACGGTGACCGGCGAGCTACTCATAGGATCGCTAATGCTACCGGTTACTACTATAAATAATATTGCACCGCCATAGAATGTAAAGTACATATCTTATATCCTTGTAGCGGTCGTTATTATTTTGTTTATCGTTATCAGTTCAAGTTTAAAATACTCATGGATTTGATTTTCATTGGACTTGATCTATTTATCGATTTTTATGAAGTGGGTTACAACAAAAACGTGTTATATATTCACTGATATTAATAATATAACGTAAAAATTCATCATGTTTTAATTGATAATTATAGAATATATCAAACAGTAAGATGATACATATGTACCGATTATAGTAACGATGTAGAATAAAATAGAATAAAAAGAAAATTTGCAATTTTAGAAATGAAGGTATATTCATATTTACAATTTTTGTATATATTATGTAAGTTTCTTAAATGAATTAGCATGATTTAATGGATGAAAATTTAGTGTAATTTATAATTAGACACAAATTTATAATAATTTATATACAATATGTTATGTATAGTCTTTCAGTCACTGTTTATTTATCCACATCACAAATGATATTTATTCATGTAACATACCAACTCCGTTGCTTCCAGTCGAACACGACCGTGATGCTGGACGTCCAGACCAGAGACGCGGTCTTCAAGGCCTGGCCCAGAACCGACGCCACCAGAGAGACCGAGCTGTGCGGAAAGCTGAAGGGAGACATGTTCAAGCTCTCGATACAAACTGGCGCCTACGAGTACGTCCTGAACACTCTACAATCTTACGACCCGGCCAAGTACATCGAGATCCGCCTTCCCTGCACCGAGGTGGTCTTAGGCGTGCCTGGAACTTGTGCCACCGCCTTCAAGGCCAAGTCGGCGATCTACACCATGGACTTCCAGGAGGCCAAGCAGAACGTCACCGAGGCCGCTTCAAATATGAGAAGGCTCGACTACGATAGAAAGGCCTGCTACCAGAACCCAAGGATGGACGTTGGATAATAAATTGAAATCGCTCCAGGAATATTTTCCGACCAGTTCAGGTTCGTAGCCACCGCCACCAACTGCAAGTACCCTCTCGACTCCGCAGCCACCATCGCTCTTGGAAATCCAGCCAACAAGAAAGCCATTCTCAGCTTCTTCGGTTATCCTCAATACACTCTTGTAGCTCCGCAATACAGCGTAAGTTCAGCCGCCTTCATGGCAGCTCCAGCGTTTTCGTGCATCGGAATGCCTACTCCAACCCTGAAGACCTGGTGCTCTGACATGGTGAAGGTTCTTTCAACTCAGAGTTTCACTTATTTCCAAACCAATTACAGTTTCCCTGGAATGATTCCGAACAGAGACGGTTCTCTTTCCAGAACTGGAAATTACTCAACTATGATGGAGTCAAACATAGTTCGTAACAAAAATATTTAATATTTTGACTGTTACAACAACTAATCCCTTATGATTGATTCCTCTTCCATTCACCTCACAAGCAGTCTTAAATCTCCAACAGTTAACTGCTCGAAGCCGATCAAAACCCTGGTGGGCGACTTCGACAAGATGGTGACCAGAATCAGCTTCCAGGAGTTCCAGGACTTCAGGCTCGGGAACGTGTACACGATTGACTTCCAGACCAAGTCCCAGGTGATCAACAGCACAGACGAGTGGCTCACCTGCGACCAGTCCACCAACCAGACACACTGCCTCGAGGTCCTGGGCAAGTCTGGCCTCAGCAAGATGTACCTGAACGCCCAGCAGCTCTTCTACAAGGCAGAGGCCATCAACCTGCTCATGGCCCTCACGGTCACTCCATAATTTAGCTGCTTCCAGAACGCCAGCTTCGGCCTCTCCAACGACCAGGTGTGCGCCGAGTTCACCCAGAGCTGTCAGGCCTCCGGGCTCTCCGCCGGCTCCAACCAGTTCACCTTCAGCTTCGGAGATATCGGAAAGTTCGGGAACAACCTCCTCAACGTCTCCACCTAGGGCACTTTCTCGACCACCAACAACAAGTACTGCGCCAACCACGCCTTCAGCACGGCCCAGATCGCCCAGCTCGTGAACGCGGACGGGGCCGGCGCGGTGACCGGAAGCCTCAAGATCGGGTCCGTCCAGATCCCGGTGGCCGTCATCACGGACAACAGCGCGATGCAGCAGGTGAAGAACATCCAGTGGTTCGTGGTCGGAACCGCCGCCTTGATCGTCGTGTTCACGGCCATTGGTCTGTGGAAGCAGTGGGTATGAGTGAGTTTCTTTGGTTTCATTTAGATTCCGTCGTTTGGGGTGGAATATATTTATAACACACACGACCCCACTCCGATGAAGCCAAGCGTTCTCTTCGTGTGCCTCGGAAACATCTGCCGCTCGCCGCTCGCCCACGGCGTCA
Source organism: Hexamita inflata (assembly GCA_963988835.1). Classification (NCBI taxonomy): domain Eukaryota; phylum Fornicata; order Diplomonadida; family Hexamitidae; genus Hexamita; species Hexamita inflata. The sequence goes on along the minus strand of CAXDID010000865.1, from coordinate 579,976 downwards.
TGCAGCATTTACTGAAACAAGAGGGAAACACCCAGTTCGGAATAATAGATTCCTGCGGCATGTACGGAGAGCCAGAAGGAGAGCCGACCCACCCAGGCTCCGTGGAGGTAATCAAGTAGAAGCTCGGGGTCTCGTTCTCGAAGGGCTCCAGGCACTGGCGGAAGAGCGACTACGAGAAGTTCGACCTGATCCTCACGATGGACAGAAGCAACTTCCGCGACGTGATGGACGAGCTCTAGAACCAAGACCCGCTGAAGAAGGTGAAGATGTTCCGCGACTTCGACCCGGCCGGACAGGGAGACGTACCCGACCCGTACTACACCGGCGGCTTCGACGGCGTGTTCAAGATGGTCGAGAGGACCTGCAGGAACCTCATCGACCTGCACGCCCAGGGAAAGCTCCTGCAGTGAAAGAAGCTTTGAACACCTACTAGAAAATAAATAATCAAATTGTAAAAATAGCAATCTCACATGAATCTAAGGACTTGATCAATCCATTTTTGTTACATCTTCATAGTTCTAAAGGAATATAATGATAGTGATAACGTCCTAAAAACACCAATAAACCAGAAACCCTGAGATTTGATGTTTAATCAAAATCTAATCTTATTCTGGATTACTCAAGTTATTTTAATTGAGTTTAATGAATGCAGACTAGAATCTACTACAAAAGCCTTTGACCCCCGTTTTGGGACATATCGAAGGCACGCGTTTCTCAAGTATCAAACATGACAGTTGACAAACGCTTTGGAGTGGATTATTGAATTTAAATAGTTAACAAATCTTATTTGTGGGTTAAAAATATAAGTAATCGTTATTTAAATGAATTTATAAATGAATGGAATTTGTTATCAGAGGTTGTTTAATGAAAATAACAAGACAATATGATATATTCTTAATGAACAGCAAGTATTGTGAATTGTTATAATTTTGTTTTTAGTTTAACTTAAATTGAAGTTGAGTTTAAACTGAACACATTCAAAGATTAGATTATTTTATAATAAGTACGTATTAATAGTAAGTATGCAGATATCACTGCTGTATTGTTAGTACTGTCATAATCTTTACTCAATGCAAAAACATCGCAACATTAATATTTATATGTATTATTGTTGTTCAGCTATAATTTGTGGTTAGTCGCAATAAACTTTTCCACACATATTAATTTGTATGTAGTCTTAGATTCCAACTCCATGTCCGTCCGGATACTATCCACCGCAAAATATGTAGCCTTGTATATGTAGCCCAACCTCGTATTACAACTAAATGACGATTTAGTAACAACAAACGTTTTAATAATTGGATAAAGATAACTCAGGCACCATTGAAGTCAGCGAACTTGTTATAGCTTACAAACAAATGAACTTCTCTGAAAGCGCTGCCCGTCTTCTTTTACGTGCAGTTACTGACAAAGTGCACATTGATCGCGAAACTTTCCCAGCCTTCGATAGCATTGTTTAAACTTTGTATAAAGCGTTTGCCTAATTCGGCTTACCAGCTATGAACGCTTAAAGAGTTGAGCAGGCACTTCTCTAGTGTCAGTTTTAAGTTTAAACCGCCCAAGTTCAACAGTTGGTGAAGAAGTATGGCTAAGACGGCGGTTGCGATTTCGGTTAATTTTTAGGAATTGCTAGCTATCTGTTGTTGTGTTAAAAGCTCTTTGCAAAGTACAATAACCAAGGCAAAGTCGTGTTCGATCTCCAAGGCCTGACAAATATTGGCATGTGGTTCTTATGATAGTGACGCCGAAATATATTGTGGTTTAATATTTATTATGTCCTTCACATTGTTATCTTATAAGATAATTTAAAGCTATTTCCTTTTCAATTACAAATTGTTAAATTTTAGTTCAAACAATTATTTGTCCTAAGTTTAAATTTAAGAACGAGTTGTGTGACCCCAAATACTTTAAACAGTGTAACAAATTGTATTCACACAATTCCCAGCATCATTTATAGTTGGGAGTATACCAAAACCTCCCAGTAGTGCTTCCGGTCTCTTTCGCTGGAAAATGTTAAGCAAAAACACAATCTGTGTTTCATTAATTCAGTGAAAATAATAATACATCAATGTACAATGGTATTTAAAAGTAATTTAAATTATAAAATAACGAAGTTATCAGAATTATACTATAACATATAATATCTTTAATAACTTTCATAAATTAAACTTTTACTATTTCTATTTAATATCATAACAATTTATGCAATTTAGATTACTTGAATGATTGTTAGTAAATAGCTTAAATATAACGTTTAATTAAGTTTTGTAGAAATAAACTGTACATTACAAAAACACATTACAAAAACTGGCATTAAACAATTTTTGAAATATCAATCAGTTATTCGTCGCTAATCTGATGCTAAGCTAAATAAACTTTTCCACTCTGCTGTTATATTTATGTTCCCACAGTTCCCAACCTCGTGCCCTACTGGATACTATCCACCGCAAAACTAGATTCCAGGGTGCCATTAAAACCCTAACTTGCAAATTTGTCCCCAGAATCCAGATATTTAAAACTAAATTCCTGGATGTCCCTTAGATCCAACGATGTAAATTTGTCCATAAAATCCTAATTATATAGAGAATATGACATTTTAGCAACAATTAGTGTTCTAACAAATGGATAAAAACTTCTCTGGAACTATTGAAGTCAACGAACTCGTGATTGCTTATCAGTAAATGGGCGTCTCTGAAAGTGTAGCTCGCATTCTTTTACGTGCGGTCACTGACAAGCCACATATTGATCACGATACGTTCCCCGCTTTTGATAATATGATTTAAATGTTACACAGAGCATTTATGCATTATGGGTATCACTTCCGAAGGAGATGAGTGGAGTGAATTATATTAATTTATTACAACAACCAATATATAAATCTCATTTTAGTTAAAACAGATTGATTTAAATTTCGTTTTTAAATTTACCAAATATACTAACATTTTAGTAAATCCTCTTCTAAATTACTTCTGTTACGAATTATATTTAACCAGTAAACTTATACTAGGACAAACATATTATAAATTATTTGGATTCGGCATATTCAGTCTCATTTAAAATTTGGGTGCAAAACGTAACTTTCAAATATTTTACTGATTCAATCTGGGACGTCAGTTATACGTAATTAACAAATAGAGAACTTAAAGTAATAGCAGTTTATAGTATCACTTTCTCGTCAACATTATTTATTAATTTTGTCTGTGAACTAAATATTAGATTTACTACATTTTTACAACATAGTTAATTCATACTCAAAATATTTATTAGTGTACCAACTTGTTATTTATCTTAATTTAAATATAATGCTTGAATAAACACAAAAGCAAATGTCGTGAGACTACTCTATATAAGAATCTACTATTTTAAAGAAATAATTAATTTAACTTTAATTTCAAGTCAACAATTTATTATAATATTATTTAATAGAGGCTAATATTTTCAATTATTCTTCAGCCTACTGCGATAATGTATTTTAAAAAATTGTAAACAAAAATAGATTTTGTTTTATATTATCATACTTAGAAGGACTGACGCCCCAGATTTAAATAGCTATTTTACCAATTAACTCAAAAAACTAAAAATTTAACTCACAGAAATTATTGGAAGCTGAAATAATATTAATTAGTTGTTGGTAACTATTTAAGATATTTGCGAGCTAAGCTAGGACAATGTATAATGATTGAGATAATATTGGTATTTTTGAAGTCCTAATTAATCAATAAATCATTAATACATTTCGGCAAGCTTAAATTCCTTCATTAACCGTTTAAAGACAAACGCTCGCTTTTGAAACAACTAGAGATTTTCTGGTTTGATTTGGAAAGAAATTTAGAATTGATACCACAGTAATTTTCTATTGTAAAATATTCATGTTTTATTGGTGCATTTTGCCACTACATGGTCGAGTTTTCCCAAAGTATTACATGTTTGGCATGTTGTATATTCAAGCAGCAATTTGCGGCAACTCATTTCCAGTGGTGGTGTGGAAATTAAATAATTAATTATTATATATAAAAATATGCATAAATATTATTACAAAATTAAATGACTTCATAGTTTTGAAAATGTAAGATTCACAGAAATAAAGATAGAAAACTGAATGGTGAATTACATTCGATACATTATGTTTAAGAGAATATAGCACATTTTCGAACGAATATTTTGATCAATTCAGAAGTGACACGGGTAATATTTATGCAGTTTGGTCAACCGGTTATAAACGTTTAAAATATTGAATAAGCACTTGTTCAATGTTAATTGTAGGTTCAAACAGCACTGGTTCATTAATTGATCAAAAAGTACAGCCATGATAGTGGCGCTGATTTCGGTTAATTTTTAGGAATAGCTAGTTATTTACTGTTGTGCAAAAAGCTGTTTATGAAGTTCAATAATTAAGGCAGAGTTACACTTGATTTGTAAGGTATATCCAACTTAGGTATATGGTTCGTGTGATAACTACACATATTATATGTAATAACATATGTATCATTTAATATTCATTTTATTTGGAGTCAAGCTGTTGAAAGTTAATCAAATTATATATATTATATTAAAAATATTCATATCAGCTCATTAATTTAAATTTTTATATTTATAATAAAACTTTGTTATTTACTCTGGAGTGGTATGTCAATGTGAAAATACTCTTTTTCATACGTTATATGATATAGATTTATTGTTAAACACTCCCAAAAATGTCAGAACATAATTTTTTAAGTTCAGAGCTTGAGGTTGCAGTCAATAATTCTAATTCTGATGTAAACGAGCATTTAAATGATGATAATGTTAAAAACAAGTTTGACGATAAAGTTTTGCTCAGGTTATAAAATATGTTGCTTTGTTGTGGCATTTTGTTTTGCCGGCTATACTTGCTAATTCTATTTCTGCGGTGACAAATGCTATATAAACAACCATATAAAAGAACGTAATGGGTAATATTGGTATTGCTGCATCCGCGATTGTTTAGCCGCTTGAATTGATGCTGACAATGTATACATCAGTTGGCTTATCTGGTGGTGCAGTGTCATTTATTTCTCCCGCTCTGGGCCGTTAAGATTTAAAAACAGCTTAAAAGTATCTTATGCACTACATGTTCATTTATTTAGTCTTTATTGTATTGGTGCCTCTTTGTACGCTACCTTGGTTACCAACTTTAGTTTTATTACTCGGTGCTCCTGAAAATTCCGATTTGCAAAAATATGCAATTCAGTACGGAACTATTTCATTTTCACTTGCAACTGTTTTTTACTTCATTAATTATGGTTTTGGAAATATACTCAGGGCGTATTTAACGGCATTAAGTAAATAATCACCGCCTGCTTAGAGTTACTTTTTTATTATATTTTTTATTACGGAATTGTTGCCAAGGGTCACGTTCAGCTGTACACCAATGCACTTGCGCCAGTTTTAGCCAATGCGTTATCGGCATCTGTTGTTATTTGCATGTTTATCCCGTTCAAAAAGCTTTTTAAGCGTTTTTAACTCAAATTTTCAGTTAGTGGGTGGCGGCCATTCAGTTTCAGGGCTGTGTTTGAGATTATTTATTTCGCGATTCCGGACTGGTTAGCTTAATTTTAAATCCCACTTATGATCATGGTTGCGAATGCGTTATTGAAGCGCATTTCAAGTTCGTATGCGTAAACTGAGTAGTGGATAACGAATTTGGGTGTGGTGTACAAGATGTCTCCTTTAATAGCGGTTACGAATTAATCTTTCTCTTATGCCTTCGGCCCTTCCTTCGGGTTCGCCCTCGGTGCGCGCGATTTCGCCCGAATGCGCGAGATAATGCGGAAAACATTATTTTATCAGTCAATTTCCGGTTTATTCATGTGGATACTTATGAACATAGTAATAAATTCTGTTTGCAATTCATTAACTAATTCTTACACTCCAATGACGGACGATTTAACATTCGGCTTCAGGTGCTACAACGGGATGCTCCCTCTCATGTGCTGTTTTCTGTGCGTGAACGACATAAACCAGTTGGAGTAGAAGCCTTTCAAAGCGTTTATTGTATAAATTAACCGTTTGTTCTTCGTCGTTTTCTTTGAAGTGGTTTTGACTTTGGGTCTGAACGATTAGAAGGGGGTTTACTACGCGTTTTTGATCGGTGATTTCTGCTCTGCGTGCATCGGAATGATAAATTTCGTTGAGAGGTACTTGCTGTACGGAATGGTGATGAGAGGGGAAGTTGATGCAGAATATGTGGTGGGGAAAGCGAAAGGGAAGAAGAAAATTGAAGTTTACGAAGAGAAATGACATTAGGAATTAGTAAATATCATCATGAAAATGAAGTATTATTAACATATTAGGAAACTCAATATAACTACTTCTTAATTGTAAATAAGGATAAATATGCAATCTTCATAAATGATAAATCATAAATGTGTGTCATTATGTGTGATTTCTATAAATTTTGTAATTTATGTGATAGTATATGTAATATATTGTATAATTGTAAAATATTATTCATATCAAATATTATTATTCGTATCATTCTATTTCAATGTAATATTAAATGTGATTTATAATAAATATCTAGCTTATTCGCTTAATTTTTAAGCTATAATAATATTACAGTCATTTAATTTGCAACCAAATCAATACTAAATATAAATATAAGCAAATAAAAAGTTAATTGAAAAGTGTTTAAAAAGAAAATAACTGATAAAATATAAATACACAACATTTAATTTCAATATTCATATTTATAAATAGAGTTATTATATTTATTTAGCTGGTTAATGTTACCTATATCAAAAATAGTAAGATACTATTATAGCTTTCCACATCACAAATGATTGCATTACTCACCTCATTCCAACTCCGTTGCTTCCTGTCGAACACGACCGTGATGCTGGACGTCCAGACCAGAGACGCGGTCTTCAAGGCCTGGCCCAGAACAGACGCCACCAGAGAGACCGAGCTGTGCGGAAAACTGAAGGGAGACATGTTCAAGCTCTCGATCCAAACTGGCGCATACGAGTACGTCCTGAACACTCTACAATCCTACGACCCGGCCAAGTACATCGAGATCCGCCTTCCCTGCACCGAGGTCGTCTTGGGCGTGCCCGGAACCTGCGCCACCGCCTTCAAGGCCAAGTCGGCCATCTACACCATGGACTTCCAGGAGGCCAAGCAGAACGTGACCGAGGCGGCCTCGAATCTAAGAAAACTGGACTTCGACAGAAAAGTGTGTTTTTAGAACGCGAGAATGGATTTAAAAATTAACGCTATTATTTCTCCAACTGTTACTTCAAATGTGTTTTAGTTCGTTGCAGACGCTAGAAATTGCAGATATCCGGTAGATTCCGCAGCAACCATCGCGTTAAACAAAAGGTCCGATATGAAGGCGTAACTCTCCTTCTTCGGTTTTCCAGGTTATAATTTTACTGATAGCCGTTACAGCCTACCAATCAACACCTTGATAACTGAGACTCTTTCTCCGTGCGCATTGATTCCGATTCCAGCCTCGGTCAAATCGTGCACGAAAATGGTGACTGATTTGGCCGTGCGCAGCTCAAACTACTTCCAAATGAACTACACGGTCCCAGGAAAAATTCCAAATAGAGACGGAACTTTAACCAGAATTGGAAACTACACGAATATTATGGAGTCAAATGTGATAAATAACATTAACTAACAAGTTTTTGACTGCTACAACTCATAAAAACTTGTTATAAGCCAGGACTCGATCCATCTGGTTAACATACTTAAATCTCCAACAGTTAATTGCTCGAAGCCGATCAAAACCCTCGTCGGCGACTTCGACAAGATGGTGACCAGAATCAGCTTCCAGGAGTTCCAGGACTTCAGGCTCGGGAACGTGTACACGATCGACTTCCAGACCAAGTCCCAGGTGATCAACAGCACCGACGAGTGGCTCACCTGCGACCAGTCCACCAACCAGACCCACTGCCTCGAGGTCCTGGGCAAGTCCGGCCTCAGCGAGATGTACCTGAACGCCCAGCAGCTCTTCTACAAGGCGGATACCATCAACCTGCTCATGGCCCTCACGGTCACTCCATCCTTCAGCTGCTTCCAGAACGCCAGCTTCGGCCTCTCCAACGACCAGGTGTGCGCCGAGTTCAGCCAGAGCTGTCAGGCCTCCGGGCTCTCCGCCGGCTCCAACCAGTTCACCTTCAGCTTCGGAGATATCGGAAAGTTCGGGAACAACCTCCTCAACGTCTCCACCTAGGGCACCTTCTCGACCTCCAACAACAAGTACTGCGCCAACCACGCCTTCAGCACGGCCCAGATCGCCCAGCTCGTGAACGCGGACGGGGCCGGCGCGGTGACCGGAAGCCTCAAGATCGGGTCCGTCCAGATCCCGGTGGCCGTCATCACGGACAACAGCGCGATGCAGCAGGTGAAGAACATCCAGTGGTTCGTGGTGGTAACCGCCGCCTTGATTGTCGTGTTCACGGCCATCGGTCTGTGGCAGCAGTGGGTATGAGTGAGTTTCTTTCGATTCGTTTAGATTCCATTATTTGGGGTGGAATATATTTATAACACACACGACCCCACTCCGATGAAGCCAAGCGTTCTCTTCGTGTGCCTCGGAAACATCTGCCGCTCGCCGCTGGCCCACGGCGTCATGCAGCATTTGTTGAAACAAGAGAAAAACACCCAGTTCGGAACAATAGACTCCTGCGGCATGTACGGAGAGCCAGAAGGAGAACCGACCCACCGCGGCTCCGTGGAGGTAATCAAGCAGAAGCTCGGGGTCTCGTTCTCGAAGGGCTCCAGGCACTGGCGGAAGAGCGACTACGAGAAGTTCGACCTGATCCTCACGATGGACAGAAGCAACTTCCGCGACGTGATGGACGAGCTCCAGAACCAAGACCCGCTGAAGAAGGTGAAGATGTTCCGCGACTTCGACCCGGCCGGACAGGGAGACGTACCCGACCCGTACTACACCGGCGGCTTCGACGGCGTGTTCAAGATGGTCGAGAGGACCTGCAGGAACCTCATCGACCTGCACGCCCAGGGAAAGCTCCTGCAGTGAACAAGCTTTGAACACGCCTATAGGAATATTTTGAAATTAAAATCATATTATAAAAATAAAAATATAATAATCACACATTAATCTGAAAAATGACTTAGTTTATATTTTTACAATGGTTATCATTGTTCTAGTAGGTATCAATGCTCTTGAAACACCAATAACAAAGAAACCATGAGATTAGATGCTTTATCAAAATCTTCTGCTTTTCATTCTAGTTTATTCAATAATTAAAATTGAGTTTAATGATTACAGACTAGAATCTACTACAAAACTCTTTGACCCCCGTTTTGGGACATATCGAAGGCAGGCGTTTCTCAAACATCAAACATGATATTTGACAAACGCTTTGGAGTGGATTATTGAATTTAAATAGTTAACAAATCTTTTTTGTGCGTTAAAATATAAGTAATCGTTATTTAAATGAATTTATAAATGGGAATTTGTTATCAGAGGTTGTTTAATGAAAAAACACAAGACAATATGATATATTCTTAATGAACAACAAGTTATAATTTTGTAATTTTGTTTTTTGTTTAACTTAAACTGAAGTTGAGTTTAACTGAACACATTCAAAAATTAGATTATTATAAAATGACTCACTTAACTGTAACCTTATCATCAGTACTAAGGCTCAATTCAATCATTCCATCTTCATCTCACAAATCATGACAATCCACAAATCCAAACTTAGTTACACAAAATTAGATTATTATACAGTAATCGAGTTGGGACCGAGATCAGAAGGCGTGTTGCAATTAATTGAATGAATTTGTTTTACCTTGGCTGCGAATAATAAAGTAAAATTTTATTTAAATTATGCATCACACTCCAAAATTTACACTTCAAATATGGTTACTAAACGTAATTATAACTGAAGCCACAACTATTTGGTGCACTAAGCAACTTGGGATTCTTTGTAAAATTATTCATTTCAATATAAATTAAAGTATTTGTTTTGAAAAAATAGATTGTAAAAGACGCTTTATTATTTTCAACTTTTTATCGGCACACAGCTTTAACTTGATGGAAACTTGCACATCGCTAGCTTGTTGACTCAATTTCTTGTGCGATACATTGAACGGCGATTTGAGTTTCGAGTGTTTCATAATTTCAATAGTATATTAGTGAAAGAAACGGGATTAAATACAATAGTAAAAACTGAAGGAGCGGCTGCGGTAATCCAGGTTTTTTTGAAGATATTTACTGAAATAGTAAATGGTGTCTCGTCAAGTTTTGACTTAGTTAATTTGTTTCAACAACCAACAAATATCAAAATATTGAAAATAATATTTTTCGAAAATACATTCTGTGGAGTTTTAAATTAAACTACAACAATTAAATTATTATAGATTTTTGAACGTCTAAAAATGATTCCTAGAAGAAATATATGAATGATCGCGGAAATGTTTTTTCAACATTTTTTCAAAAGCAAACTAATTTGAGAAGATTTTGAAATAAGAATAATTATGATATTTGTAGTTTCTTTATTTGGCATCATATCTGAAAATAAGTCTGGATTGCCGCAGCATGAGAACCAGTATTTAAGCAACTTTTGTGCATTTATTTTCTTTGAAGAAATATTAGAAATTGTAAATTTTGATCTTTTCTCCAAATATAGAGCGACAGAAGCAATACAAGTCAAGTGTGTTAGGTAACCATAATATCACTTGTATTAATATAGTAATAAAATGTTTGCAGATGTGACGGGAATCAAGATCAGGTCAAAATCAGGTCGGAAAAATGGAGTGTAAAGGAAACTTAAAAATGAAGTTATTTTACTTTAATATTTCGAAGGGTATGTAATGCATTATATTTATAAAATTTCACTCCCGAATTCCAAAAAAAGTTTAGAAATATTACTGTATTATTATATAGTAAGTATTATTGAACACGTTTTCGATTTTATATTTATCTATCAAACAAACCTTAGCAGTACGATTCAGAGTGTCTATTTCAAAATGGTCAACAGAGAATGATCAACTATCAACAATACAATAACCATTCCGCGGTAAAGTCTTCAGAAGATCAATATTTAATAAACTAACTTATTAAGCATTCAATGCTTAGCATTGTGCTTTTATATGTATATTATCTAACTATCTCAATTAGTAACCTATCACTTTAGATTTGGAATTAATTGAACTATCGAGGATACAAAATTGATGTAACTACATTTAGAAGATGCGGAAAGAGCCACGAATATAGTCAACCAGTGAAGTAGGTGATTACGTTAATATTTTTAATGCCTGATCGGCCAATTTTATAATAAACGATATTGCATAATTAAGCTTTTCACGATATAATATAACTCATTAGTATACATTTTTCACTCCAAAGAATCGAACTGTTTAAGTTACTTTAACCTAAAACTATAAGTAAATTTATTAATTAATATGATACAGCAATCGTACACGTCATTATTAATAAGATGATATGATATTATTCTAATTATAACATTTTATTATATATTATTATATAATACTTAATTTAGTGCAACTGAAAATATTGAGTGTCTTTTCGTTACCTTGATTGGTAAATTATATTGATAAATTGCTTTAAATAATTATTATTAGCCAAGCAATTATGACATTGTGTATTGTACTATTTAAATTAAATACTCAAACTTCAAAGAGGTCAAAAATGTATCAAGCATTATTTAATGTTATGTCCATGTTATTTATATTATATATCGTCATATTTTAGTCGCTTTTGAATTTATTAATTCAATGTTTCATATATTGGAGTGAATATAATTACGTTTTTACATTATTTCAATATAATATTATATACAAAATATAATGAAATCTTAAAATATGATTGAAATTTTGATTGAGAATTTCATGTTAAATTACATAGATATGCATTTAAATTATTTTAATCCTTATGTAATTAGTAGCTAAACAAAATATTAATTGAAATAATAATAACTATTAACACACGTCTGTTAACTGTATAACTCTTAGTTAGCTGCTAATAAAACTGCTAATAAATTAAAAAATAACTAACTAAGATTGTGAACCTAAATCGAATTTAAAATGCCATTTGATATATTTGTAATTAGCCTTAATCAATGAATATTAATTTTTAAAATAAGAGGTATACAATTATTATTTATGTAATTTATCTGTTATAATTATGTTATGTCTCATGATGTAATTATGGAGTATAATAAGTAATTATAAAGTATTCATGCATATATTATATTTGGCTATTATTAGAATTGAGTACACCTTTTTTACATAATTGTAAATATTGATAAAACAATGAATATGTATTATTGTTGTCACCTCCTTATATAGGAAAATATGATAATAATATTTATGCACATCTCTTATTAACTCCGTTGCTTCCTGTCGAACACGACCGTGATGCTGGACGTCCAGACCAGAGACGCGGTCTTCAAGGCCTGGCCCAGAAGCGACGCCACCAGAGAGACCGAGCTGTGCGGAAAGCTGAAGGGAGACATGTTCAAGCTCTCGATACAAACTGGCGCCTACGAGTACGTCCTGAACACTCTACAATCCTACGACCCGGCCAAGTACATCGAGATCCGCCTTCCCTGCACCGAGGTCGTCTTGGGCGTGCCTGGAACGTGCGCCACCGCCTTCAAGGCCAAGTCGGCCATCTACACCATGGACTTCCAGGAGGCCAAGCAGAACGTGACCGAGGCGGCCTCGAATCTCAGAAAACTGGATTTTGACAGGAAAGCGTGTTATCAAAGTCCCAGGATGGATATCGGCCAATAAGTCGAAATCGCTCCAGGAATACTATCCGACCAGTTCAGGTTCGTGGCCACCGCCACCAACTGCAAGTATCCCCTTGACTCCGCCGCCACCATCGCTCTTGGAAATCCAGCCAACAAGAAAGCCATTCTCAGCTTCTTCGGGTTTCCGAACTTCACTCTTATAGCTCCTCAATACAGTGTGAGCTCGGCCGCCTTCATGGCCGCTCCAGCCTTTTCGTGCATCGGAATGCCTATTCCAGCCCTGAAGACCTGGTGCTCTGATATGGTAAAAGTTCTTTCAACTCAGAGTTTTACCTATTTCTAAACAAACTACAGCTTCCCAGGTATGATTCCGAATAGAGACGGAACTCTCACGAGAGCTACTTATTATTCAACGATTATTGAATCAAATATAGTTCGCAACACCATATTTAATATTTTTGACTGTTTTGAAAAATAAACTCTAAGAATGTTTAAAAGAAATTTTTTATTTATCACGAATCTTAATTAATCAATGATAAATTGCAATAAACCCATTAAAGATCTGATTGATTTCGATTACATGATAACAAGAATCATATTTCAGGAATACAGTGATTTTAGAACTGGAATAGTTTATTAGATAGATTTTAAAACACCAACTCAGGTTCTTAATGTAACCAATGAATGGTTACCTTGTGTATAATCTCTAAATGAAGCGGAGTGCTACGATATTTTGTCTAAGCGCACCAAACTTACCAACTATCACGTTTTTGCTCAGAAAATATTTTACAAAAACGAATAAATCGTTACATTACTGCCGCTTACAGTAAGTCATGATGTAAGCTACTATTCGAACGTGACTTGCTATTTATACGATAATTAAATGTGTGTGACGTTTAATCAAACAAATTATGAAGAAACAATTCCATTTGGAAATGTTCAGTTTACATTTTCTTTTGGAGACATCGGTAAATACGGAAATAATTTGTTAAACATCACCACAGAGGCTATATTTCCAAAAGCTGTGCACAGATATTGTGCTAATTACAATTTTTCTAGATAATAACTGTCTTATTATAAAAACGAAGACTAATCAAAATAAGTTTCAGGGGCAATACACATTGATTCTTTGATGTTGCCAATGGCAATTATTTAAGATGCAAGTGCTCTCAGAAATATAGATAGTGTAAAATATATCTTGATGGGAACTGGTCTTATTGTCTTTTTTGTGGTTGGAATATATTTCTTGAGTTATTAATAATGATAATTATAATTTTTTATCAGTTTTAGTATATCAGATCACTCTTTTTACTATTATGTATTATTATTTACAATTATTTATTGTGACTCATTTGGGGTCTTACAAGCAAGGCTACAGTTTTGTTTATGGTATTGACGTTTATGGTATCATTGATTAACTCAATGCAAAAACGTCTCAACATTTATGTTCATCTATTGTTTATAATCAATCACAATTAAACTTTTCCACACATATTAATTTTTATGTAGACTTAGATTCCAACTCCATGTCCGTCCGGATACTATCCACCGCAAAATTTGTAGCCTTGTAGCCCAACCTCGTATTAAAACTAAATGACACTTAAATAACAATAAACGTTTTAATAATTGGATAAAGACAACTCAGGCACCATTGAGGTCAGCGAGCTCGTGACAGCTTACAAACAAATGAACTTTCCTGAAAGCGCTGGGTAACTACTGCTTCGCGCAGTTACTTACAAAGTGCACATTGATCGCGAAACTTTCCCAGCCTTCGATAGCGTAATTTAAACCTTGTATCGAGCGTTTGGAAAACTCCTGCTTGGTAATTGTAAAATAGCAGTCTCACATGAATCTAAGACTTAATCAATCCATTTTTGTAACATCTTACTGATGTTATACTTGTTATACTCACTTCATTTTAAGGCGTACACAATCAATCATACCATACAAAATAACCCAAGCAGGACCAGTCGAGCGTTTGCTCAGTTCGGTTTACCAGCTCAGTTCGGTTACTATTTCTATTTAATATCATAACAATTTATGCAATTTAGATTATTTGAATGATGGTTAGCAAATAGCTCTATTGCAGCGTAAAATGAAGATTATGGTAATGATTATGGTAATAATCTGAACATTATAAAAACACATTACAAAAACTGCTCGTATAAAATATAAAGTTGGTTATTTGCTATTACATGTTATACAAATTAACATATTTGTACTTTCACAAAGTAAACTGTAAATATTTCTATTTAATATCATGACAATTCGGATTACTGTTATGTTAGTTAGAAAATAACTCTCTGACTACATAGAATAATGATATGTAATAATAATAAACTTTACATTACAAAAACTGGAATTAAACAATTTATGAAATATCAAAACGTATTATTGTTATTCACCAATAGTCTGACGCCAAGCTAAATAAACTTTTCCACTCCGCTCTTATATTTATGTTCCCACAGTTCCCAACCTCGTGCCCTATTGGATACTATCCACCGCAAAACTAGATTCCAGGGTGCCCTTAAAACCCTAACTTGCAAATTTGTCCACAGAATCTAGATATTTAAAACTAGATTCCTGGATGTCCCTAAGATCCAACGATGTAAATTTGTCCATAAAATCCTAATTATGCAGAGAATATGACATTTTAGCAACAATTAGTGTTCTAACAAATGGATAAAAACTTCTCTGGAACTATTGAAGTCAACGAACTCGTGACTGCTTATTAGTAAATGGGCGTCTCTGAAAGCGTAGCCCACATTCTTTTACGTGCGGTCACTGACAAGCCACATATTGATCGCGATACGTTCCCCGCTTTTGATAATATGATTTAAATGTTACACAGAGCATTTATGCAGTTTGGTCAACCAGTTTTAAACGTTTAAAATATTGAATAAGCACTTGTTCAATGTTAATTGTAGGTTCAAACAGCACTGGTTCATTAATTGATCAAAAAGTACAGCCATGATAGCGGCGCTGATTTCGGTTAATTTTTAGGTATAGCTAGTTATTTACTGTTGTGCAAAAAGATTTTTATGAAGTTCAATAATTAAGGCAGAGTTACACTTGATTTCTAAGGTATATCCAACTTAGGTATATGGTTCGTGTGATAACTACACATAATATATGTAATAACATATGTATCATTTAATATTCATTTTATTTGGAGTCAAGCTGTTGAAAGGTAATCAAATTATATATATTATATTAAAAATATACATATCAGCTCATTAATTTAAATTTTTAATTATAATAAAACTTTGTTATTTACTCTGGAGTGGTATGTCAATGTGAAAATACTCTTTTTCATACGTTATATGATATAGATTTATTGTTAAACACTCCCAAAAATGTCAGAACATAATTTTTTAAGTTCAGAGCTTGAGGTTGCAGTCAATAATTCTAATTCTGATGTAAACGAGCATGTAAATGATGATAATGTTAAAAACAAGTTTGACGATAAAGTTTTGCTCAGGTTATAAAATATGGCCGTAACACCTTTGTTGTGGCATTTTGTTTTGCCGGCTATACTTGCTAATTCTATTTCTGCTGTGACAAATGCTATTTAAACAACCATATAAAAGAACGTAATGGGTAATATTATAGCCATCCAACAATAGACAATAAGAGCACTTTTGACAATAATTGCCAATAAGACAATCATTGTCTCTATTGTGTGACACAATAACATATAAAATGACAATAAGAATTTTATCACTTTTCCTTTATTTCTATTTTATAGTATTTATACCATAAATATATTGTACATTTAATTTTAGCATCATATTTCATAAATTTCGTAAATTATAATATTCTAATTTTCATCGTTTTTTCTCTTTTTTTCTTAGACTAAAACGAAGTTTAGACAATAAAAAACAATTATAAATATTATGGAGTCCTTTTTTAGCTTTTAAATCATAATTGTAAAGATTGACTTTGGAGTTGCATTTATTGAGGTGTGGAAAATATTGGAGCGCAAACATTTTTATTTTATGCATATAAGTGAATAATATTCCACTTTAGCAATGAAATATATGCTCTTATTGTCCTATACTTCATTGTATTCTATTGTCTGGGACAATGAAAAACCCTTATTGTGCAATAGAAAATAGACAATGGATGGCTATAGGTAATATTGGTATTGCTGCATCCGCGATTGTTTAGCCGCTTGAATTGATGCTGACAATATATACATCAGTTGGATTATCTGGTGGTGCAGTGTCATTTATTTCTCCTGCTCTGGGCCGTTAAGATTTAAAAACAGCGTAAAAGTACCGCCACAAAATATGTATCCATGTAGCCCAACCTCGTATTAAAACTAAATGACACTTAAATAACAATAAACGTTTTAATAATTGGATAAAGACAACTCAGGCACCATTGAGGTCAGCGAGCTCGTGACAGCTTACAAACAAATGAACTTTCCTGAAAGCGCTGGGTAACTACTGCTTCGCGCAGTTACTTACAAAGTGCACATTGATCGCGAAACTTTCCCAGCCTTCGATAGCGTAATTTAAACCTTGTATCGAGCGTTTGGAAAACTCCTGCTTGGTAATTGTAACTGTTACTGACAAACCACATATTGACCGCGAGACGTTTCCCGCTTTTGATAACATTATTCAAACCTTGTACAGAGCATTTGCTCAGTTCGGTCAACCAGCTATCAATGCGTACAATGTTGAGTATGCCCTCAAATATTGTCAGTTTTAAGTTTAACCAACCCAAGTTCATCAATTGATCAAAAAGTACAGCCATGATAGTGGCACTGATTTCGGTTAATTTTTAGGTTTAGCTAGTTATTTACTGTTGTGTAGAAAACTCTTCCAGAAGTTCAATAATCAAAGCAGACTCGTTCTAGATCTCCAAGGTCTTACCAACATTGGAATGTGGTTCTTGTGATCCTATTACTAAATATAATAATTCTTATTTGAGGTTATTAAAATTATGTCATAATGAAATTCAACTAATTATATGTTCATAGAATAACCTAAATAAAAACGAAATATTCAGGCATAATATTTATAATAATGAGTCACATTTATTCACTTGCAGCATCCTTTCTTCTCTTTTTCTTCTGAAACTTGCAATTATTTCGTTTCTTCTTTGTCTGGCCACTCTATATTCAGTATATCTTCGATTCCCTCTCCAGTAACCGCAGAGCACTTCAAAAATTTATCTGCTCCCAATTCTTGTAATGTCAATTCATCTGACCTTTTTAAACACTCACTACTAGTAGCTTTTTCAGATTTATTTCCAACAAGAATTATTTTGGCGTTCAAATTATTCCTCTTTACGAATTCGAACCACCTCACTGCACCAGAAACGGTTTCCGGTTCAATTAATGAGTAAACGAGAACGACAACATCTGCGCTCCTCACGTACTACTGAGAAACTGAGCGGAAACGCTCCATTCCAGCGGTGTCCTGAAGGGTGAGATTAATATTAATTGGTTTATAAGGGGATCTGAATTGTAAGCGGTGCTATTCGAGGTCGATGGTTGCGCTTATGTTGTTAATATTTTAATTTAGTAAACGCTTGCAAATGGAAGACTTGCCAGTTGAGGAATCGCCGAGGAAAACGAGCTTGTAACTTATCGTTTGAAGATCGGCTGATGGTGGTGGAAGGCTAATTTAGTCAATTATGTGTTGTTGTAATATTTCTATGTTTTTAGGATGAGAACTTCTTACTTGTATCTGTTAAGCAATAGAGCGTTATGAAAATTAAATGGTAATCTTTTCGATTATACTAAGCTCTTTTCTTTTCTACTGATCTTGTTATTCTCCTATTCCTTACATTTCCACTTGATTAATATCTTGTCCCATATCACTGTTTTTAATTTATGAATAATTATTATCTTGTGGATCAATAACAGGTACTTTAACCTACTCCTGTTCAACTTATTGTTCATTTATCTGTTCAGTGATGTTTTGTGCTTAAATATCAATCAAATCATTGTCTTTCTGAAGTTCGTCTGTTATATTACGCACTTATATTTCATCAACTATATTCTCTTCTTGTTTTTATAATTTGTATATTCCTGCTTAAAGCTCCACTAGATTGACATCCATCAGTTATTACACCGCTTCAAAAGGAATAAACTCTGTTTACTCAACTGTCAAAAGTGCGTTCTCCTGTGAAATTACTGGTTCTTGTATATTTATTTATTCATCAGTCAGAAGAGCATTTTCTAACGAGATAACTGGACTTAGGACATCATTTTTGTCAAAATAATCAACAACTTAAATATCCAAGTTAATCGTAGAGGTGCTGTCGATACATTCCAAAGCTTCAATATCTTCGGCAGAAGGGTTGAATACATGGGTCTTGGACTGTATCGCGAAGATAAGTAATGATACCAAATGTAACGCGTATCTAGGTTCTGGTTTTAATAGATCTTAAGGATCAAAAATCTAGGTTTCTTTGAGCCCAAATTCAAGGAGTCTTCGCTTAACCTGCGCCAAATTCTCAAGATAATACATGTTATGGTTCTTATACTAAATAACAATCTGCTTCTAGCTGAATATATTGCACAGTTTAGCCAATAATACACCGCTTTTGATCATTTCGTGTAATGAATGGTTTGGATTTAACTCTTGAAATTTAGAGATTAGCATACGTTTAGCTAATTAGCTTTCTTCGTCTTGTTGAAGTAATTTCTTTTCGTTTCTTATAATTGTGATGCTTCTTTTAAGATCAGTCATATATGAAGTGGCATACACTAAAATATATAATTAATATTGTTGTAAACGCTAACACAAATTGATTAAAATTTAATGAAATTACACTATCTTATCATTAATTTAAAAGCTTGGAAGCTTTATATACAAGTAATGAGTTTACATTTTTTCTTTACATATAATTTAATAGATTTTTCAAGTTATCATTAATTTACTAATCACTTATCAATCAATTAGACTAAAATTCTATATATTTTATAATATTATGCATTAGATTAATTAGTATTTTACAATTATTTTATAAGATATTTTGTAGAAAGATGCTCTTGTTTGTCTTGCCGATTAGAGTCTCATGTAACATTTTCTTTAGTATTATAAGTGTTATTATATATTTAAAACGTTTTGGTTAGAGAGGAATGCTGTTGTTTTCTTATTGATCATTGGTTTAGAAAGGAAAGGAAATGTATGGAAATGTGATGATCAGAGAAAAATGGTGAACGGTATAGACGTTTACGGTGTGATGTCTTCTATATTTATAACGTTTATAAAAGCGAACCTTCATGTAAATAAAATAGAAGTTTTGTTTATGGAATTCATGACGCCGTTTATTGACGAAAAAATATAGTTCGTCAAAGTATTGACTCAAAACGAACGAATAAAATAAAGAAAGTTATTTATAAAAATGAATCGTTTATTGTTTATTGCTCGTATGTTTTATATATTTTAACATTTATTATGTTGTACTCTTTTATAAACAAATCTTAATATATTATAATTTAGTTTTTAAATTAACGCTGTATTAGCATTTAAACGTAAATTAAGCATATATCATAAATACACAACATAATTTCAATACTCGCTATTAATAGCGCAATTAATAAGTTTGAAAATTATTATATAGATGTATATATTATTTAATTAAAATTGTAATCATCCACCTCACAAATGATATTTATACACATCTCTTACCAACTCCGTTGCTTCCTTTCGAACACGACGGTGATGCTGGACGTGCAAACCAGAGACGCGGTCTTCAAGGCCTGACCCAGAACCGACGCCACCAGAGAGACCGAGCTGTGCGGAAAGCTGAAGGGAGACATGTTCAAGCTCTCGATCCAAACTGGCGCCTACGAGTACGTCCTGAATACTCTACAATCCTACGACCCGGCCGAGTACATCGAGATCCGCCTTCCCTGCACCGAGGTCGTCTTGGGCGTGCCTGGAACGTGCGCCACCGCCTTCAAGGCCAAGTCGGCCATCTACACCATGGACTTCCAGGAGGCCAAGCAGAACGTGACCGAGGCGGCCTCGAATCTCAGAAAACTGGATTTTGACAGGAAAGCGTGTTATCAAAGTCCCAGGATGGATATCGGCCAATAAGTCGAAATCGCTCCAGGAATACTATCCGACCAGTTCAGGTTCGTGGCCACCGCCACCAACTGCAAGTACCCTCTAGACTCCGCCGCCACCATCGCAGCTAACAACCCAGCCAACAAGAAAGCTATTCTTAGCTTCTTCGGTTATCCCAACTTCACTTTGGTAGCTCCGCAATACAGCGTGAGTTCGGCCGCATTCATGGCAGCCCCAGCTTTTTCGTGCATCGGAATGCCGACTCCAGCTCTGAAGACCTGGTGCTCTGATATGGTAAAAGTTCTTTCAACTCAGAGTTTTACCTATTTCTAAACAAATTACAGTTTTCCTGGCAAAATTCCTAATAGAGACGGTTCTCTTTCCAGAACTGGAAATTACTCAACTATGATGGAGTCCAATACAGTTCGTAACAAAAATATTTAATATTTTTGACTGTTTTGAAAAATAAACTCTAAGAATGTTTAAAAGAAATTTTTTATTTATCACGAATCTTAATTAATCAATGATAAATTGCAATAAACCCATTAAAGATCCCATTAAAGATATTTAATATTTTGACTGTTATAATAGTCAAATGTTGATTATAGATTCGAACTCGATCCATCTAATAAACACCCTTAAATCTCCGACGGTGAACTGCTCGAAGCCGATAAAAACCCTCGTGGGCGACTTCGACAAGATGGTGACCAGAATCAGCTTCCAGGAGTTCCAGGACTTCAGGCTCGGGAACGTGTACACGATCGACTTCCAGACCAAGTCCCAGGTGATCAACAGCTCGAGCGAGTGGCTCACCTGCGACCAGTCCACCAACCAGTCCCACTGCCTCGAGGTCCTGGGCAAGTCTGGCCTCAGCAAGATGTACCTGAACGCCCAGCAGCTCTTCTACAAGGCGGATACCATCAACCTGCTCATGGCCCTCACGGTCACTCCATCCTTCAGCTGCTTCCAGAACGCCAGCTTCGGCCTCTCCAACGACCAGGTGTGCGCCGAGTTCGCCCAGAGCTGCCAGGCCTCCGGGCTCTCTGCCGGCTCGAACCAGTTCACCTTCAGCTTCGGAGATATCGGAAAGTTCGGGAACAACCTCCTCAACGTCTCCACCCAGGGCACCTTCTCGACCTCCAACAACAAGTACTGCGCCAACCACGCCTTCAGCACGGCCCAGATCGCCCAGCTCGTGAACGCGGACGGGGCCGGCGCGGTGACCGGAAGCCTCAAGATCGGGTCCGTCCAGATCCCGGTGGCCGTCATCACGGACAACAGCGCGATGCAGCAGGTGAAGAACATCCAGTGGGTCGTGGTGGGAACCGCCGCCTTGATCGTCGTGTTCACAGGAATCAGCCTCTGGAAGCAGTGGGTGTGAGTGAGTTTCCTTCGATTTATGTTCAATTCCATTTATGTGCGGTTTTAAATTAGGTCCACTAATCATGTCATACTTCTAAGCAGTCAGTTCCAAATGGTACCTGCACATTTAACCGTCTATCAAGTCGCAAAAGTTGCTTGGCTTTAAAGTGTTTCTATCACCATGACGAGATAATTTATCTGAGGGTATTACTCAAATACAAAAGCTCGGCTCTGCATAACGCTTTGGAGTGGTCGAGAATGTGCAAAGTTAAATTCTTACGCATGCGCCTCTATACTATCTAATGGCACGATTAGAGCTATTACCGATCATTTATTTAGCACGAAGCTCATTATCTAGAATACTATAGCATTTTGCATAATCATTTATATGATTGGTGGAAAGTAGCACCTCCTCGTAGACGAGTTAACTTATATAGCTACTCTTACGAACAGGGCTTTGTAGTTTCTTTCTTTAATTGTAAATATTTGACTCAGTAGCGTCTATTACTGTTTTCGATTATGTGCATTGTCTATAATTTTCAATATTTCTCTTTTTGACTATATTTTTGTTTAAACAGTGATCATCTTCTAAGTAGTGTTAGCATAACGTAATATATATTCAAAGATTCTTGACATTGGATTGGATTTTATAGTATAATTTTTTAAATATATTAGTTATATTAGAATTGAAATCATTGACTTCTATTACTAGTATTATAAATGTAAATATTAGTATAAAGTTAGTTAATTTACTAAATTTATAAATAAAAATTAATAAATGTGTGATATTCCGAAAATAAATTACGTTATAACTAAATCTTTTCTTTTTATTTGGATTTAGTTAAAATAATAATGTTAAAATATGTCGAAGATGTAGTTATCTCTAACACATAAAAATACACAACTTATATTTCATTTTTATTGTAAAATTTATGTTGCTTAGAAACTATCATTTAACGAAAAATTATAAAACGAGTTATCAAATATTATAATCATCCACATCACTAATGATTGTCATTCAAATATCTTACCAACTCCGTTGCTTCCTGTCGAACACGACGGTGATGCTGGACGTGCAAACCAGAGACGCGGTCTTCAAGGCCTGGCCCAGAACAGACGCCACCAGAGAGACCGAGCTGTGCGGAAAGCTGAAGGGAGACATGTTCAAGCTCTCGATACAAACTGGCGCCTACGAGTACGTCCTAAATACTCTGTAGTCCTACGACCCGGCCAAGTACATCGAGATCCGCCTTCCTTGCACCGAGGTCATCTTAGGCGTGCCTGGAACGTGTGCCACCGCCTTCAAGGCCAAGTCGGCGATCTACACCATGGACTTCCAGGAGGCCAAGCAGAACGTGACCGAGGCGGCTTCGAATCTCAGAAAACTGGATTTTGACAGAAAAGCGTGTTTTTAGAACGCCAGAATGGATTTGAAAATTAATGCTGTTATTTCTCCGACGGTGACTTCGAATGCTTTTTAATTTGTTGCAGATTCACGAAATTGTAGATACCCTTTAGATTCTTCTGCCAAAATTGCTTTAAATAATTAGGCAGATAAGAAATCAACTTTAACTTTTTCAGGGTATCCAAGTTATTCCTTTAAAGACAATCGTTACAGTGTGCCTATTAACACATTTCTATCATAATCTATAGCTCCATGTGCAATGATCCCAGTTCCTGCAGCCGTTAAAGGGTGTTCTAAAATGGTAGCAGATTTGGCCATTCGCAGTTAAAATTATTTCGTTATGAATTATACTGTTCCAGGAATAATTCCAAATAGAGATGGAACATTAACAAGAAGTGTTAGTTACACGAATTTAATGGAATCAAATATAATCAAGAGTATAAACCAGCAATAATTTGACTGTTATACTTCATAAAAACTGGATATTAACTATGGTTCAATTCACCTGATTAATGTGCTTAAATCTCCGACGGTGAACTGCTCGAAGCCGATCAAAACCCTCGTGGGCGACTTCGACAAGATGGTGACCAGAATCAGCTTCCAGGAGTTCCAGGACTTCAGGCTCGGGAACGTGTACACGATCGACTTCCAGACCAAGTCCCAGGTGATCAACAGCTCGAGCGAGTGGCTCACCTGCGATCAGTCCACCAACCAGACCCACTGCCTCGAGGTCCTGGGCAAGTCCGGCCTCAGCAAGATGTACCTGAACGCCCAGCAGCTCTTCTACAAGGCGGAGGCCATCAACTTGCTCATGGCCCTCACGGTCACTCCATCCTTCAGCTGCTTCCAGAACGCCAGCTTCGGCCTCTCCAACGACCAGGTGTGCGCCGAGTTCGCCCAGAGCTGCCAGGCCTCCGGGCTCTCTGCCGGCTCGAACCAGTTCACCTTCAGCTTCGGAGATATCGGAAAGTTCGGGAACAACCTCCTCAACGTCTCCACCCAGGGCACCTTCTCGACCTCCAACAACAAGTACTGCGCCAACCACGCCTTCAGCACGGCCCAGATCGCCCAGCTCGTGAACGCGGACGGGGCCGGCGCGGTGACCGGAAGCCTCAAGATCGGGTCCGTCCAGATCCCGGTGGCCGTCATCACGGACAACAGCGCGATGCAGCAGGTGAAGAACATCCAGTGGGTCGTGGTGGGAACCGCCGCCTTGATCGTCGTGTTCACAGGAATCAGCCTCTGGAAGCAGTGGGTGTGAGTGAGTTTCCTTCGATTTATGTTCAATTCCATTTATGTGCGGTTTTAAATTAGGTCCACTAATCATGTCATACTTCTAAGCAGTCAGTTCCAAATGGTACCTGCACATTTAACCGTCTATCAAGTCGCAAAAGTTGCTTGGCTTTAAAGTGTTTCTATCACCATGACGAGATAATTTATCTGAGGGTATTACTCAAATACAAAAGCTCGGCTCTGCATAACGCTTTGGAGTGGTCGAGAATGTGCAAAGTTAAATTCTTACGCATGCGCCTCTATACTATCTAATGGCACGATTAGAGCTATTACCGATCATTTATTTAGCACGAAGCTCATTATCTAGAATACTATAGCATTTTGCATAATCATTTATATGATTGGTGGAAAGTAGCACCTCCTCGTAGACGAGTTAACTTATATAGCTACTCTTACGAACAGGGCTTTGTAGTTTCTTTCTTTAATTGTAAATATTTGACTCAGTAGCGTCTATTACTGTTTTCGATTATGTGCATTGTCTATAATTTTCAATATTTCTCTTTTTGACTATATTTTTGTTTAAACAGTGATCATCTTCTAAATAGTGTTAGCATAACGTAATACATGTAATTTATAATCAAAAGTAATTTGATTCGTTTTTAACTTTAGTTAAAATATTTTCTATGGTATTTATTATAATTAAAATGAACGTAGTATATTAGTCAATTTATTATACACACCACTCATTGATGAACGAATAAACTATTACTGTATAAGATGCTAATAAAGGCGATGATTACCAGGAAAACAAATTAAGTTCTGAGTCTTTTAACAACGATAAGATCGTAAATCGTTTAGCCGATTTTAAAGTTGATGCAATTCTTTGGTATTTTGCGCTTCCTTCAATAATAGCAAATGCTGTGTCAGCTATTACCAATACCATTTAGACCAACATTTAGAAGTCTTATATGGGGGATGTGGGTATTTCGGCCACGGGTATCGTCCAACCACTTGAGTTGGTTTTGACGATGTATATTTCTCTGGGTTTATCTGGCGGTTTATGCACATTTTTATCTCCTGCATTGGGTAGGAAGGATTTTCCGCAGGCGTAGAAGTATTTGATGCATTTTATGGTTTTGTATTTGATTGTGGTGATTCTGGTTCCGGCTTGTACTCTCCCCTGGATGAATACGCTCGTTGTGCGCCTTGGAGCGGAGAAAGGTTCTGAAATGGCGAAATACGCGGCTCAGTACGGGTATGTGATATTTGGGTGCGCGACCGTGTTCTATTTCATAAATTACGGGTACGGTAACATTCTCAGGGCAACCTCAAGATCCATTTTTAACAACGTGAAGCAGATCTTCACCGCGCTCATTGAGCTCCTCTGCGTCTACCTCTTCTTCCGGTTTTACGTTTCAAAGGGGCACGTGCAGCTCTACACCATCGCAGCAGCACCCGTGATTGCGAATGCTATTTGCGCCGTTCCGGTCATTTCCCTCTTCATTCCGAAGATTTTCAGAACTTTCAAGCTGAAGTTTTCAACTGCTCCGCTCAAAAAGTTTGATTTTAACGTCACCCTTGAATTACTTTATCTTTCAATTCCAGATTTCCTCGTTCAAATTCAGATTCCGGTTCAGATCCTGGTTGGAAACGCGGTTCTGAAGAGGATCTCATCTTCGTACATGCAACTTAACACTTGGGTGACTAATTTATCTATAGTGTACAAAATGTCACCGTTAATTGATCTGTCGAATAAATCATTCTCGGCCGCGTTCAGCCCAACGTTCGGGTACGCGCTGGGCGCTAAAAACTGGGCGCGCGTGAGAGAGATCATGAGGCGCATCGTCATCTGGCAAACGGGACTCAGCATGCTGTTCTTCATTGTTATGAACATCGCAATAACAGCTATTTGCGCAGCGCTGATGAAGGGATACACACCAATGGAAGACGACTGCAATTTCGGCTTCAGGTGCTACAACGCGTGCATGCCGTTACTCACATGCTTCTACTGCTCAAAAGACATAAATAAAATGGAACAAAGACCAATGAAAGCAATTCTGATTCAACTCACGAGATTATTTATGGCAATCGCGTTTGAAGTGGCAATGGGACTCGCACTGAACAATTAAAAAGGAATCTACTACGGAGTTATGATGGCGGACCTCGGTGCCTCCATTGTGGGTTGGATTAACTTCGCTCAAAGATACAAAGTATACGGACAACTTGAAAGAAATGAAATTACTATGAAACAAGCAAAAATACACGATCCCAACAACAAAATCGCAAGATGCGGCAGAAAAGTCGAAAGAACCGAAACAGAAAGACGCGACATTCAAATCACTGACGCAATCGCAGTCTGACGGAAAATGAGAAATAACCAACTTATATTTTAAGACGTTGTATTTTAAGTATCTATATACTCAGTATAATACACAGTATAGATACGCAAACTATTTTAAATGTATTAATTATATACATTTAATTATATTAAAAATTAGTAACTCACAAGAAATCTTCAAACTTAATAGGCGCAATTTGTTTGCCACCTAAATCAGTGACATCTAAATCATACTCGAAATCTACCGCATTACGCAAAGTAGAACCATTCTTTGTAGTCGGAGAAACAATAGTATCATATTGAATAGATGAAGGCGAATAAATTGAAATATCTAACAATTTAAATTTGTTATGAAATTCAGAGTTAGGTATTTCTACTTTATCTTTCAACATACAAGAAAAGGAAAGCTCTTGACTTGATATTTCTTAAACACTATATCCAGACATTATTGATGATTCTTTAATATCATTATATATTTGTGCGAATGCAAATTTAAAATACACGCTTAATTATCCTAGCTGCTTTTATTTATTATCCAAATGATTTATGGTGTTTTTAATGTAGTTAAAGTTCATAAATTTTAATTGGTGTGTAAAATGGCTTTACTGTTAATAAATGATTGATATATACTTTTAATAAAAATAGTATTTATTGATTGAAAATAATTCAATTCGTCATTTCATTTCTCAGAACAAATTTTGAACATAACAGAATTCTGAGTGCTTAATATCTATATTTCATGATATAAGAGTATATTATAGAAATATTCCACACCCCGAGAATGAATTTCAACTATGATTTCTTCGGAGAAGAAAGTGATATTGATACTTACGTAAAAAGCGAGCCTAATAACTCAAATGAAGAAACTTAGTCAACTCAAACTACTTCTAGAGTTGTTAGAAACTAAATAACAAATTCAATATCTAGCACCAATACATATGCCGACTTATTTAATGCCCACACGATTCCAGAAGGTGTTATACATGCTTTAGATGGAAAATATTATATGGATGTTGACTTTATTATTCATAACCCTTCATTAGCTGCAGAAGTTGCAAAATAACACAAAATTATGAGTTAGTAAAAGGCGAAACCAGTTTTGCACACTCATTCAGGTAAAGAGTTCCATTGGACTCAGGATTTAAGCAAAATGTTTGCTGTAGCTTGCTCAGCATTTGGTATTAAAAAAGTTACTCCTAAATAACTTTAAGCTGTGCTTCCTTTTGAAATAAGTCGAGAAAGTGTTGGAAGCCATCTATAAAAGTATCGATTAAAGTTACTAAAGTTATATAACCTTTCTAGTACACATGACATATAAAATTAACATTTACCTAACATTGAGGATCCAAAAATTATAATGTTGAGAAGATTGTGGGCAGATCCCTAATTTAATGGTTATTCAACAGACGATGTAAAAAGATTAATTGAATAGTGATAATCGCAATTGTATATTATAATATAGTTTATATTAAGACTGTGGAAGTCAATCAATATAGCAAATCTTAATTATATGTGGTTTTAAAAGAATTATTTTAGTAAATTGATTTAGGGGAGTGGTGAACAAAGTAATTTATTTATAAAGTGAATAAAGAAGGAGTGATCGTATCTAATCGAGAACCAGATTGCAACTAGATTATAAAATCTAATAAACAATAGTGAAAACACCTTGCAATTATTACTTGCTCTTCTCTTAGAATAAAAAATAAAAAGATGATTATTGATATGTATTGTTTTAATTGTATTTAACTGTATTATGGCATCCACAGAAATACACAATAAGTAGGATCCGATTCGATCCGATTCGATCGTCTAGTGTAAATTATTAATATAATATTGTTAATTTATTATAAATGTATTCATATAGTGTTTTAATTATAAATACTAATACAACTATAAATACTAACACTGATTTTGCATTAAAGTAAACAAGATTTTTTACATAATGTAATCAAGTAAATACTATGTGCTATTCTATGATATATGTGTGCTAGCCAATCATTTTTCATTTCAATTTTTGGTATAGTGAAGTAGTAAGGTCAAAATTATTGTTAAATCAATTTAATGAACTGAACGTAACTTATTTTATTTATAGTGTCTAATCGTTATTATTTTACTTTTGAGAATTTGATATTGTTCATCTTCTGTGTTTGGACAAATAACTCAAATAATAGTTTAGTTCGTTTGAGTTTAGATCATAGACAGAAAACTAAAATCGACATAATATTATTGTAATTTTTTGTCCAGATGATAATTGAGTAAAGATTGTTTTAATAATATTTATCTAATTTAACAATACAAATGAAATACTTTCATTAGAATGATTCTAAATACAAAACTAGCTAAATATATTAACTTAAAAGACCAGTATTTTGATATTCGAACGATCTTTTAACAATTCAATTCATTTTAGATTTTCATAGTCAGTTTCTCTAACTATTTGATTCTTAATTCTTTCTTCCTCTAAAACAAATTGAAAAAAGAAATTAAAAAACTATTCACTTTTTCAAAACACGCTCGTTTCGCTCTCGTCCTCCATCTCGAAAACGTCCCTCTTTTTAATCCTCTCGCCCTGTTCCTGTTCCTCAACGTTTAAACAGAGGCCCGAACTCAATTTGTACCTCTGAAAGTCGTTAAAATCGGGTTATTATTGTTAAATTATCTTTTAG
This sequence comes from Hexamita inflata, assembly GCA_963988835.1. NCBI lineage: Eukaryota > Fornicata > Diplomonadida > Hexamitidae > Hexamita > Hexamita inflata. The sequence continues at coordinate 550,226 of CAXDID010000865.1, read as the reverse complement.
CCGGTCATTTTGGCCGTTATTTTGAGTGGGACTGGAGGAGGGGCTTTGAATTGACGCGGAGGGCGCTGGAAGAGCTTCTACGTTGGCGGTTTTCTAAAATTGCGCTCGTAGAACGCTTCCTGCTCTACGCGCGATGATGAGGACGAAGGGTGAACGATAGAGGTTTGGGATTCCTATCTGGGAGGTGGTTGGGATTTAATGGGTTATGGGTCGGTTTTGCGCTCAGAAGTTTTTGAAAGGAGAATGTGTTCGAAGAATTGCATGTCAGGTTTGGACGTGGCCTGCTTTGAAAACAGAATCGTTTCGGAATTCCTCTCTTGGATCGGATTTGGATGAAATACAGTCGAATATCGGTAAGTTGGCTTCGACTACGACCTCTAGGGTTGTATGGTCGGTACACTTTATTTGCGCAATAATGTATAAAGAGTTGCTACACGACTTTGCGTTTGGTGTGAAAATATAATCTGTTGTAAATTGCAATGCAAAGCATAATAACCAAATTGATAATAATATCATAAAAAATCACTTGGTTGCAAAGGCGCCTATATTTCTGAAATGTCAATATCCAGTTCGTATTCACAAGTGAACGCGTTACGCAATGGAGGACACGCTCTTAGTATAGGAGAGGTAACATCGTAAACTAATGATGAAGGAGAATAAACCGAAATATCTAGTGCTTAGAACACGTTTTTGAAATCCGGATTTTAGAATTCGTTCTTAAGCTAACATGTAAATGAAGTTTCTACAGATTTTTGGTTATAGGTATTTCCTTCTGAGATAATAGATTCATTTAATTCTTAATAATGTTTGTTTTAATTGATAAAGTTTTGGAAAATGCATGTTGCTTATTTGTTTTTGACCTCAAGATGGCTGATCGCATCTTTAAGGTAAATATAGTTCATTGTATTGTGGGGTGGAATTTATTTGCTAGTGCAAAGTTATAAATATAAATAGTAGATAGAAACAAAAGTAATTTGTTTTTGTTGTTTGTTATGTATTCTGGAAGTGCAAATATTAAATTGACCTAATTATTTGTAATTTTTTGACCTAAATATTTATATTACTGTATATTTCAGTTCTAGTTGAAATTCGCCGTTGTGTTTTTATTTGTCTTTTATTTTTTATTAGTCACACTGTACGTTTTAATTTCTGAACACAAACTACTCACTATAAATCCTCTAGCTGGAGCGGCGGGCTTTCCGAGAGCTCTATCGCGTCAATTTCGCAGTTTAAATAGTCGCAAACTGTTGAGCACGTTTTGATCATGTTTTCTTCGTAGTAAATGGACGAGGGAGAGTTGACTGAGATATCCAGCTGTTTAAAAGCCGTTTTGAATTTATTAAATTTATCGTTTATTTGGGGAGAGAATGTGAATGAGAACTCATCGCTCGAAATCTGATTAATTCCGAACTCAGATATCATTGATATATTTTACAGTTAGGGCTGCAGTATAAGTTCTTGTTTAAATAATGTTTTCAACTGAGCGAACTTCTGATTCAAGTGGCGTAAACTTGAGGTGAGAAACGCGTAATTCATACTTTGAAGCGAAAACAAATACATATACCTAGTAGTCTACAAACAGAATTAACGAGTGTATTACTGAAACAGATAATATCGGTATGGGTAGTGTATTCTATTTATAACTATTTAATATTTATTTGTTTAAGATATTTTAGATGCACGGAAAGTAAACATCCGCTAAATTAATTATTGATATCTATTTATAGCGCAATTTTTGACAGACAAATGGGGATTTCACAAAAAGTCATCAAACTACAACGCATACTCTATTTTTCTTCCTCCAAGCAAAGTTACATCAAACTCCATCATCTTAGGCTTAGGTTTGATCGTTTCTGTTTCTGGCTGTATTGAAAGCTATGAATACACCGAGATATTTAATATTTTTGAGGGTTCACCGCAATCTTTTGTATCAATCGAATTTCCAATTTAACTATTTAATGAGTTCTCCTACTTGGAATTCATATTTTAGTTAAATTACTGAGATGGTTGGAAACTTTAATTGATTGTGTTAATATAAAATTCTAGTCGGTTCTTAATTGTTAAAATTTGTTTGCTAGTAGTTTGCAGATGAGAGATATCTTTTTAAATTGACTTAAAATTCATATTTTAGATGTGGTGATTACCATTCAATAATATAATATAATTACACAAAATTTATTCTTAGAGAATTCTTAAATATTTTTGAGAAATTATACAATGATGAAACGATTCACTTAACAGCTTATACAATACCATATTAATGGAAAGAACGTATGAAAATGTTGTTGATAGAACTACATAATTGTAGTAGTTCTCAAGGGGGTAGTAGGTGAAAATAAGTAAAAATGCGACCCCTTCTGTGTAGTAGCTGTTTGTTGAGTAGATGGAAGATAATCTAGAGTGCTTAAGTGCAATTTAATCTTCAACTCAAAAACAATAAACTTTAAGAGCTATATATTTTAACAGATATTCTAACAGAATTAATATACTATACAAGCATTATAGATTATTTTAATGGTTCAATCATTCCGTCTTCATCTCATAAATCATGACAATCCACAAATCCTAACTTAGTTACACATAACGTTACCACAAACTAATCTCAACATCATACCTCTAAATAGCCTCCTCAGACAGCCTAAGTTAGTTCGGAACTTGAACTAACATTATTGACCTCGGAAGTTATCTTTGTAACTATCTTTGGGATGGCTGGTATGAATCTTGGAACTAGCGTATCAAATTTCTCATCATAATTACAAAACTAGTACTAGTAATATACGTCAAACTGTTGAACGAGTAGTTTTCAACAGTTTGACGTATATTATACTATTGGAAGTTACCCAAATAATATAGTACATCACATTATTAAAATGTAGCTATACGTTTAGTCAGTTTACTACTTACCTACTTGCTGCAAAACAAATAGGTAAATAACGCACAACATAAATTTAAAAAACAATATCGTTTAATAAAAATTCAAAAGTGGATGTTTTCAACAAATGAATTATTATTAAAATAAGTAAATACTATAAAGGAATTAATGTACTAAATGAAACTATATGAAATCAAACTAAGTGAATAAAATGACAAATAATAAAAATTGTAACTAATAAGTTAAAGTATATCATTATCCGTGTGTTTATTTATCCACCTCACAAATGATAGCATTACTCACCTCATTCCAGCTCCGTTGCTTCCAGCCCAACACCACTGTGATGCTGGACGTGCAAACCAGAGACGCGGTCTTCAAGGCCTGGCCCAGAACCGACGCCACCAGAGAGACCGAGCTGTGCGGAAAGCTGAAGGGAGACATGTTCAAGCTCTCGATACAAACTGGCGCCTACGAGTACGTCCTAAATACCCTACAATCCTACGACCCGGCCAAGTACATCGAGATCCGCCTTCCCTGCACCGAGGTCGTCTTGGGCGTGCCTGGAACGTGCGCCACCGCCTTCAAGGCCAAGTCGGCGATTTACACAATGGACTTCCAGGAGGCCAAACAGAACGTGACCGAAGCGGCTTCGAATCTCAGAAAACTGGATTTCGATAGAAAAGCGTGTTATCAAAGTCCTAGGATGGACATAAGTCAATAAGTTGAAATTACTCCGGGTGTATTCTCCGATTAGTTCAAATTCGGTGCCACGACCGCCAACTGTAAATATCCCCTTGACTCATAAGCAACAATTTCAAACAACAATCCGGCCGACAAAAAAGCAGTTCTGAGCTTCTACGGCTATCCGAACTTCACTTTAGTTGCTCCTCAGTACAGTGTGAGCGCGTCCGCGTTCATGTCTGCCCCTCCTTTCTCCTGCGCGAATATGCCCCCAGAGAAGAAAACGTGGTGCTCCGAGATGATAAAAACGCTTTCAACTTAAAGTTTATTTTACTTCTAAACGAATTACACCGTTCCGGGACTAATCCCGGATAGAAACGGATAACTCACGAGAAAGGGGAACTACACGAGCATAATGGAGTCGTCACAAATAAAAAATGTAGCCGTTGACTCAATTGACTGCTACAGCAAATAACAAATCAAATTATTCTCCAGAACACTCAGATTTGATAACAGCCTGAATTAATAAATGATTCAATGCAAAAAACCAATAAATGAACTCGTAGATTTTGATTACATGACAACCAGAATTATATTCCAAGAAACGAAAGATTTCAGAGTCGGCACCGTGTATTAGATTGATTTTAAAACACCAACTCAAGTATTAAATGTAACCAACGAGTGGCTGCCATGCGTTCAATCGACGAACTTTACATATTGTATGGATTTGCTCACTAAACGATCTTACTTACCATCTTACAACGTTATCACCTAGAAGTTATTTTATAAGGACGATAAAATCGTAACTATCTTACCTTTAACCGTTTTAGTCCAAACAAGTTGCATCGCAAATTTAAGTTACTAATTATCTAATAATGAAGTGTGCGCGTTGTTCAATCAATCGTGCAACACAGATTTATCCCCAGGAACTTACGATTTTACGTACACATTTGGAAACATCAGTAAATTTGGTAGTAACATTCTAAACATTACAACGCAAGGGATTTATCCTTAGATAGATAATAGATACTGTGTAAACCACAAGTTTTCCGATTAATAAATCTAAGAATATTTGAACGAAGACTAAACGAAAATTGTAACCGGTTCGTTAACAATAGGTAAGTTACTGGTGCCAATACCTGTAATCACCGATGTAAGTAGTTAACACGCAGTTAAAAATATAGAGTACATTATTATAGGAACTTCTGTAATAGTTACAGTATTTGTAGTATTTAGTCTTTTCAAGCAATGGTTGTGAAAAATTTAGCAACTATTCATTGATTTTAGTTTTCATTAAGTCGTTCAAATAAGACGATTAATTGTTTAGACACGTTTCTATTTTTGTTTATCATTTTGTCTAATATTTTTTATGTTTTAAATTATAACATTTTAGGATAATTTAAAATAATTTTCCTTTTCCCCCACAATTTTCGAAGAATCTCGTTGGAGTTGTCTATTTATTTCATCAATTTGGACAAAATTAGGTCTTCAACTGTTGGTTGGAATTGAAATACCGTTCTGTATCCGATAATATTTGGGTGCGAGTAGATGTTCTCCATCAAAGTTGTGTTCACTGTTTTGTGGTGTTTCGAAATCGGATCAAAACAAGTTATTTTGTTCGCCTCGAGATTGAGGTACTTAAGCTGTAAATTAGTTAGCGGTGAAATATCGGTAATGTTGGTCTATCGCAAGTCAAGGCGCTGTAAGTTAGTAAGGCGTCGAAGAGGGTAAATTTCGTAGATTTAGCTATTTTAAAGCACCAACGTTTTGAGATTTGTTAAATATTGCAAAGGAGTTATGCCAATCTTTTAATACCCAATTAAATATAGAACGGATAGACCTATCAAATGTCTTAGCACGCTAATATTGGGATTCAATGTGGTTAAACTTAAGTGTGTCAGTTTGGTCAAGTATTTCAGCGGAGTCAAATCAATGTAATTTCCACTGTGAAATGATAAGTCTTACAAATCTGTTAAATATCTTAGTTCATATATATTTAGTAAATTACTATTCCCGCTAATATTTAGTTTTCTTAGTTTATTTAGATGTTAAAGAACGCAAATATTTCCAATATTGTTGTATGAGATGTCAAGCTCAATTAAGCTCGTTAGATTTTTGAGGTTGTTGATTTTTCGCACGTTTGTTTGAGCTAGATTCAGCTTGGTGAGCTTGGTGAGATATTGAATTGTTTTCGTGCTTACTCCGTAGTTATTGCTGATGTCAAGTTCTTCCAAATTTGTTAGATTTCGCATTGCTTTTGTGTTTTTGAGCGTTACTTAGGTTAGTTTCAGGCTAGTCAGCCATTCCAGCTCTTTTATCGGCGTTATGTTCACCTTTATATTTTCTGAGAGGTCTAATTCCTGCAAGTGTTTAAATCTTCCAATATTATTAATATTTTTGAGCATATTTTTTGGTAGGCGCAATACTTTCAACTATTGAGCGCTTAAATCACAAATTGTTTGTATTTGGCAGTACTCCAGGTGCAATTCGGTGAGTGAATCGCTTATCAGATCTGGGATAACGTACTGACTGTGAACTAATTTGAGCTTCTTTAAGTTCAAATGTTAAACGAACTTTAAGCTATTGATCTAGAAATTGTAACCAATTGAAAACTCATCATTTATAACTAGGTTTTTGAACAAGTTCACCATTTGACGCTCGTAAGGGGTTTGCATTCCAGGAGTGGAAGTGGGTTAACTTTATATTGGAAGTGGGTAACTATATATTTATTTTTAATTTGCGATACACATATTGTGCTGTTTCATCAACATATCGCGAGATATTTGGTTAACTCTTGTTTGTCTTGCCGATTAAAGTATCATGTAATATTTTCTTTAGTATTATAAGTGTTATTGTATATTTAAAACGTTTTGGTTAGCGAGGAATGCGGATGTTTTTTATTGATCATTGGTTAGAAAGGAAAGAAAGTGTTATGATCAGAGAAGTTAAGTGAGTCATTTAAATAATTAGTAGTAACATTAACTACACAAGGTTCTTTAAAACAATTATATTGAAGTCATTTTAGAATATGAATTTCAAATATTCCAAACGTACATGTATCAAATTGGATACAATGTATTTTGACATATTATGCACAATTATTTAATCATTATCTGAACTAATTCTTTAAGCTTAGTATATTATTATGATTTTACTCCATTTATTATAAATGTCATCACAACGTATAAATTTTAACGCTATGAAAGCAGTAGTGTCTCATAACGACGATTTAGTGGAGACTTAGGAGTATAGCAACTCTGAAAATTATATCGAGACCACTGAGGGCATGCCTAGAATTCCAAAGAAGTTTAAAAACATCTATTTGGGTTTTGACTCTGAGAAATATGAGGCAATGTACAAGCCTGAGCACATTTGCGACTGCAGTAAGTAACAAAACGAGTACGAAAACTGCCCTCACTTCGCGGACACAGCCTTTCAAACCCTATTTGAAGTCTTGCCAAAGAGACTTGCACATATTGACTTTGTGGATTCAGAGAACAAATCCGACATAAGGATGAAGCTCTTTGTACAGGTTATGACCGCCCTCGAGCAACTACCATGTGAGCCAGTGGTAAAGCTGAATAATGATGTTGTTATCACCCACCAAAACGATTCTAATGTTGGAAAGAAAAGTAAAAAATCTAAGCCACTAATTATTAGCACAATTCATCAAGCAATTTAAAGACCAAAACGTGAATGCCACATCCACAGAGACCTCAAGAAGATGTTTGCCGAAGAATGGGAGAAACTCTTTGATCCAAAACCGGTAGTTGAACAAAATAACAAAAGATGTGGTACTATTATGATCAATCTGAGCTTCATATCATCATTTGTTTTGCTCTTCATCATTGTCATTGCAGTAGTAGTATCTAAATCTATGTCAATTCTGGCTACAGCTATGGATCTCATGTTAGAAATTTTGTCTGGTATAGTCCTCTTCATTGCAACTCGTCTCGCAGCCAAAGGTATAAAAAATGGCTAATATCAACGAACTCTCCATGAAAACGATAACAACGTAAAATATATTTACGCCAGACGTTATGAGTCTCTTGGCGTGCTGGGATTCTCCTGTATCATGGGAACGTGCTCAATTGGTCTCGGTGCTAAATGTCTTATTTAAATTGTTCAAATCATAAAAGGCGAATACCATAGAGCTGTTATTTTTAACGCTCTTCCAATGGCAATTGTCTTAATTACTATATTCCTAAAGATATTTCTTCTTATCGGTTGTCAAATAGCTGCAAATAGAAACCCGCATAATCCAGATAGTTATACCACTTACAGAGACGATCATAGAAATGATATACTGACCAACACCATTGGATTCCTTGGTGCCACCTTAGCCTACCAATTAAAAGGTAAATGGTGTTACTGCGATCCAATCGCTTCCTTCATCCTCTGCATGTACATCATGTTCAGCTGGGGCAGTTCCGCTGTTGAGCAGATGAAACAACTCGCCGGTCACAGAACTGAAGAAAAAGTTATGAATGAAATGATGGTTCGTCTTGTCGACTAAATGCCATGCTCGATTTACATAACAGCTGTTGAAGGATTTATTGGCTACTCATCCGGCCAATAAAACGTTTTTGAGATCAGAATCAACGTTTAAAACAATATTACATTGGCAAAAGGTCACGATATATGCCAATATATCCAAAACACTTTTGAAGAAACGCTAGGAGTTGAAAGATGCTACGTGCACATTGAAACCGATGAGTGTGTCAATGAATTTGAGTGATTCTCGATTCGAATGATTGAGGCATTTATTATGTCCTTATTTTACAAATAATATTTACAAATAATAAACTAATAAACTATATTAGTATATATTTATTAGTATATTGACGGTGTATATTGTTTAATTAGCAATATAACAATATTAAACCTAAAATTAAAACAAAGCTAACAAGCGGGTCTTATCCTTTAATATTTTAAATATATATTAATTATTTACAAATTATTAGAGTATAATAATTTAGGACTGAATTTTATTGGAATGAGTTTCTATACTAAGTTCGTGGAGTGAAACAAAATTATTATATTCTGATATGTCTTAAATATATTTTGATTTATTTCTATTGATAACTGTTTTTGGCTGCGAAAAATGATTATATTTTCATTTTTTATTTCATATGTATTAATCTTTTCACTTTTTCTGCACTACTTTATCTTCTTCGTCTTAAAACAGGTATTTGTACTTTGAGAAGTAGCTGTACCCCGAGGTCATCGCGAGCACCGCGCTCACCAGAAACGCCTTGTTCCCAACATCAAGCAGCACACTGCAATATTTCTCCGCTACCCCCAGCTCTCTGAAACTAATTGCTCCGACTGAGAAGCAACTGGCGACCATTTGAACGGCCGTTTTTACCTTTCCACTTTTTTCTGCGGCCAAAACGATTTGTTCCTTCGCAGCGAGCATCCTCAGCCCGCACATGAGCAGTTCCCTGGAGAGGATAACGAGAACGGGGAAGACGAACCAGGCAGGATAAATCTTCTTTGTTAAGAAGGTTATGAACACTCCAACGGTTAGGATCTTGTCAGCAAGTGAGTCGAAGAGGATCCCAAATTTGGACACTACCTTGAAGTAGCGGGCAGCCTGACCGTCCAAGTAATCAGTGATTGACCCGAGAATGAGAAAGGCTAACGCACAAGTGTGTCTATATTAGTAATCCGTGAAGAGCATAATTGTAGTTAGAAAGAGGAAGGGAATGCGAGACATGGACAAACAATTCGGTAAATGCCTGATGAACGCGCTGGGCATTGATTATTACTTTGAGAAGTGGAAATTCACGTTTGGAAATGGTATATAAAAGTGGCAAGAGGCGAAAGGTGCAAGTGTACATTAAACAGGTTTGGGACATGTTGACCAAATTTAGATTAGATTGATTCTAAATAACTTATAATTTATAAGTTATAAATATATTATTTATAAGTTATATAATCATCATATTACATTCTTCATATTTAGAAATAATATACTACATAACCTCACTCAGAAGGGGTCGCGTTTTCGCTTATAAGGGGGTAGGTCAACTCGCTTACAAGGGGGTTGAACATGAAGTTACCCCCTTGTAAGCGAGTGCCAAATATCATGCGTTTTAGCCCTGTTTTTTGGCCATAAACCCTTCAAATACAACATTATTTTTGGATACATTTTGGATACATTTCACTTATAAGGGGGTTGAAAATGGTAACCCCCTTATAAGTGAAAAGGCTACCCCCTTGAGAGCGAGGTTATGTAGTATGATTAAACTATTAGCGTAAACACAAATGTGGCGCAACAGCTTATCATCGTCTCTATCGCGCTACAGCGTCTTTTGTTGATTCTTATCGTCTATTGGTTGGCTTTACATGAATATAGGTATAAACCACCTTTTCTCACGGCAAACACAAAAACTAACATATCCAATGGAACAAAGTTTATAAAAGTTACATGGCCTCAAACTAAGCTAGAGATAGAATTCAAATTTTGGTGCTTGTTATTATTCAACTAAGTCTAAACTGAAATTCCAGACTATTTATATCATAAGATACTGGTTTTCAGCTAGACTCAGACTAGTTAAAAAAATTAATTGAACAACGGTTTATCTATAATTGTGGTTAGTGAGAATTCACATTGAGAGGTTTATTTTATGTTATTAATTTTGTTGGAACGAAATAATGTAATGCTGTTGACGATTTCCACTTCGCAAATAATTATCAAATTTATCGAAATCGACTTCAACCATTTAATAGGTAAATCACTATTTTTGTGTTCAATATATATTTAAATATATTATTCTTATTTTAAATTACTTTATTCATTTTTTCATATTGTGTGTATATGATCTTATATCTTTTTGTTCATTTATATGTGTTTTATAACACTCTGGACACAAATGATATCCTTTACATAACACACATATCTGCTATTACATTAATTGCAACCTACATCAGCGTACTTACTTTTGTTAATACATGCTAGTGTTAATATGCCTCTACAACTGGCTTCATGGGGCTTACTACTGGTTGACTGCATTATTCAATTTTGATCATTTAGATCTTGATCATTTTAGTGTAATTACATTTCAAATCTATATATTATTAAGCATATAAATATCAATAATGCAACTTTAAAAATAAATAATTCACTCCAAATATGCTGGTTCAACAAAATAAAGATTTAAGATGAATATTAAACCATGAATATCCACTAATTTAAGAAATTAGTAATAATTTAGAAATACTCTTGATTATTTGTAGTTCAAATAGTTATTGCATGCATATTCAAGTTATTAAATGTGTCCAGTGTACAAGTCGTATAGAGAATGTAATTAAGTAAATAACAATTAATAAATTAAATAGTTATAAACAGAATAATATCAGAAATCTATTAATATTTTGATTAATAGACAATCATCCACTCCAATGATCAAAAATGGGACTGGAATAACCTCAAATATAATTTATAAAAATTTAAATTATTATGGGGGTGATACTGCACATAAGCATTCTATTTTAAATAGGTCTTTGAAATATCAAAACGTCATGAAAACTCTGCGTCAATTTGAGGGCCTCCCAGATATTTTAAGCCACTTCTTTATTCTAATATGTAAGATAATATAAACATCAAATCTAAAATAATTAATTGAAACTATAATAGTAATAACCCACTCACTTAACTTTCATTTATAATATACATATGATATTGATTTTTCTTGGTATCGCGATTGAGTTTTATTCAAGTAGATATGAAAGATAAACAATTAGTATTTAATCATTAACTAACAAGCATACAATAAATTATTCAAATATTAATAACACCTCACAGATTCTACAAATTCTTCGTTGTTAAAAATATGTTTAAAAATATCTTCAGTTAAGATGCAGTAGCCAAAACTGCAGATATATTTCTTTAATTCATGCATAGTTGTTACTGTAAGTCCAGAGAACATTCAATTTAGAGAGATAACTAAAAATTTACTGTATCTTAAGTAGTGTGAAAATACAAGGAAAAAGTCGATGGAAAAAATACTAGTGAAAATATATTTATATATGTTGTTTTAATATAATTCAAATCCAAGACAATTTTTGCAGAGTCGTTCAGTCGTCTATTGTTAACCCTTTAAACGGCCATTAGGTCTGACAGGCGTGGAATTATTTTAACCATTTATTTTTAATACTTGACTTTCCGTAGGACTTCCCACAATATTTATTTTATAAAATAATGAGAGATTCACAAAGTTAACAAATTCATAAATTTACACATTTATAATAACATGATATTTACATATAATCTAACTTACTTTTAGATTACCACACCATTAACATGCTCAACAATATCGCTCAATCTTCTAGGTGACTTAAATATCAGCCAATCAAAAAAATCCAACGTAAAATATAAATGCTGGATGTGGTTCAAGTTACAATAGAACAGAAAATGTTTAATCTTCTAAAATATTGGGCTGTAAGATCAAAATTTTAAAAAGGTCAATGATCATATGCATTCTATTTCTGATATTTACTTTCTTCAAAACAATCACAGCTGGTTCTTGGGCCTATCTGAACAAGTGTTGAGTCTTCCAGACGCCGCTGTTACTAATATGTGCGAATAATATTCAAACACTGCACCATTTATATTTTAGTTAACTATGTGCGATGTATGAATTCATGAACACAGTGAGATGCATTTCTGGATAAGACATTACAATTCAACGGTTCGCAGCTCGTCTACAATATTGATGTTCGTCGTCGTGCCACATTTTGGAATCAAAGGCCATCGACGAGCTATTTTGCACTGTAGTTTACCAGTTCTACTGCAACAAACGATTTGGCGTAATGGTCTGGCTGGAAAAGTGAAAATACATACAATAGGTGCTTTAATTATATTATTTACTCAACAAAGCAGATCCAACCTGTATCACTTTCTAGAAAAATATCAAAATGAGTATTTTCGCCATGAAGAAGTTGTGATAGATATACAAACTACTGAAAGGCAATAAGCTAGCCATTAGATGAGTAGTATAACGTAGAACTGTAATAGGCGAATACTTCATCTGCGCCAACTGAGTTATTAGGATAATGAATATTGGATTCCGTGCACACAATGAAACTATATTACAAATGTAAAATTTAAGAAGACGTATGAATATTGTATGAGTACAATATTATGCTGTTTTAGTAACTAATACAAAAGTCAATATTAATTATTGGACACCGCAACTGGATGATGATTGTACAAGCGAATTAACCTAAATCAGAAAAGTTGTGAGGTTCGATTTCTTGTCTTAGCGAAATTTTGCATTTAAGTGTCAGTTAATTATTGTCACATTTGAGTCGAACCTCACTAACGCAACAAAGGTATAAGCTAGTATGAATTCACTTATAAAATAAAGTTAATTTATAAAAAGTGTAATTCATTGTACAGTTGCTGTCAGTTAATAACGGACGAAAAACGTGATTAGTAAAATAATTCTATGTCATATATTTACATTCTTTAGACTATAACGAACATTTTCCATGTACAGAATTTTCCACTTCAAACGGGAAATGCCAAATTATACATAACTTTTGAAGTATCGTGGGTTATAACTACTGGAGTTCTCCCAATATTGATATATTACATCTTGTAACAATTATTAATTATCTCTTATTAGCTGAAGTCTTAAAATTTCAAAAATATTGAATTTTTACAGATGTTACTTTCGCAAAGGAAATAATCCGTTCTATAATCATTTTAATACCCAATTTAGAATATTATGGGACTTTAACAGTTAAAGTTAATTGATGCTTATTGCAGCTACACCAATTTCATATCAAGTTATAAAGTAGTAAATAAATGTTTACTTTTGTAAACTAAAATGTTGAATATTGAGGGTCCTTCGATCATAATTGCTGCCAAACTTTATTCAAGTTGAGCTTAATAATGAGATTTTTGTGACCAAGATTTACAAAAATGGAAGTAAAGAGGAAGTTCAAGTGGAGCCTGGTATGTGGTCCCAATAATTATTGCAACTATAGTGATCTGTGAATTACTTGAGGCTGGACCAAAGCTTCTACTAGTTGTTAAAATTCAACTTTTAACCAATTTTGAAGTTGATTTTTGACACAGAAAGATAAAATTTTTATGGTCGATTCGCAAGTGTGTAACAGTTATAGTAGTTCAAGGTATCGAAGAGTATTACAATAACATAGTTTAACACAGTTCATATAGACAGTTGAGAAAATATGTCTAAAGTTTTATTAATAATTTCAATAACTTGAACCAGAGTCGAGTTCAAGGTCTAGTGTTTATAATTGTATATGTTACTACTATGAAGTACTAAAATATCGCTTCAGCTCATGAAGCAGTTTCACGAATTAGATTCACTAGCAATATAGCAGTTGAAGTAACTTGAATAATCTATTTGGTTGCTTAGCTAATAATCACTTATTGGCATCATACCTGTTACAAATATGATAATTTCAGTTTCAATATGTATGTTAGTTGTTGTTATTGAAATATTGAAAATGTAAAAATTTACTGTTTGAGGTGGAAGAAATAAGTTTGAGTGAATCCATACATGCAAAATATTTACTGATGTTAGATATTAATATTATTAGATTATCACTACCTCACGCCTCTCCAGTATTTTGTCCGTTTTCAACTGACAACAACTGTAATTCAAGCTGATTTAGTTTCTAAAATAGACCACTTCTTAATTCGGACTGGATTCGGTTAAACAAATTGAAAACTCCAAAGACGCTACGTGCAATCGCATCATACGGAATGTAGTTGTATTTGCTATGAAGGAAGTTAACAGTGTCTCCGTGTTTCTAAACTAGATTTGTACTGGGTGGAAAGAGCTAGAATGCACATTGCCGTCTCTATATCCCAAGAGTTTTGATGGCGTCAACGTAGTTTCTATAAGAGCGCTGCACGGCTCTACCGATGAACTTGAGCATGAGCGGACGTTCTGGTCCTCACTGGCTTTGTGTGACGAGTGTATTGTGGCAGAAACTGCGTGCAGCTGCTTTGGTCGTATCATGCAGTCTCACTGCACAGAAATACTAGTTCTTAGTTAGCGGATGAGTGAATATATTTTAATTTCAGCGTATTTTGTCATAATGTAACTAGTCAAGTAATATTTACATGCAAAAATACATTCTCATCTTAACAATTGTATACAGTTACTTATTATATCTATCGGTTAATTTCTATTGTTATTTCTAAGGATGGTAGAAAGTTCTGGTTTGAATCAAATTATCTAGAGTGACTTGATCCCCCAAAGACATTTTCACCAGTATTAGATGTTTAATTTCAGAGCACTACATCTGCGATATTTCTGTGACAGATAAAATTTGAATGCGCTTTCTTCGTTTAGGATTCGACCAATATTGATAGCCCCTGAAGATAATTGAAATTTTGGAATATTGGAATGAAAATAATTTTTATTATTAGTTAGAGTCTGTATCATATATAATTATAATATTTTTGCTTGAAGATGTTTACTTCTCAAATTTGATTTGCTTTTGTAAGGAAGCTAATCTTAATTATTAAATCAACAATCCAAGTAAACACATTTATTTATTGTCAATATATTATCTAATGTTACAGAATAATAATTTTTTAATTTTATTTATGTACGTTATCTGTAGATCAAATTACACTACTATCAGAAATATTGATTTTTTATGTTTAGCTATATATCTTCACTATGCTTATCATTCATAAGTTATATCATTTGTAATGAGATAATTAGATTCTCGCAGGATATGGCTTGGATGCTATTTTCATAGTATTATAATACAGTACTTTACAAAATGTACTTGTACAATATTATTGAAATAATACTCTGGTAAACTTTAGTAACTTATTATTGTGTACCTCTTTATGAGTAACAATATAGTTATCTTAAATATATTAATTCCACTCTATTTTCAAAAGTGATAAAATATAACAAATATTTCATTTTTATTGAACAATAATAACTATTCAGAAAAAATTATATTATTATCATATTATATATTATACACGTATTCTAAAATATGTATCAATATATTGGAAACACTATATATTTTTTAAATAATAGATATTTATTATACTATTATTCTAGTTTCTGAACCTTAGATGAGCTGTAACTTTACAATATTTCGTTTTACATAATAATAATGCATAATATACATTAAATTTGTACACAATAATTCTATCTTTACTTTGAATCATTATACAAGATTATTTAAAAATTGTCCGGTTTTAAAATGTGTTAAAATCTAGAAAATTATAAAATATGTGAAAATTAGCATTATTATATTAATAAAAGAATAAAAATCCTCTGTTATTCGACTCACTCAAACGAGAACATCATAATTAACGAACTCAAAAGTAAAAGAAACATATCCAGTTTCTACTACAAGTAAATTATTGTTTGTTGTCATTAAATATATTTTAACAAACTCCAGCCCCACACATAGATTACTGTTTGAAATATTGCTACATCCGAATGTATTTTTAAAAGTCATATTAGATGACAATATAGTATAGCTTTGAAACTCGTAAAGCTTATAGTTACACTTGTGTCATACAAATATGGTATCAATTAATTTAGACCTGCAAGCGTTTTAATTATATTTATAAATACTGTAAACTTTTTTAAAAATTACAACATTTAAGCAGCTTTTCCCAAAGGTCATTATAAGATTATCGTTGCTATTAATGATTACTATTAATTCCGCCACTTACGGCTTTTCATGGTTCGTATGATTCTCAAATTTAATTTTGACAATAATTTTTGAAACTTAAAGTAAATTTAATCGACTGGTCCAAATCAATTAAAATTTATCAATATGAGATGACTACTCTTAAATACTATGATTATCGTCCTTTCTCTCCACATCCATAAGTTGACCATTTCCTATTTATGTCATTTTATATACTATGTAAATCGTGCCAACGAGGGAGCTTCTGTAATAAATGTTGTCATTGGTTAAGTTCCAGAATTTAATGTTTAAATAGGCTAGCGGTCTGATATTAGTAAATTTATTATAGGAACCAAAATCAAAAATTGTAATTTTCGACTTTATATCTCAGCAACAAAAGCACTTTCATCCTTAAGTGGTATTTTCAGCGTATTTTGTCCATATTAACATTCTATGAGAAAAAATTATTTCAATTATCATAGGCGTGCAGTTTCTCTTCTAATTATGATAATATTATTAACATGATTAATTATCTTTGAAATCTTTGGATAAAGTATACGCAATTGGTGATAATCAATCTCAAGATTATTATTTTTAATTGATTGTTCCTGAAATCTACTCATGATATAGTATTCTGATTTCTATAATCAAGTAGTTATATAATTTTCAAAGAAATATATCTATTTTATCTACATACTAATATTAGTATTGATGGCTCATTTTCCCTTATTATTGTGTCTCATAATGTACAGGTATTCAGTGGTCTGATGAAATTTCATTTCTCTGAAATATTTTGGCGCGGAATTTAAATATATACTAAAAAGTAGCTATAAATTAAAATTATGATAAAATTATATTTCGTGTCACTATACGAGACTTCTTCAGGGGCTATCAATATTGCTTTCATATTCTTTATGTTTCAAGTTGGAAAAACGTGTTAATATAAAATGAAAATTGAGCTCTTGAAGCTGCATTAGTTTTTGATCAATAACTGGATAATATAACTAGAAAAATGGTTTCAGGATGTTCAATATTAATGAAGTTGAAATGATCAATTTTGTAAAATTTACATAATATCAATAAATAAAATGCGCTATTTTATATTATTAGCGCTTATGTATTTATACTTTAAAGTGTAATATATTTAATACAATCATGTTCCTTTGTTCATCGATGTATTTGACACTGGATTTTGTATTAAAGTAGGTAGGTTTCAGCTATTTCAACAGTTCATAAATATAATATTATTCTTTGATAGTTACAGCTGCAGTCGAAATAGCCTTCCATCCCTTTACTTACATCACAGATTAATCGAGATCCAACATTTATTACTTGTTAATGATTTCACTTAGCTTTTGGAGACCAGATTTAATTCATCATTTTGTATGTTAAAAACTATATGTTTCATCAACAATAGTAATGGTCTTGTTCTCCAAAATATGGTTAAACATTCTAAATGCATTCTATTTCTGATATTTACTTTCTTCAAAACAATCACAGCTGGTTCTTGGGCCTATCTGAACAAGTGTTGAGTCTTCCAGACGCCGCTGTTACTAATATGTACGAATAATATTCAAACACTGCACCATTTATATTTTAGTTAACTATGTGCGATGTATGAATTCATGAACACAGTGAGATGCATTTCTGGATAAGACATTACAATTCAACGGTTCGCAGCTCGTCTACAATATTGATGTTCGTCGTCGTGCCACATTTTGGAATCAAAGGCCATCGACGAGCTATTTTGCACTGTAGTTTACCAGTTCTACTGCAACAAACGATTTGGCGTAATGGTCTGGCTGGAAAAGTGAAAATACATACAATAGGTGCTTTAATTATATTATTTACTCAACAAAGCAGATCCAACCTGTATCACTTTCTAGAAAAATATCAAAATGAGTATTTTCGCCATGAAGAAGTTGTGATAGATATACAAACTACTGAAAGGCAATAAGCTAGCCATTAGATGAGTAGTATAACGTAGAACTGTAATAGGCGAATACTTCATCTGCGCCAACTGAGTTATTAGGATAATGAATATTGGATTCCGTGCACACAATGAAACTATATTACAAATGTAAAATTTAAGAAGACGTATGAATATTGTATGAGTACAATATTATGCTGTTTTAGTAACTAATACAAAAGTCAATATTAATTATTGGACACCGCAACTGGATGATGATTGTACAAGCGAATTAACCTAAATCAGAAAAGTTGTGAGGTTCGATTTCTTGTCTTAGCGAAATTTTGCATTTAAGTGTCAGTTAATTATTGTCACATTTGAGTCGAACCTCACTAACGCAACAAAGGTATAAGCTAGTATGAATTCACTTATAAAATAAAGTTAATTTATAAAAAGTGTAATTCATTGTAATTCAAGCTGATTTAGTTTCTAAAATAGACCACTTCTTAATTCGGACTGGATTCGGTTAAACAAATTGAAAACTCCGAAGACGCTACGTGCAATCGCATCATACGGAATGTAGTTGTATTTGCTATGAAGGAAGTTAACAGTGTCTCCGTGTTTCTAAACTAGATTTGTACTGGGTGGAAAGAGCTAGAATGCACATTGCCGTCTCTATATCCCAAGAGTTTTGATGGCGTCAACGTAGTTTCTATAAGAGCGCTGCACGGCTCTACCGATGAACTTGAGCATGAGCGGACGTTCTGGTCCTCACTGGCTTTGTGTGACGAGTGTATTGTGGCAGAAACTGCGTGCAGCTGCTTTGGTCGTATCATGCAGTCTCACTGCACAGAAATACTAGTTCTTAGTTAGCGGATGAGTGAATATATTTTAATTTTAGCGTATTTTGTCATAATGTAACTAGTCAAGTAATATTTACATGCAAAAATACATTCTCATCTTAACAATTGTATACAGTTACTTATTATATCTATCGGTTAATTTCTATTGTTATTTCTAAGGATGGTAGAAAGTTCTGGTTTGAATCAAATTATCTAGAGTGACTTGATCCCCCAAAGACATTTTCACCAGTATTAGATGTTTAATTTCAGAGCACTACATCTGCGATATTTCTGTGACAGATAAAATTTGAATGCGCTTTCTTCGTTTAGGATTCGACCAATATTGCTTTCATATTCTTTATGTTTCAAGTTGGAAAAACGTGTTAATATAAAATGAAAATTGAGCTCTTGAAGCTGCATTAGTTTTTGATCAATAACTGGATAATATAACTAGAAAAATGGTTTCAGGATGTTCAATATTAATGAAGTTGAAATGATCAATTTTGTAAAATTTACATAATATCAATAAATAAAATGCGCTATTTTATATTATTAGCGCTTATGTATTTATACTTTAAAGTGTAATATATTTAATACAATCATGTTCCTTTGTTCATCGATGTATTTGACACTGGATTTTGTATTAAAGTAGGTAGGTTTCAGCTATTTCAACAGTTCATAAATATAATATTATTCTTTGATAGTTACAGCTGCAGTCGAAATAGCCTTCCATCCCTTTACTTACATCACAGATTAATCGAGATCCAACATTTATTACTTGTTAATGATTTCACTTAGCTTTTGGAGACCAGATTTAATTCATCATTTTGTATGTTAAAAACTATATGTTTCATCAACAATAGTAATGGTCTTGTTCTCCAAAATATGGTTAAACATTCTAAATGCATTCTATTTCTGATATTTACTTTCTTCAAAACAATCACAGCTGGTTCTTGGGCCTATCTGAACAAGTGCTGAGTCTTCCAGACGCCGCTGTTACTAATATGTGCGAATAATATTCAAACACTGCACCATTTATATTTTAGTTAACTATGTGCGATGTATGAATTCATGAACACAGTGAGATGCATTTCTGGATAAGACATTACAATTCAACGGTTCGCAGCTCGTCTACAATATTGATGTTCGTCGTCGTGCCACATTTTGGAATAAAAGGCCATCGACGAGCTATTTTGCACTGTAGTTTACCAGTTCTACTGCAACAAACGATTTGGCGTAATGGTCTGGCTGGAAAAGTGAAAATACATACAATAGGTGCTTTAATTATATTATTTACTCAACAAAAGATCAACCTGTATCGCTTTCTGAAAAATATCCAAAATGAGTATTTTTCGCCATGAAGGATTTAATGATAGATATGAAGCTACTGAAAGGCAATAAGCTAGCCATTAGATGAGTATTGGTATAACGTAGAACTGTAATAGGCGAATACTTCATCTGCGCCAACTGAGTTATTAGGATAATGAATATTGGTTCGTGCACTAATGAAACTATATTACAAATGTAAAATTTAAGAAGACAGTATGAATATTGTATGTGAGTACAATATTATGCTGTTTTGGTAACTAATACAAAAGTCAATATTAATTATTGGACACCGCAACTGAATGATGATTGTACAAGCGAATTAACCTAAATCAGAAAAGTTGTGAGGTTCGATTTCTTATCTTAGCGAAATTTTGCATTTAAGTGTCAGTTAATTATTGTCACATTTGAGTCGAACCTCACTAACGCAACAAAGGTATAAGCTAGTATGAATTCACTTATAAAATAAAGTTAATTTATAAAAAGTGTAATTCATTGTAATTCAAGCTGATTTAGTTTCTAAAATAGACCACTTCTTAATTCGGACTGGATTCGGTTAAACAAATTGAAAACTCCGAAGACGCTACGTGCAATCGCATCATACGGAATGGTTGTGGCCCCGCTATGAAGGGAGTTAACAGTGTCTCCGTGTTTCTAAGCTAGATTTGTACTGGGTGGAAAGAAGCTAGAATGCACATTGCCAAATCTCTATATCCCAAGAGTTTTGATAGCGTCAACATAAAGTTCTATAAGAGCGCTGCACGGCTCTACCGATGAACTTGAGCATGAGCGGACGTTCTGGTCCTCACTGGCTTTGTGTGACGAGTGTATTGTGGCAGAAACTGCGTGCAGCTGCTTTGGTCGTATCATGCAGTCTCACTGCACAGAAATACTAGTTCTTAGTTAGCGGATGAGTGAATATATTTTAATTTCAGCGTATTTTGTCATAATGTAACTAGTCAAGTAATATTTACATGCAAAAATACATTCTCATCTTAACAATTGTATACAGTTACTTATTATATCTATCGGTTTATTTCTATTGTTATTTCTAAGGATGGTAGAAAGTTCTGGTTTGAATCAAATTATCTAGAGTGACTTGATCCCCCAAAGACATTTTCACCAGTATTAGATGTTTAATTTCAGAGCACTACATCTGCGATATTTCTGTGACAGATAAAATTTGAATGCGCTTTCTTCGTTTAGGATTCGACCAATATTGCTTTCATATTCTTTATGTTTCAAGTTGGAAAAACGTGTTAATATAAAATGAAAATTGAGCTCTTGAAGCTGCATTAGTTTTTGATCAATAACTGGATAATATAACTAGAAAAATGGTTTCAGGATGTTCAATATTAATGAAGTTGAAATGATCAATTTTGTAAAATTTACATAATATCAATAAATAAAATGCGCTATTTTATATTATTAGCGCTTATGTATTTATACTTTAAAGTGTAATATATTTAATACAATCATGTTCCTTTGTTCATCGATGTATTTGACACTGGATTTTGTATTAAAGTAGGTAGGTTTCAGCTATTTCAACAGTTCATAAATATAATATTATTCTTTGATAGTTACAGCTGCAGTCGAAATAGCCTTCCATCCCTTTACTTACATCACAGATTAATCGAGATCCAACATTTATTACTTGTTAATGATTTCACTTAGCTTTTGGAGACCAGATTTAATTCATCATTTTGTATGTTAAAAACTATATGTTTCATCAACAATAGTAATGGTCTTGTTCTCCAAAATATGGTTAAACATTCTAAATGCATTCTATTTCTGATATTTACTTTCTTCAAAACAATCACAGCTGGTTCTTGGGCCTATCTGAACAAGTGTTGAGTCTTCCAGACGCCGCTGTTACTAATATGTACGAATAATATTCAAACACTGCACCATTTATATTTTAGTTAACTATGTGCGATGTATGAATTCATGAACACAGTGAGATGCATTTCTGGATAAGACATTACAATTCAACGGTTCGCAGCTCGTCTACAATATTGATGTTCGTCGTCGTGCCACATTTTGGAATCAAAGGCCATCGACGAGCTATTTTGCACTGTAGTTTACCAGTTCTACTGCAACAAACGATTTGGCGTAATGGTCTGGCTGGAAAAGTGAAAATACATACAATAGGTGCTTTAATTATATTATTTACTCAACAAAGCAGATCCAACCTGTATCACTTTCTAGAAAAATATCAAAATGAGTATTTTCGCCATGAAGAAGTTGTGATAGATATACAAACTACTGAAAGGCAATAAGCTAGCCATTAGATGAGTAGTATAACGTAGAACTGTAATAGGCGAATACTTCATCTGCGCCAACTGAGTTATTAGGATAATGAATATTGGATTCCGTGCACACAATGAAACTATATTACAAATGTAAAATTTAAGAAGACGTATGAATATTGTATGAGTACAATATTATGCTGTTTTAGTAACTAATACAAAAGTCAATATTAATTATTGGACACCGCAACTGGATGATGATTGTACAAGCGAATTAACCTAAATCAGAAAAGTTGTGAGGTTCGATTTCTTGTCTTAGCGAAATTTTGCATTTAAGTGTCAGTTAATTATTGTCACATTTGAGTCGAACCTCACTAACGCAACAAAGGTATAAGCTAGTATGAATTCACTTATAAAATAAAGTTAATTTATAAAAAGTGTAATTCATTGTAATTCAAGCTGATTTAGTTTCTAAAATAGACCACTTCTTAATTCGGACTGGATTCGGTTAAACAAATTGAAAACTCCAAAGACGCTACGTGCAATCGCATCATACGGAATGTAGTTGTATTTGCTATGAAGGAAGTTAACAGTGTCTCCGTGTTTCTAAACTAGATTTGTACTGGGTGGAAAGAGCTAGAATGCACATTGCCGTCTCTATATCCCAAGAGTTTTGATGGCGTCAACATAGTTTCTATAAGAGCGCTGCACGGCTCTACCGATGAACTTGAGCATGAGCGGACGTTCTGGTCCTCACTGGCTTTGTGTGACGAGTGTATTGTGGCAGAAACTGCGTGCAGCTGCTTTGGTCGTATCATGCAGTCTCACTGCACAGAAATACTAGTTCTTAGTTAGCGGATGAGTGAATATATTTTAATTTCAGCGTATTTTGTCATAATGTAACTAGTCAAGTAATATTTACATGCAAAAATACATTCTCATCTTAACAATTGTATACAGTTACTTATTATATCTATCGGTTAATTTCTATTGTTATTTCTAAGGATGGTAGAAAGTTCTGGTTTGAATCAAATTATCTAGAGTGACTTGATCCCCCAAAGACATTTTCACCAGTATTAGATGTTTAATTTCAGAGCACTACATCTGCGATATTTCTGTGACAGATAAAATTTGAATGCGCTTTCTTCGTTTAGGATTCGACCAATATTGCTTTCATATTCTTTATGTTTCAAGTTGGAAAAACGTGTTAATATAAAATGAAAATTGAGCTCTTGAAGCTGCATTAGTTTTTGATCAATAACTGGATAATATAACTAGAAAAATGGTTTCAGGATGTTCAATATTAATGAAGTTGAAATGATCAATTTTGTAAAATTTACATAATATCAATAAATAAAATGCGCTATTTTATATTATTAGCGCTTATGTATATTCCTAGCCAATACTTCGTATGCTCAATATATGCGTCCATTAGTTATCTGTAACTGACACTTGCGTTGCGTGGTGCTTTATATAATACAAAGTGTAAAAGTTGGATGTTAATTGACACAATAAATGAAAATAGTTGCCGGCTTGTAATCTTAGTGGAGAAAATTGTTTGAATGGCTCAACTGTTACACGATTTAGAATTTACAAGCCCCAATATTTATACTTTAAAGTGTAATATATTTAATACAATCATGTTCCTTTGTTCATCGATGTATTTGACACTGGATTTTGTATTAAAGTAGGTAGGTTTCAGCTATTTCAACAGTTCATAAATATAATATTATTCTTTGATAGTTACAGCTGCAGTCGAAATAGCCTTCCATCCCTTTACTTACATCACAGATTAATCGAGATCCAACATTTATTACTTGTTAATGATTTCACTTAGCTTTTGGAGACCAGATTTAATTCATCATTTTGTATGTTAAAAACTATATGTTTCATCAACAATAGTAATGGTCTTGTTCTCCAAAATATGGTTAAACATTCTAAATGCATTCTATTTCTGATATTTACTTTCTTCAAAACAATCACAGCTGGTTCTTGGGCCTATCTGAACAAGTGTTGAGTCTTCCAGACGCCGCTGTTACTAATATGTGCGAATAATATTCAAACACTGCACCATTTATATTTTAGTTAACTATGTGCGATGTATGAATTCATGAACACAGTGAGATGCATTTCTGGATAAGACATTACAATTCAACGGTTCGCAGCTCGTCTACAATATTGATGTTCGTCATCGTGCCACATTTTGGAATCAAAGGCCATCAACGAGCTATTTTGCACTGTAGTTTACCAGTTCTACTGCAACAAACGATTTGGCGTAATGGTCTGGCTGGAAAAGTGAAAATACATACAATAGGTGCTTTAATTATATTATTTACTCAACAAAGCAGATCCAACCTGTATCACTTTCTAGAAAAATATCAAAATGAGTATTTTCGCCATGAAGAAGTTGTGATAGATATACAAACTACTGAAAGGCAATAAGCTAGCCATTAGATGAGTAGTATAACGTAGAACTGTAATAGGCGAATACTTCATCTGCGCCAACTGAGTTATTAGGATAATGAATATTGGATTCCGTGCACACAATGAAACTATATTAACATGTTCATGGTAGTACTTTTAGAAGAGATGGAGGTAGGAAAGTATATATATTTGGTACTGACCTAGTAACGAATATTTTTATGGGACCGATTTGAAATTATTATTTCGCCTCAATCTTTAAACACATTATAATTTTGATATTATAATTTCAAATACTCCTACTGCGACTTCCATACTTAGTGGTTACTAAACTCTAGTTATTTGCATTACTTTTATACACTTAGAAATATTCAATATTGTCTATACAATTTATATTTAATAATTAAGGTATTTTACTAAATATTGCATTATTGAATAGAAGCGAATCAAGAAGCTGTTAGGAATAGGTCGGTGATAACATTATTCTATACTTAATTATTATTAATTTTATGAGTTCAAGTAGCACATACCGAATAATTTTCTTTACACTTTCAAACATGGTCGAAATTTAATTTGGAGTTAACGAAAATATTTATTATAAACTTATAGATTTATTGATTCTTAGTGAATATATGTACGTATTATACTCCCCAAGATGATTTAAATCGCGCGAAGCTGCTAAATTTCCACCACTTCTAGAATTTTGACTATATTATATTTAAGGCAAACAACTATATACTGGATTGATTTTATTATATTACTCTTAGATACAATCGCTCTAACTATTAATACATATTCCATTGATGTATCTCACAATAATATTTTGATAAATTATTTAATGCTTAACAGCAGCTAAATAATGAGTTGCTATCTAGCGAATCATTAAACTTACTACTATATAAACAAAGAATGATTATATGTAAGAACAAAATTAATCACTAAATATTAAGTTTACTATGTTGAACATTAATATTGATTTATGTTTAATCTCGAAAAGTAATGCAAAGAATAAGATCAAAATTATATGATGTTGTTTATATCTGATACTAGACGTAAATATTTTATTATCAATGACTATTGTAATTATTTTGCAAGTTAAAATATTTCAACACATTTACAATTATATTGAACAATTTGATGATTCTAGCTAATTGACTAAAATATAGTGATATCGGATATATCAACAGCATTATTTAGAATTTTAATCATAAACCGAATCAGCTACAATACAAATTCTATAAATAAACTTAGTTGAACAGAATGATGTGGAATCAATTCTAAACTAATATTCAACATATTATTGTACCTTAATAATTTCTATTAATTTGTAATTGCGTATACGTTGTCCGTCTCAAATTAGAAGCAGTGCTTATTGAAGAATTGAGTTTGTAATACTATATCAAGAGTTCCGGATTTATTTTGTATTAAAATAAAATTTACTCAATAAATTAACTTAGATTTGTACCAATATTAGGAATGTTAAATATTCAGTTGAATTAGGCCAAATATTGCATTTTATATAGCTTGAAGAACTAGTGAAGTAGCAGGTGGAAACTGATATCATATTTCAATTGCGCTCAGTGCCAAATTAAGATAATTTACGTTTGCACCACTGTTCTAGTTTAGGCTTAAAATCAACAGTCAAAATAGCAGTTCATTTTTCAATAGTTAAAATTATTGTCTATATTTAATTGTATTTGATATATTTGTTGAATATGAGAATCACTGGCTACCGACCCGTTCCTTGATTCTTCCGTTATGAAATTTTGGAAGAAGCACATAAAACCACTTTTTACTCAGAATTATCAGTTTCCAAAAGTTAATTGACTATTATCAAATAACTCCATTACACTTTGGCTCAGGTTCTATATTTATTTTCAGAAAGAGGAAAATAAGGCGCCTCTTACCAGTTTAGAGCCTGATTAGTGAAACTTATATCGAAAGTAATATTTTTAACCGATCTATGCCAATTACAAACGGATCTTTTGAAGAAAAATTAATTACTTTTACCAGGTCAAAATTATTTACTCGATTTCAAAATCTCTGCAAATTGGGAGTGGAGAAAATTGCTCCATAAAAATCTACTTAATTTAATATATCGAAAGAATATAGTACAGATTCACCCCAATCTCTCCAGTTTTTGATCACGCATATGTCTATATTACAAATGTAAAATTTAAGAAGACGTATGAATATTATATGAGTACAATATTATGCTGTTTTAGTAACTAATACAAAAGTCAATATTAATTATTGGACACCGCAACTGGATGATGATTGTACAAGCGAATTAACCTAAATCAGAAAAGTTGTGAGGTTCGATTTCTTGTCTTAGCGAAATTTTGCATTTAAGTGTCAGTTAATTATTGTCACATTTGAGTCGAACCTCACTAACGCAACAAAGGTATAAGCTAGTATGAATTCACTTATAAAATAAAGTTAATTTATAAAAAGTGTAATTCATTGTAATTCAAGCTGATTTAGTTTCTAAAATAGACCACTTCTTAATTCGGACTGGATTCGGTTCTGATTTTAAAACTTGGTGGTTGTTGAACACTAGTTATTAACATCAACTTTATCGACCAAGAACTATTAAATAAATATTGTCTACATGATTCAAATATATAAATCAACACATTTTACTAAATATCACTTTGTTTAATGTAAGCGAACCAAGAAGCTGCTAGGAATAGGTCGGTACCTACTGTATTTAATATATAACTATTATTAATTTTATGGGCTCAAGTAGCATAGATCGAACAATTTCATTTATACTTTCAAACAAGGTTGAAATTGGATTTGGAGACAACTAAAATATTTATGTCAAATTTTATTAATTTATAGATTAATTATTAAATACAATATTTATTCTCCCCAAGATGATATTATATAGCTAGTATGAGTTCACTTATAAAATAACGAACAGAAATAATATATGGTCAAAAGTTAAATCGCTCCAATATTTTGTCCAAATTATGGACATCAAACCCACAATCAGTTAGTACAGAATAGTTAAAGTATTTTTAGAAATGTACCTCAAATGAATATAAGCTTCAGATAGATAAAGCCATTAGCAAACTTCTTGGAGTGTAAATGCTGAAATTAATAACTATAAACAATATTTCACTATTTACTAGGTACTACTATGTATATTACAAATTTATAGTAAATTAGTTCCAACTCTTCTAAAAGACAGCATAAATTAAATATATTACATTCATATCACATATTATAGTATCATTCATATTATCAACATTTATAATCTACTTTCCTTAAATATATATCCTAAAATTGTTGGAATAATATATCAATTTTCCCATTAATTTGACTTTGTGATGTTAGAATATTTTAGTCTAAATATTACTAAATACCTGTTATTTATTGTAATAACTAATTTTATATAGTTTTCATTTTATTATCTAAATTATATGTAGTGAGAGCAAGAGATTACTGTCCCTTCGTATAATTTTGTATTATGTATCTTTCCATTAAATTATATTGGCTATATGCTATGTTTAATATTTACGTCTTATTATCAGTTAGAGCTGTTTCAAGTAACAATTAATTTTACTTAACTTATTAACTTATTTATGAATAATTATTTTTCATTTAGTTTTAAATTTCTTATTAGTTTTATTGCATTCGCTGATTTATAAATATTATACTACTATTTAATTTTGTTTATATTACTTATAAGCTATTTGAAAAATTGTTTTTTAAACTACTTATATTATTAATAAGTTGTGCTTATAATAAAGAATTGTTATTAATAATAAATTTTTCAATATCAATTCTATTATTACTTAATATGTTATATTATTGTGATATATTATTAATAATTTATTCTTATATTACAAATTTGTATTGTTATATTGTATTTCCAATTTAATTGTAACTGTTTAATACGTTATTTTCTAACTATTATATAGAATCTAAAACGTGTATACAAGAATCATTACTAAAAATGTAACCATACTAACATACACACAATGATCCATTAAACTCGAAGTTATCTTAGCATTAATAAACATTATTAACAATTAATGTGTGTAATACCTTTTCTAAACATAAACCATAAAAATATATACTATGTTTACAAATTTGTGCACAACTTTCATTTATATCATAATAAATCAAACCGGCTTTATTTTAACCTAATTGTTACATATTAGAACATACTTAAAGCAATTAAACATATATTTATATGTGAACGTTGACTTATGATGCTATATACCCATTGCTACTCTCATTATTATTGTTATAACTAAACCCAGACATTTGAGTATTGAATATTGTAAAATTATTCATAAAATTGGATAAATTATTTACAATACCTGAAGCATTCACACTTACAAATCTAAATTATATATTTGATAGTTCAATTATAATGATATTTTAAGATATATATAATATTGCTGAAATGTATGTACCATTAGCTATATAAATAAGTGTGGATAAGCTGATATGAATATCACATTATAAACACACTAACGCACTGCTAAAACTTGAAAATCTAATTGATATATTTAATATGCAATCTTAAACATTTAATATATTTTAATTAAATCCAAATATTGAAAAGCTATTTACATCTCTTAATTGTAAGGTTACCTCCGATTGTTGAATTTTTTAGGGGAAAATATATATATTATTTATATTTTATACTATTTGTATATTATCAATTCTTTACATATTAATTATTTTATTTTTTTGACAATACATATATTGTTAGTTTTCTAACATAAGCTGCTTAGTACATAGTTTGTTTTATTGTTGAAGCTATTTCATTAATATTATAGAAGATATCATGAACTAGGAACTGAAATTAGTGCTATGTTCAGTTGCCAAATGAAGTTTCGTCTGCTGGAAGGTATTTTAATGGCCTTGTCATACTGTTGGTTACTTATATAACAGGTTACTTATATAGAAATTTGAAAATATTGATTTAGGAATCAAAAGAATAAGTGAAACATGCATCCTGTATTATATAAAGCACCACGCAACGCAAGTGTCAGTTACAGATAACTAATGGACGCATATATTGAGCATACGAAGTATTGGCTAGGAATATACATAAGCGCTAATAATATAAAATAGCGCATTTTATTTATTGATATTATGTAAATTTTACAAAATTGATCATTTCAACTAGGGTTGTTATTTATACGGAATATACGGGGAAAATCGTTTTTCCGTATAAAAATGATACGGAATAGTACGCAGACATACTGTATAAAATATTTTTATCCGTATAAATTGTTGTGAAATAGATCATTTTTCAAAAAAGTATTAAATTATATTATCATATATTATCCTAGTAATGTTATAATAATTATATTTACAACATATTACCTACACTTATATATGTTTCCCGCTCCACAATACATTATATATCGCTTAAAACCTAAATATAAATAATTATTTCTGATACACATGGACTAAACTCTGGAGTCCTAAATTTGAGCATTAATGTTAGCATATTATTTGATTGGTCTAGTTTTAATTTCATTTTATAGTGTAATATGACGACATTTAAGATAATTATAATTGATATGGATATTATTATAGTCATAAAATGTATATTTATGATATACTATATCTTATTAATATTAATATAGTGTAATACACACGTTACATAATGTTTACTATTTTTTAATTCAATTTTTACTACCAAAATCTAAAATATAATACTATATTCACTGAATAGAATTAAATAAATGAAATAACAATACTTTAAAATTATAGCAAGGTAAAATTAAGGTATGATTTAAACATATACTCGTTACTAATGGATGTTAGGAATACATTACTTCATGAAATAATATTTTAATTGCAGTTAAGAATCTATTATTGTCTTTTATCTCACAAAAACATTTTATTATCAATTATAACCTTATTATTACGGTATTTGATATTTTTAAGAATTTTTTGATCTAATTTAAAGCTAAATACTCTTATTTTCAGTCATTTACGTATAAATTCTGAATATGCATGAAATTTAGTCGTTAATAATTCAAACCCAAGCGTTTTAAAAAGAATCGTATTTTGAGGAATATTTTAAGTCATTATATTAAAGTGGAGTTTTATAGTATTATGTTTTAATAGTAATAATAATGATAAAATGTAACATTTCCACTCACTTTTTTTAAAATCGCTATTCCGTATATAGCATCCGTACATATGATTTTTGTTTTGCCGTATTTTTCCGTATAAATAACAACCCTAATTTCAACTTCATTAATATTGAACATCCTGAAACCATTTTTCTAGTTATATTATCCAGTTATTGATCAAAAACTAATGCAGCTTCAAGAGCTCAATTTTCATTTTATATTAACACGTTTTTCCAACTTGAAACATAAAGAATATGAAAGCAATATTGGTCGAATCCTAAACGAAGAAAGCGCATTCAAATTTTATCTGTCACAGAAATATCGCAGATGTAGTGCTCTGAAATTAAACATCTAATACTGGTGAAAATGTCTTTGGGGGATCAAGTCACTCTAGATAATTTGATTCAAACCAGAACTTTCTACCATCCTTAGAAATAACAATAGAAATAAACCGATAGATATAATAAGTAACTGTATACAATTGTTAAGATGAGAATGTATTTTTGCATGTAAATATTACTTGACTAGTTACATTATGACAAAATACGCTGAAATTAAAATATATTCACTCATCCGCTAACTAAGAACTAGTATTTCTGTGCAGTGAGACTGCATGATACGACCAAAGCAGCTGCACGCAGTTTCTGCCACAATACACTCGTCACACAAAGCCAGTGAGGACCAGAACGTCCGCTCATGCTCAAGTTCATCGGTAGAGCCGTGCAGCGCTCTTATAGAAACTATGTTGACGCCATCAAAACTCTTGGGATATAGAGACGGCAATGTGCATTCTAGCTCTTTCCACCCAGTACAAATCTAGTTTAGAAACACGGAGACACTGTTACTTCCTTCATAGCAAATACAACTACATTCCGTATGATGCGATTGCACGTAGCGTCTTCGGAGTTTTCAATTTGTTTAACCGAATCCAGTCCGAATTAAGAAGTGGTCTATTTTAGAAACTAAATCAGCTTGAATTACAATGAATTACACTTTTTATAAATTAACTTTATTTTATAAGTGAATTCATACTAGCTTATACCTTTGTTGCGTTAGTGAGGTTCGACTCAAATGTGACAATAATTAACTGACACTTAAATGCAAAATTTCGCTAAGATAAGAAATCGAACCTCACAACTTTTCTGATTTAGGTTAATTCGCTTGTACAATCATCATTCAGTTGCGGTGTCCAATAATTAATATTGACTTTTGTATTAGTTACTAAAACAGCATAATATTGTACTCATACAATATTCATACGTCTTCTTAAATTTTACATTTGTAATATAGTTTCATTGTGTGCACGGAATCCAATATTCATTATCCTAATAACTCAGTTGGCGCAGATGAAGTATTCGCCTATTACAGTTCTACGTTATACTACTCATCTAATGGCTAGCTTATTGCCTTTCAGTAGTTTGTATATCTATCACAACTTCTTCATGGCGAAAATACTCATTTTGATATTTTTCTAGAAAGTGATACAGGTTGGATCTGCTTTGTTGAGTAAATAATATAATTAAAGCACCTATTGTATGTATTTTCACTTTTCCAGCCAGACCATTACGCCAAATCGTTTGTTGCAGTAGAACTGGTAAACTACAGTGCAAAATAGCTCGTCGATGGCCTTTGATTCCAAAATGTGGCACGACGACGAACATCAATATTGTAGACGAGCTGCGAACCGTTGAATTGTAATGTCTTATCCAGAAATGCATCTCACTGTGTTCATGAATTCATACATCGCACATAGTTAACTAAAATATAAATGGTGCAGTGTTTGAATATTATTCGCACATATTAGTAACAGCGGCGTCTGGAAGACTCAACACTTGTTCAGATAGGCCCAAGAACCAGCTGTGATTGTTTTGAAGAAAGTAAATATCAGAAATAGAATGCATTTAGAATGTTTAACCATATTTTGGAGAACAAGACCATTACTATTGTTGATGAAACATATAGTTTTTAACATACAAAATGATGAATTAAATCTGGTCTCCAAAAGCTAAGTGAAATCATTAACAAGTAATAAATGTTGGATCTCGATTAATCTGTGATGTAAGTAAAGGGATGGAAGGCTATTTCGACTGCAGCTGTAACTATCAAAGAATAATATTATATTTATGAACTGTTGAAATAGCTGAAACCTACCTACTTTAATACAAAATCCAGTGTCAAATACATCGATGAACAAAGGAACATGATTGTATTAAATATATTACACTTTAAAGTATAAATATTGGGGCTTGTAAATTCTAAATCGTGTAACAGTTGAGCCATTCAAACAATTTTCTCCACTAAGATTACAAGCCGGCAACTATTTTCATTTATTGTGTCAATTAACATCCAACTTTTACACTTTGTATTATATAAAGCACCACGCAACGCAAGTGTCAGTTACAGATAACTAATGGACGCATATATTGAGCATACGAAGTATTGGCTAGGAATATACATAAGCGCTAATAATATAAAATAGCGCATTTTATTTATTGATATTATGTAAATTTTACAAAATTGATCATTTCAACTTCATTAATATTGAACATCCTGAAACCATTTTTCTAGTTATATTATCCAGTTATTGATCAAAAACTAATGCAGCTTCAAGAGCTCAATTTTCATTTTATATTAACACGTTTTTCCAACTTGAAACATAAAGAATATGAAAGCAATATTGGTCGAATCCTAAACGAAGAAAGCGCATTCAAATTTTATCTGTCACAGAAATATCGCAGATGTAGTGCTCTGAAATTAAACATCTAATACTGGTGAAAATGTCTTTGGGGGATCAAGTCACTCTAGATAATTTGATTCAAACCAGAACTTTCTACCATCCTTAGAAATAACAATAGAAATTAACCGATAGATATAATAAGTAACTGTATACAATTGTTAAGATGAGAATGTATTTTTGCATGTAAATATTACTTGACTAGTTACATTATGACAAAATACGCTGAAATTAAAATATATTCACTCATCCGCTAACTAAGAACTAGTATTTCTGTGCAGTGAGACTGCATGATACGACCAAAGCAGCTGCACGCAGTTTCTGCCACAATACACTCGTCACACAAAGCCAGTGAGGACCAGAACGTCCGCTCATGCTCAAGTTCATCGGTAGAGCCGTGCAGCGCTCTTATAGAAACTATGTTGACGCCATCAAAACTCTTGGGATATAGAGACGGCAATGTGCATTCTAGCTCTTTCCACCCAGTACAAATCTAGTTTAGAAACACGGAGACACTGTTAACTTCCTTCATAGCAAATACAACTACATTCCGTATGATGCGATTGCACGTAGCGTCTTTGGAGTTTTCAATTTGTTTAACCGAATCCAGTCCGAATTAAGAAGTGGTCTATTTTAGAAACTAAATCAGCTTGAATTACAATGAATTACACTTTTTATAAATTAACTTTATTTTATAAGTGAATTCATACTAGCTTATACCTTTGTTGCGTTAGTGAGGTTCGACTCAAATGTGACAATAATTAACTGACACTTAAATGCAAAATTTCGCTAAGACAAGAAATCGAACCTCACAACTTTTCTGATTTAGGTTAATTCGCTTGTACAATCATCATCCAGTTGCGGTGTCCAATAATTAATATTGACTTTTGTATTAGTTACTAAAACAGCATAATATTGTACTCATATAATATTCATACGTCTTCTTAAATTTTACATTTGTAATATAGACATATGCGTGATCAAAAACTGGAGAGATTGGGGTGAATCTGTACTATATTCTTTCGATATATTAAATTAAGTAGATTTTTATGGAGCAATTTTCTCCACTCCCAATTTGCAGAGATTTTGAAATCGAGTAAATAATTTTGACCTGGTAAAAGTAATTAATTTTTCTTCAAAAGATCCGTTTGTAATTGGATAGATCGGTTAAAAATATTACTTTCGATATAAGTTTCACTAATCAGGCTCTAAACTGGTAAGAGGCGCCTTATTTTCCTCTTTCTGAAAATAAATATAGAACCTGAGCCAAAGTGTAATGGAGTTATTTGATAATAGTCAATTAACTTTTGGAAACTGATAATTCTGAGTAAAAAGTGGTTTTATGTGCTTCTTCCAAAATTTCATAACGGAAGAATCAAGGAACGGGTCGGTAGCCAGTGATTCTCATATTCAACAAATATATCAAATACAATTAAATATAGACAATAATTTTAACTATTGAAAAATGAACTGCTATTTTGACTGTTGATTTTAAGCCTAAACTAGAACAGTGGTGCAAACGTAAATTATCTTAATTTGGCACTGAGCGCAATTGAAATATGATATCAGTTTCCACCTGCTACTTCACTAGTTCTTCAAGCTATATAAAATGCAATATTTGGCCTAATTCAACTGAATATTTAACATTCCTAATATTGGTACAAATCTAAGTTAATTTATTGAGTAAATTTTATTTTAATACAAAATAAATCCGGAACTCTTGATATAGTATTACAAACTCAATTCTTCAATAAGCACTGCTTCTAATTTGAGACGGACAACGTATACGCAATTACAAATTAATAGAAATTATTAAGGTACAATAATATGTTGAATATTAGTTTAGAATTGATTCCACATCATTCTGTTCAACTAAGTTTATTTATAGAATTTGTATTGTAGCTGATTCGGTTTATGATTAAAATTCTAAATAATGCTGTTGATATATCCGATATCACTATATTTTAGTCAATTAGCTAGAATCATCAAATTGTTCAATATAATTGTAAATGTGTTGAAATATTTTAACTTGCAAAATAATTACAATAGTCATTGATAATAAAATATTTACGTCTAGTATCAGATATAAACAACATCATATAATTTTGATCTTATTCTTTGCATTACTTTTCGAGATTAAACATAAATCAATATTAATGTTCAACATAGTAAACTTAATATTTAGTGATTAATTTTGTTCTTACATATAATCATTCTTTGTTTATATAGTAGTAAGTTTAATGATTCGCTAGATAGCAACTCATTATTTAGCTGCTGTTAAGCATTAAATAATTTATCAAAATATTATTGTGAGATACATCAATGGAATATGTATTAATAGTTAGAGCGATTGTATCTAAGAGTAATATAATAAAATCAATCCAGTATATAGTTGTTTGCCTTAAATATAATATAGTCAAAATTCTAGAAGTGGTGGAAATTTAGCAGCTTCGCGCGATTTAAATCATCTTGGGGAGTATAATACGTACATATATTCACTAAGAATCAATAAATCTATAAGTTTATAATAAATATTTTCGTTAACTCCAAATTAAATTTCGACCATGTTTGAAAGTGTAAAGAAAATTATTCGGTATGTGCTACTTGAACTCATAAAATTAATAATAATTAAGTATAGAATAATGTTATCACCGACCTATTCCAAACAGCTTCTTGATTCGCTTCTATTCAATAATGCAATATTTAGTAAAATACCTTAATTATTAAATATAAATTGTATAGACAATATTGAATATTTCTAAGTGTATAAAAGTAATGCAAATAACTAGAGTTTAGTAACCACTAAGTATGGAAGTCGCAGTAGGAGTATTTGAAATTATAATATCAAAATTATAATGTGTTTAAAGATTGAGGCGAAATAATAATTTCAAATCGGTCCCATAAAAATATTCGTTACTAGGTCAGTACCAAATATATATACTTTCCTACCTCCATCTCTTCTAAAAGTACTACCATGAACATGTTAATATAGTTTCATTGTGTGCACGGAATCCAATATTCATTATCCTAATAACTCAGTTGGCGCAGATGAAGTATTCGCCTATTACAGTTCTACGTTATACTACTCATCTAATGGCTAGCTTATTGCCTTTCAGTAGTTTGTATATCTATCACAACTTCTTCATGGCGAAAATACTCATTTTGATATTTTTCTAGAAAGTGATACAGGTTGGATCTGCTTTGTTGAGTAAATAATATAATTAAAGCACCTATTGTATGTATTTTCACTTTTCCAGCCAGACCATTACGCCAAATCGTTTGTTGCAGTAGAACTGGTAAACTACAGTGCAAAATAGCTCGTCGATGGCCTTTTATTCCAAAATGTGGCACGACGACGAACATCAATATTGTAGACGAGCTGCGAACCGTTGAATTGTAATGTCTTATCCAGAAATGCATCTCACTGTGTTCATGAATTCATACATCGCACATAGTTAACTAAAATATAAATGGTGCAGTGTTTGAATATTATTCGCACATATTAGTAACAGCGGCGTCTGGAAGACTCAACACTTGTTCAGATAGGCCCAAGAACCAGCTGTGATTGTTTTGAAGAAAGTAAATATCAGAAATAGAATGCATTTAGAATGTTTAACCATATTTTGGAGAACAAGACCATTACTATTGTTGATGAAACATATAGTTTTTAACATACAAAATGATGAATTAAATCTGGTCTCCAAAAGCTAAGTGAAATCATTAACAAGTAATAAATGTTGGATCTCGATTAATCTGTGATGTAAGTAAAGGGATGGAAGGCTATTTCGACTGCAGCTGTAACTATCAAAGAATAATATTATATTTATGAACTGTTGAAATAGCTGAAACCTACCTACTTTAATACAAAATCCAGTGTCAAATACATCGATGAACAAAGGAACATGATTGTATTAAATATATTACAATTTAAAGTATAAATATTGGGGCTTGTAAATTCTAAATCGTGTAACAGTTGAGCCATTCAAACAATTTTCTCCACTAAGATTACAAGCCGGCAACTATTTTCATTTATTGTGTCAATTAACATCCAACTTTTACACTTTGTATTATATAAAGCACCACGCAACGCAAGTGTCAGTTACAGATAACTAATGGACGCATATATTGAGCATACGAAGTATTGGCTAGGAATATACATAAGCGCTAATAATATAAAATAGCGCATTTTATTTATTGATATTATGTAAATTTTACAAAATTGATCATTTCAACTTCATTAATATTGAACATCCTGAAACCATTTTTCTAGTTATATTATCCAGTTATTGATCAAAAACTAATGCAGCTTCAAGAGCTCAATTTTCATTTTATATTAACACGTTTTTCCAACTTGAAACATAAAGAATATGAAAGCAATATTGGTCGAATCCTAAACGAAGAAAGCGCATTCAAATTTTATCTGTCACAGAAATATCGCAGATGTAGTGCTCTGAAATTAAACATCTAATACTGGTGAAAATGTCTTTGGGGGATCAAGTCACTCTAGATAATTTGATTCAAACCAGAACTTTCTACCATCCTTAGAAATAACAATAGAAATTAACCGATAGATATAATAAGTAACTGTATACAATTGTTAAGATGAGAATGTATTTTTGCATGTAAATATTACTTGACTAGTTACATTATGACAAAATACGCTAAAATTAAAATATATTCACTCATCCGCTAACTAAGAACTAGTATTTCTGTGCAGTGAGACTGCATGATACGACCAAAGCAGCTGCACGCAGTTTCTGCCACAATACACTCGTCACACAAAGCCAGTGAGGACCAGAACGTCCGCTCATGCTCAAGTTCATCGGTAGAGCCGTGCAGCGCTCTTATAGAAACTATGTTGACGCCATCAAAACTCTTGGGATATAGAGACGGCAATGTGCATTCTAGCTCTTTCCACCCAGTACAAATCTAGTTTAGAAACACGGAGACACTGTTACTTCCTTCATAGCAAATACAACTACATTCCGTATGATGCGATTGCACGTAGCGTCTTCGGAGTTTTCAATTTGTTTAACCGAATCCAGTCCGAATTAAGAAGTGGTCTATTTTAGAAACTAAATCAGCTTGAATTACAATGAATTACACTTTTTATAAATTAACTTTATTTTATAAGTGAATTCATACTAGCTTATACCTTTGTTGCGTTAGTGAGGTTCGACTCAAATGTGACAATAATTAACTGACACTTAAATGCAAAATTTCGCTAAGATAAGAAATCGAACCTCACAACTTTTCTGATTTAGGTTAATTCGCTTGTACAATCATCATCCAGTTGCGGTGTCCAATAATTAATATTGACTTTTGTATTAGTTACTAAAACAGCATAATATTGTACTCATACAATATTCATACGTCTTCTTAAATTTTACATTTGTAATATAGTTTCATTGTGTGCACGGAATCCAATATTCATTATCCTAATAACTCAGTTGGCGCAGATGAAGTATTCGCCTATTACAGTTCTACGTTATACTACTCATCTAATGGTTAGCTTATTGCCTTTCAGTAGTTTGTATATCTATCACAACTTCTTCATGGCGAAAATACTCATTTTGATATTTTTCTAGAAAGTGATACAGGTTGGATCTGCTTTGTTGAGTAAATAATATAATTAAAGCACCTATTGTATGTATTTTCACTTTTCCAGCCAGACCATTACGCCAAATCGTTTGTTGCAGTAGAACTGGTAAACTACAGTACACCGAAATAAGCTCGTCGATGGCCTTTGATTCCAAAATGTGGCACGACGACGAACATCAATATTGTAGACGAGCTGCGAACCGTTGAATTGTAATGTATCCAGAAATGCATCTCACTGTGTTCATGAATTCATACATCACGCACATAGTTAACTAAAATATAAATGGTGCAGTGTTTGAATATTATTCACTTTTTATAATAGTAACAGCAGTCTGGAGGAACAACCTTGTTCAGATGACCCAAGAACCAGCTGTGATTGTTTTGAAGAAGTAAATATCAAATAGAATGCATTTAGAATGTTTAACCATATTTTGGAGAACAAGACCATTACTATTTGTTGATGAAGCATATAGTTTTTAACATACAAAATGATGAATTAAATCTGGTCTCCAAAAGCTAAAGTGAAATCATTAACAAGTAATAATGTTGGATCTCGATTAATCTGTGATGTAAGTAAAGGGATGGAAGGCTATTTCGACTGCAGCTGTAACTATCAAAGAATAATATTATATTTATGAACTGTTGAAATAGCTGAAACCTACCTACTTTAATACAAAATCCAGTGTCAAATACATCGATGAACAAAGGAACATGATTGTATTAAATATATTACACTTTAAAGTATAAATACATAAGCGCTAATAATATAAAATAGCGCATTTTATTTATTGATATTATGTAAATTTTACAAAATTGATCATTTCAACTTCATTAATATTGAACATCCTGAAACCATTTTTCTAGTTATATTATCCAGTTATTGATCAAAAACTAATGCAGCTTCAAGAGCTCAATTTTCATTTTATATTAACACGTTTTTCCAACTTGAAACATAAAGAATATGAAAGCAATATTGGTCGAATCCTAAACGAAGAAAGCGCATTCAAATTTTATCTGTCACAGAAATATCGCAGATGTAGTGCTCTGAAATTAAACATCTAATACTGGTGAAAATGTCTTTGGGGGATCAAGTCACTCTAGATAATTTGATTCAAACCAGAACTTTCTACCATCCTTAGAAATAACAATAGAAATAAACCGATAGATATAATAAGTAACTGTATACAATTGTTAAGATGAGAATGTATTTTTGCATGTAAATATTACTTGACTAGTTACATTATGACAAAATACGCTGAAATTAAAATATATTCACTCATCCGCTAACTAAGAACTAGTATTTCTGTGCAGTGAGACTGCATGATACGACCAAAGCAGCTGCACGCAGTTTCTGCCACAATACACTCGTCACACAAAGCCAGTGAGGACCAGAACGTCCGCTCATGCTCAAGTTCATCGGTAGAGCCGTGCAGCGCTCTTATAGAAACTATGTTGACGCCATCAAAACTCTTGGGATATAGAGACGGCAATGTGCATTCTAGCTCTTTCCACCCAGTACAAATCTAGTTTAGAAACACGGAGACACTGTTAACTTCCTTCATAGCAAATACAACTACATTCCGTATGATGCGATTGCACGTAGCGTCTTCGGAGTTTTCAATTTGTTTAACCGAATCCAGTCCGAATTAAGAAGTGGTCTATTTTAGAAACTAAATCAGCTTGAATTACAATGAATTACACTTTTTATAAATTAACTTTATTTTATAAGTGAATTCATACTAGCTTATACCTTTGTTGCGTTAGTGAGGTTCGACTCAAATGTAACAATAATTAACTGACACTTAAATGCAAAATTTCGCTAAGATAAGAAATCGAACCTCACAACTTTTCTGATTTAGGTTAATTCGCTTGTACAATCATCATCCAGTTGCGGTGTCCAATAATTAATATTGACTTTTGTATTAGTTACTAAAACAGCATAATATTGTACTCATATAATATTCATACGTCTTCTTAAATTTTACATTTGTAATATAGACATATGCGTGATCAAAAACTGGAGAGATTGGGGTGAATCTGTACTATATTCTTTCGATATATTAAATTAAGTAGATTTTTATGGAGCAATTTTCTCCACTCCCAATTTGCAGAGATTTTGAAATCGAGTAAATAATTTTGACCTGGTAAAAGTAATTAATTTTTCTTCAAAAGATCCGTTTGTAATTGGCATAGATCGGTTAAAAATATTACTTTCGATATAAGTTTCACTAATCAGGCTCTAAACTGGTAAGAGGCGCCTTATTTTCCTCTTTCTGAAAATAAATATAGAACCTGAGCCAAAGTGTAATGGAGTTATTTGATAATAGTCAATTAACTTTTGGAAACTGATAATTCTGAGTAAAAAGTGGTTTTATGTGCTTCTTCCAAAATTTCATAACGGAAGAATCAAGGAACGGGTCGGTAGCCAGTGATTCTCATATTCAACAAATATATCAAATACAATTAAATATAGACAATAATTTTAACTATTGAAAAATGAACTGCTATTTTGACTGTTGATTTTAAGCCTAAACTAGAACAGTGGTGCAAACGTAAATTATCTTAATTTGGCACTGAGCGCAATTGAAATATGATATCAGTTTCCACCTGCTACTTCACTAGTTCTTCAAGCTACAGTGGTGGGCCCTCGAAATGCTTTTTTGAATTAGGAAGAAGAATGAAGTTTATTATTTGAATCTTACTTATATCACTGCCCGGCTCAATAATGAGTGTGTGCTCCCTCCTCATCAATACACTCATTAACTCTATTTACTATTGATTTGTAAAGTGCTTCAATCACATCAAGGCCTGGTTGAGCCTTGGATAGCTGTGCTACAATAATTAACGTATATAACTCTGTATATACTTCAATAATAAGTTTCAACTTTACCTAACGTTGTATAATTTAACAATCAAGAAAATTGATTTCTCATTATGAAATGGAAGTGGAAGATCATAAGTAAAATAACTGTTGTTTTAGAGTAGCATCAATATATTATTTAATGTTGGGCCCGACTAACCCACTTGATTCCATTCTTCAAGAAACAAAAATGCATTCATTATTTGAATATTGAGAATGAAAGCGACTGTAACTACCTGAATTATAATTCTAATTAAGCGAAGTACCAATACTTCATCTTGAGCTCTCGGTTGAGATTGAAAGAAAAAGTCCTCCATTGTTTTTCGTGATTAAGAAATACCTAAAATCGTTCAGATTGACCCAGTTGAAGATGAACACCGAGGTCCTCTGCAGGTCCAGTGCTTGCGCTACTAGTTATAAATTACATATTGCGTCCGTATACCAATCATTGGATCCTCTTATTCTTTTCTCCAATCAGGCTTAACTACCATATATTTTCGAGATAAAATCTTTCATAAATTAGTTTTGCTGACTAAAACGTAGAAATTACACAGGGACATCTTAAACAAGTGATATAACTAGTTCAGATTGGTACAATATTTTATGAATTCATCCGTTGGACCCAGAAATGAAGAGAATACAAACGCTTCAGAACTGCCTAAGTTTGTTAAGTGAATTAGTTGACCTTCCCTAAACATCTTCTACCGCGTTTATTTTTGTCATTGCTGTCCTTTTATTGCATGTGGTAATTTCTATTTTTCCTTTTTGGAATATTAAATACCGACTTTGAATAGTCGATTATGGTCTAATACGATCGAAATCATATTTTTGGCCCTCTTGTGTTAATGAGTAGTTCATGAATAATCTCCAACTTGAGATTATTTATTGGAATTTGTCATCCGCATTAGAAGTGGCAAAATATTTTAATATATAATTACTCACATAGTAAACAAGAAAAAGCAATTCCACCTCCCATAACTGTATATAAAATGCAATATTTGGCCTAATTCAACTGAATATTTAACATTCCTAATATTGGTACAAATCTAAGTTAATTTATTGAGTAAATTTTATTTTAATACAAAATAAATCCGGAACTCTTGATATAGTATTACAAACTCAATTCTTCAATAAGCACTGCTTCTAATTTGAGACGGACAACGTATACGCAATTACAAATTAATAGAAATTATTAAGGTACAATAATATGTTGAATATTAGTTTAGAATTGATT
This sequence comes from Hexamita inflata, assembly GCA_963988835.1. Lineage (NCBI taxonomy): Eukaryota > Fornicata > Diplomonadida > Hexamitidae > Hexamita > Hexamita inflata. The sequence continues at coordinate 506,727 of CAXDID010000865.1, read as the reverse complement.
CCACATCATTCTGTTCAACTAAGTTTATTTATAGAATTTGTATTGTAGCTGATTCGGTTTATGATTAAAATTCTAAATAATGCTGTTGATATATCCGATATCACTATATTTTAGTCAATTAGCTAGAATCATCAAATTGTTCAATATAATTGTAAATGTGTTGAAATATTTTAACTTGCAAAATAATTACAATAGTCATTGATAATAAAATATTTACGTCTAGTATCAGATATAAACAACATCATATAATTTTGATCTTATTCTTTGCATTACTTTTCGAGATTAAACATAAATCAATATTAATGTTCAACATAGTAAACTTAATATTTAGTGATTAATTTTGTTCTTACATATAATCATTCTTTGTTTATATAGTAGTAAGTTTAATGATTCGCTAGATAGCAACTCATTATTTAGCTGCTGTTAAGCATTAAATAATTTATCAAAATATTATTGTGAGATACATCAATGGAATATGTATTAATAGTTAGAGCGATTGTATCTAAGAGTAATATAATAAAATCAATCCAGTATATAGTTGTTTGCCTTAAATATAATATAGTCAAAATTCTAGAAGTGGTGGAAATTTAGCAGCTTCGCGCGATTTAAATCATCTTGGGGAGTATAATACGTACATATATTCACTAAGAATCAATAAATCTATAAGTTTATAATAAATATTTTCGTTAACTCCAAATTAAATTTCGACCATGTTTGAAAGTGTAAAGAAAATTATTCGGTATGTGCTACTTGAACTCATAAAATTAATAATAATTAAGTATAGAATAATGTTATCACCGACCTATTCCTAACAGCTTCTTGATTCGCTTCTATTCAATAATGCAATATTTAGTAAAATACCTTAATTATTAAATATAAATTGTATAGACAATATTGAATATTTCTAAGTGTATAAAAGTAATGCAAATAACTAGAGTTTAGTAACCACTAAGTATGGAAGTCGCAGTAGGAGTATTTGAAATTATAATATCAAAATTATAATGTGTTTAAAGATTGAGGCGAAATAATAATTTCAAATCGGTCCCATAAAAATATTCGTTACTAGGTCAGTACCAAATATATATACTTTCCTACCTCCATCTCTTCTAAAAGTACTACCATGAACATGTTAATATAGTTTCATTGTGTGCACGGAATCCAATATTCATTATCCTAATAACTCAGTTGGCGCAGATGAAGTATTCGCCTATTACAGTTCTACGTTATACTACTCATCTAATGGCTAGCTTATTGCCTTTCAGTAGTTTGTATATCTATCACAACTTCTTCATGGCGAAAATACTCATTTTGATATTTTTCTAGAAAGTGATACAGGTTGGATCTGCTTTGTTGAGTAAATAATATAATTAAAGCACCTATTGTATGTATTTTCACTTTTCCAGCCAGACCATTACGCCAAATCGTTTGTTGCAGTAGAACTGGTAAACTACAGTGCAAAATAGCTCGTCGATGGCCTTTTATTCCAAAATGTGGCACGACGACGAACATCAATATTGTAGACGAGCTGCGAACCGTTGAATTGTAATGTCTTATCCAGAAATGCATCTCACTGTGTTCATGAATTCATACATCGCACATAGTTAACTAAAATATAAATGGTGCAGTGTTTGAATATTATTCGCACATATTAGTAACAGCGGCGTCTGGAAGACTCAACACTTGTTCAGATAGGCCCAAGAACCAGCTGTGATTGTTTTGAAGAAAGTAAATATCAGAAATAGAATGCATTTAGAATGTTTAACCATATTTTGGAGAACAAGACCATTACTATTGTTGATGAAACATATAGTTTTTAACATACAAAATGATGAATTAAATCTGGTCTCCAAAAGCTAAGTGAAATCATTAACAAGTAATAAATGTTGGATCTCGATTAATCTGTGATGTAAGTAAAGGGATGGAAGGCTATTTCGACTGCAGCTGTAACTATCAAAGAATAATATTATATTTATGAACTGTTGAAATAGCTGAAACCTACCTACTTTAATACAAAATCCAGTGTCAAATACATCGATGAACAAAGGAACATGATTGTATTAAATATATTACACTTTAAAGTATAAATATTGGGGCTTGTAAATTCTAAATCGTGTAACAGTTGAGCCATTCAAACAATTTTCTCCACTAAGATTACAAGCCGGCAACTATTTTCATTTATTGTGTCAATTAACATCCAACTTTTACACTTTGTATTATATAAAGCATCACGCAACGCAAGTGTCAGTTACAGATAACTAATGGACGCATATATTGAGCATACGAAGTATTGGCTAGGAATATACATAAGCGCTAATAATATAAAATAGCGCATTTTATTTATTGATATTATGTAAATTTTACAAAATTGATCATTTCAACTTCATTAATATTGAACATCCTGAAACCATTTTTCTAGTTATATTATCCAGTTATTGATCAAAAACTAATGCAGCTTCAAGAGCTCAATTTTCATTTTATATTAACACGTTTTTCCAACTTGAAACATAAAGAATATGAAAGCAATATTGGTCGAATCCTAAACGAAGAAAGCGCATTCAAATTTTATCTGTCACAGAAATATCGCAGATGTAGTGCTCTGAAATTAAACATCTAATACTGGTGAAAATGTCTTTGGGGGATCAAGTCACTCTAGATAATTTGATTCAAACCAGAACTTTCTACCATCCTTAGAAATAACAATAGAAATTAACCGATAGATATAATAAGTAACTGTATACAATTGTTAAGATGAGAATGTATTTTTGCATGTAAATATTACTTGACTAGTTACATTATGACAAAATACGCTGAAATTAAAATATATTCACTCATCTGCTAACTAAGAACTAGTATTTCTGTGCAGTGAGACTGCATGATACGACCAAAGCAGCTGCACGCAGTTTCTGCCACAATACACTCGTCACACAAAGCCAGTGAGGACCAGAACGTCCGCTCATGCTCAAGTTCATCGGTAGAGCCGTGCAGCGCTCTTATAGAAACTATGTTGACGCCATCAAAACTCTTGGGATATAGAGACGGCAATGTGCATTCTAGCTCTTTCCACCCAGTACAAATCTAGTTTAGAAACACGGAGACACTGTTACTTCCTTCATAGCAAATACAACTACATTCCGTATGATGCGATTGCACGTAGCGTCTTCGGAGTTTTCAATTTGTTTAACCGAATCCAGTCCGAATTAAGAAGTGGTCTATTTTAGAAACTAAATCAGCTTGAATTACAATGAATTACACTTTTTATAAATTAACTTTATTTTATAAGTGAATTCATACTAGCTTATACCTTTGTTGCGTTAGTGAGGTTCGACTCAAATGTGACAATAATTAACTGACACTTAAATGCAAAATTTCGCTAAGATAAGAAATCGAACCTCACAACTTTTCTGATTTAGGTTAATTCGCTTGTACAATCATCATCCAGTTGCGGTGTCCAATAATTAATATTGACTTTTGTATTAGTTACTAAAACAGCATAATATTGTACTCATACAATATTCATACGTCTTCTTAAATTTTACATTTGTAATATAGTTTCATTGTGTGCACGGAATCCAATATTCATTATCCTAATAACTCAGTTGGCGCAGATGAAGTATTCGCCTATTACAGTTCTACGTTATACTACTCATCTAATGGTTAGCTTATTGCCTTTCAGTAGTTTGTATATCTATCACAACTTCTTCATGGCGAAAATACTCATTTTGATATTTTTCTAGAAAGTGATACAGGTTGGATCTGCTTTGTTGAGTAAATAATATAATTAAAGCACCTATTGTATGTATTTTCACTTTTCCAGCCAGACCATTACGCCAAATCGTTTGTTGCAGTAGAACTGGTAAACTACAGTGCAAAATAGCTCGTCGATGGCCTTTGATTCCAAAATGTGGCACGACGACGAACATCAATATTGTAGACGAGCTGCGAACCGTTGAATTGTAATGTCTTATCCAGAAATGCATCTCACTGTGTTCATGAATTCATACATCGCACATAGTTAACTAAAATATAAATGGTGCAGTGTTTGAATATTATTCGCACATATTAGTAACAGCGGCGTCTGGAAGACTCAACACTTGTTCAGATAGGCCCAAGAACCAGCGGTGTCCAATAATTAATATTGACTTTTGTATTAGTTAAGAGTTTTAACTTAAAACTCTTTACAAGGTATTTATATTTAGCTACTAATTGTTAAAATTATGTTTTCTTCTATAATATGTTATTAAACGTTAAATACAGTAAAATAAAATAATAATTGTTATTAATAATTACAAAATAAGAACCTGACTTTTAACTTTTGTAATAAAATGAATAATTTTAAATAAATTAAAATAAATTAAGATATAGAATTTTCTAAAGAAAAAATATCTTTGTTTATTTATACAAATATAATATAGTAAACAGATATTAATGTGTAGTTATCGAATTTTAAATCATTTTCATTAATTTCAGTTATTAGTAATAGTAGTATTTAAATACTGCAAAGTAAAATTGATATTATGTTGATACCACAATTACTTTAAGCATCTTTAGTGTGCAGATAGTGTAATATAATATTGGAAAGTTCACATCTGATTTTTACAGCATAATCAATATTTTCAAGTGTTATTATGATCGATTCTCATAATTACATACTAATTAATAACACAAAAATTGAATATCGTTTTAATTCAAACTATTCAGCTTGTCTTATACTTAATATAGTTAATGATATAAAGTTTCAAATACATTAATGCAAAATATTAGGGGAAAATTATTTACCTTCATAAATTAGTGGATTATTATGTTATAATTGTAAATCATAAATAATTATTGTGTTTGATTTATAGGTTTGTCTTTATCATAATACACAAAATAATCTTAATATTATTGGAAATATATTATTAGATTGTGATTAACAGTGTGGAACAAATTTATATATTACATATGGATTATGCAAATATTAACTATTTAATTAATATAAAAGTGAAAATACAATTTTAGTTAATAAATAATAAAGATGTTCTCAAAATGCTATTTTTGATGGATTTAGATGTAATTGTAATCAAGAATATATGTTAAATGCATAAAATGAATGCATAAATGTTATATTATTACTAAATAATATAAATACAACTATTTAAAGTCAATCTATATATTTACATAATTAATTATAAATTGTACAAAATAATTTATCACTAAACTTAAATAGTTAACGAACGAATCTGTAATTAGCAATTAGTAATCAAAATTTATAATTAGAAAATAAAAATACGTTATAAAGTAACTTTTCAGACTAAAATATATCGAATCAGTCCAATTAAATAAACTTAAATATTATTAATGATGAATAAATTATGTTAACATAAATATAAAATACATTTAATTTTGTGGAATAGTTTGTTGTTTAACTCTATCATGAAACAGATAACTATTTAATAAATGATTTACAAAGTATACAAATCAATATACAAAATATATAAAACTAATTATCACAGTAAATAAAAAATATATTTGACTAACTGTAAATTAATCTTTAACAATAATTGCAGTAATTGAATAAATTAATTGTGTCTAATTAGATATAATATGAACAGAACATTAATTAAATGAACCAAATTACGTAAAATAGTATAATTTAAAACGAATCAGAAATATTTATGAAAATTAATTAATTGAATAGTAGTATAAACTAAAATATTAATAATATGTTAACTTCTATAGATTAAAGATTAATAATAATCGCAAACTATATTGAAACAATATATATGAAAAAAGCAGATGTTAAGCAACCAGTTGTAATTTGTAAAAATACAAACAATGCTATTTGGTTATAATGTAAAACAATGTGCTGTATATTATCTCCTCCTGAGTTTTAGAAACCCTCATACATTTCAGTCGCTTGTCCTAGAGGTTCGAGTTAAGAAACAAAAAATTCTGCTGCATATTTTAATATAATAAAACAAACAGGTATATGTTAGTATTCAAGACCTTTTGAATGGATTTGAAAGGAAATCCAAATTTATTATTTTAGTTCTACAATTATAATAATTTTAAGAACTAATATCTAATCATACTTTTATTAATGGACAAAATTACGAATAATAATTATATTTAATATATGTTTTAGTCTATCAAAACAGATGAGAATGATCTAGTTTTAAATGTAAAGCATTTATGAGTGACATGATTTAATATCAAAGGAGTTGTAGCACCAACCTCATTATTTGGATATTTTATTATTGTATTAAATGAATCTAAATTTATATATCACAAATATCATTAATTATATAATATCATTTCTAATAATATCCACCTCAAATATAAATAAAAACTTATAACATATACAGATTTAGTAAATTATTTGATTTAATCTCCAGATTCAGTCATATTCGAATCGCACAGTCGCTTTATTCAGACAGTCTCTTTATTCTCTCCTAGTTAAAGGTAAATTTTGACCAAATGAAATTATTTTAAAAGAAGAGTCTGTGTTTGTCGCACACCTTCTATAAGACATATAAATATTATATCTTTTCCACTCCATCTCTTCTCCTTACACAGAATATCTATTGGTGATCTGTCACCAAAATCTCGCAAATATATTAAAAATGACAAATATAAATGAAATAAATTCAAAGGACCATTGGTTAAATAAGGGAAAGTTTGGGTTAAAACTTTCACTTGATATCACGAACTCAAATTAATCACTTCAAAACAAAAATTAAATTCAGCCCCATCCCAATAACGACAATTATTGCCGTTCCCGCCAGAATAAATTTCGCGCTTCTCATACTCTCGGGCGCGCTCGCATCGAAAATGGTCGGAACTGGTTGTAATAGTTCATCAATTGTAACTGAGCCCGAAACCAATTTGGATTGATCCTCGTTTTTAAACTGAATGAGTTGCGTTTTGGTAAAATTATAGTTGGCACAGTACCTGTGAACAGATAGTGGAAAAGTGGACTAGGTGGTGATATTAAGGATGTTGCTGCCGTACTTGCTGATATTCCCGAAGGAAAAGGTGAACTGCGCTTACTTGGGAGTGATATCCACATCACAAGTTTAGTTGAACGTAACACACACCTGGTTGTCGTACAGATAATAACTCTGATTCGCAAAGCAGCTTACATCATGAGTAACTGTCAAGGGCATTATATCCACAATCTAATCGTTTTTGTAGAATATCTTCTACACAACCACTTTATAAGAGCTAAGCTACGGACGCAACTTTAATATCTCATAACACTTAGCTTCGTCGAGAGATTACACACAAGGCAACCACTCATTTGTTACATTGAGAACCTGAGTTGGCGTTCTAAAATCAATCTAATACACATTCCCAACTCTAAAATCATTATTTTCTTGAAATACGATTCTGGTCGTCATGTAATCAAAATCTATCAAGCTCTTTATTGGTTAATTGCAAACAATCATAGAGTCGTTGAGATCAGAGATTAACCTAAAATTTCTCTTACTATATATTCTTAGCATTTAATTACTAAAACAATCAAAATTGCCGAGTTTCATATTTCTAACCTCGTTAGACTCCATAACAGTTGAATAATTAGCTACCCTGGTTAAAGTTCCATCTCTATTTGGTATCACACCTGGAAATGAGTAGTTTATTTAAAAATAGGTAAAACTCTGAGTTGCTAGAGATGTTACCATATTAGAACACCACGTTTAATAAGCTGCATTCGGCATATTAACACATGAGAATCTGCTATTTGCTATAAAATTTGCTGCACTCACACTATATTGAGGAGCGAAAAGCTTATATTCAGGATACCCGAAAAAGTTGAGACTTGCTTTCTTATCAGCAGGATTATTGTTTGCAATTGTTGTAGGCAAATCTAATGGGTACTTGCAGTTAGCTGTGGTCGCTAAGAATCTAAACTAATCCGAAAATGCACCAGGAGATATTTCGATTTATTATCCTACTTCCATAATTGGACTTTAATAACACGCTTTCCTGTCGAAGTCCAGTTTTCTAAGATTCGAGGCCGCCTCGGTCACGTTCTGCTTGGCCTCCTGGAAGTCCATGGTGTAGATCGCCGACTTGGCCTTGAAGGCGGTGGCGCACGTTCCAGGCACGCCCAAGACCACCTCGGTGCAGGGAAGGCGGATCTCGATGTACTTGGCCGGGTCGTAGGATTGCAGAGTATTCAGGACGTACTCGTAGGCGCCAGTTTGGATCGAGAGCTTGAACATGTCTCCCTTCAGCTTTCCGCACAGCTCGGTCTCTCTGGTGGCGTCGGTTCTGGGCCAGGCCTTGAAGACCGCGTCTCTGGTTTGCACGTCCAGCATCACGGTGGTGTTCGGCTGGAAGCAACGGAGTTGGAATGAGGTGAGTAATGCTATCATTTGTGAGGTGGATATAAAACATCAATTATATTAATTACACACAAATTATAAGATTTTACCATATTTAAAACATATGTTTACTGTTTACTGTTTAAATGTGTTGTCTATGTATTGTAATTACATAAATGTAATTCATTCATAATAATAACTACAAATAACTAATACTACTTTGTATAAATAATAATAAGTTTATATGTGTATTGTATAATATTAGATATATTAATATAAACTCTTGTAGATTAATGTTAATTATTGTTTATGGCGTGTTTTAAAATCTTTAATTTGTAAATATATAAATAGAACAATTTAATGTATCAAAAGAAATCATATTATATATGATATGCGTCCTATATGTTTAGCATGATTGTTCCACTTCAAATTATATTTGAAAATCAGATCCATTAATACTGAAGCCAACAGTAAACATAAAATTAACTTTAATTAAAATTATTGTAATAATGGCAAACACATTTACAATTTTATTTTATATAAGTTAATATGAATATTATTAATTGTAACTGGTAACAACTGAACTATATAATATAAGCTCTGAGTTTAGAGCCCGATTACAGGTATTATTAATTATTAGGCTATGGTATTATAAATGAATTTTTAATAATATTTTACTTAGCTTAAATAACTACTGATGTGAAATATTATTAAACTCACTTTCAATTTTAATCCACAAAGGTCATGATTTTTGTTTAATTCCACTTTTTCTTTATACTTTCTTATTGACATTTAGCAAATTTAGCCCAAGTACTAAAGTAACTAAAGCTGCTGTTCCAATAAGTATAAATTTTACATCTAAATTCGTATATTCGCTTACATCATATATCCTAGGAATTGGTAACAACAATGAATCAATAGTAAGTGCTCCTGAAACTTTCTTGGACAAATCTTCATTTTTATAGTAAGTTAATTGTTCTTTAGTAAAGTTATGATCAACACAGTATCTGTGTTCTGATTTAGGGAAAACAGCTTATGCTGTGAGATTTAACAAATTATTTCCGTATTTTCCAACATCTCCAAAAGAAAAAGTGAACTGAGCTGTTCCAACTGGGGTGTCTAGTTCGCAGGTCTAGTTAAACGTCGCACAAACTTGATCGTCGTACATATAGTAAGTCATATTCGTGAGGCAACTGAAATCGTGAGTAACGGTTAGTGGCATAATATTTATAATTTAATCATTTTTGTAAAATATCTTTTGGGCGATTACTTTGTAGGCTTTGAGTTAAGATTACTTTGACAAAATATCGTAGCACTTGGCTTCGTCTAGAGATTCTGAGCAAGGAAGCCATTCGTTAGTTACATTTAGTACCTGTATTGAAGTTTTAAAGTCCAGTTGGTAAACATCCCCATCTCTAAAATCGTTATTTTCTTGAAATACAATTCTGGTCGTCATGTAATCAAAATCTATTAAGTCCTTTATCGGCTAATTGCAAGTAACCATCGATTCATTCAAAGTGGTCATCAGTCTGAAATTCCTCTTTCCGAATATTCTAAGATTTTAATTTTCAAAACAATCAAAATTACTGAGTTTCATGTTTCTTACCTCGTTTGACTCCATTATAGTCGTGTAATATTCAGCCCTGGTTAATGATCCATCTCTGTTCGGAATCACAGCCGGAAAAGAGTAGTTTACCTGAAAATATGTGAAGCTCTGGGTGGCGAGAGAGGTTACCATGTTAGTGCACCAAGTTTTGGAACCAACTGATGGCATGTTCACGCACGAAAACTTGCTCTTAGCTATGAAATCCTTCGCGCTCACACTGTATTGTTTAGCTACCAAATTGTACTCTGGGTAGCCAAAGAAGATGAGATTTGCTTTCTTATCTGCTTGATTGTTTGCAGCTATGGTGGCGGCAGAATCTGTAGGGTACTTGCAGTTGGCAGTACTTGCTATGAATTTGAACTAATCGGAAAACACGCCAGGAGATATTTCAACTTACTACCCAACATCCATTCTTGGACTTTAATAACACGCTTTCCTGTCGAAGTCCAGTTTTCTAAGATTCGAGGCCGCTTCGGTCACGTTCTGCTTGGCCTCCTGGAAGTCCATGGTGTAGATCGCCGATTTGGCCTTGAAGGCGGTGGCGCAGGTTCCAGGCACGCCCAAGACGACCTCGGTGCAGGGAAGGCGGATCTCGATGTACTTGGCCGGGTCGTAGGATTGTAGAGTATTCAGGACGTACTCGTAGGCGCCAGTTTGGATCGAGAGCTTGAACATGTCTCCCTTCAGCTTTCCGCACAGCTCGGTCTCTCTGGTGGCGTCGGTCCTGGGCCAGGCCTTGAAGACCGCGTCTCTGGTTTGCACGTCCAGCATCACGGTGGTGTTCGGCTGGAAGCAACGGAGTTGGAATGAGGTGAGTAATGCTATCATTTGTGAGGTGGATATAAAACACCAAACACTATAAAATTAATTTATATGCACATGTTTAGTGTTTACTGTTTATAATTTTACAATACACAAAAACACATTTAAACATATAAATTTAAAAATATAAATAAAATAATAGCTTACTAGATGTCATTACAACAACTATTGTTTACATAAATTGAATACTATTTCAAAGATATGTTTTTATGTGTAAATTATATTAATAACTCATAATAATAACTCTATATTAAGGCTGTTATGAAACTGGATTTTCCAGTTTTATATATAGAGTCTATATATCCTTTATGTGATAATAAATATGATGAATAAAATTTTCAAACAATAGTTCTGTTTGTGTGACAAACTTTGGATTGTTATGATTTAAGAAATGAATGATTATATTGTGCTTTTGTATTGTTATGTATTGTTGATAATGTAGTATTGTTAATTATATAAATGCGTTGTTTATAATTAAGTAACTATCTACCTGAGTAATAATAATCAAATATATATCTCACTCACTTAACTTTCGTTTATACTGGTTTAGTATCGTGTTCTAAACCTTTGAGGGCATCAAAGGTATGCACCTTCATCTAGAAAAAGCGCTTTCAGAAAAACGAGTCAAGTGCCTTTATTGGGTTTCGCGCTTTAGCTTCTCTTGGTAGGTTCTCTCTGTTTCAAGATGTCTTCAATGTTCTCGATTTTGTTTAGAGATGTAATTTTTTAATAGAATATTCCGCAATGATCTTTAGATATAAGATTTAGCTTGTAAAAAGACTACACAATAATCATCAAGTTAGATTATATCTTCGTGATCTTCATGTTCGCGTGGTCTTCTGCGTAGATGATCTTGTGCTTTTCTAGTCTATTTCCTGAAAACATATATACAGTGTATTAACATATATTAACATATATATTAAATAAGATACAAAAATATTTTTAGTTAGTTTACATTAATTAATTTACGTATAAATTTTTGGAGTATCTTAACCTTCCGGTATACAAAATGAAGGTATATAGGATGTTTAAGGTACAAATAAATGAATGAGGGTAGTAATATAGCTACTTCGAAGTATTAGTATAATTAATTTGAAATTGTTAAGTGTCTTTGGTTTTCGAATATTCAAATAATAACATGATTAATAGAACTGAACAGGATAAGAACAGATAAATTATATATTTACACAAATAGTTAATTTTTCGAATTTAAAGCTCCACTCCATATCATATGAGAGGATAAGTTTACCCAAGTATTTAGATACCTCAAGTAAAGTTCGACGAATTTGAAGAAACTAAAATTCTTCGCAAAGCGATGAAAGGACTCGGAACCGATGAAAAATCTATTTTCAATGTCGCATCTTCAATGTCGCATCTCATAATGCAGAAGAAAGATTTCTTATAAGTAGAGCTTATGCTTCTTCAACTGGTTATCCAATATAAACATCATTTGGAGCTGATTTTGCAGGTAATGCTGGTATTTTAATGTAATAATTGTTTGACAATAGATATTATTAGTGGCTAGACTATGTAGATAATTTGGTCGAAGAAAAAAGAGTTATCACTGCAGTTATTTTAATGTCAGATCACGATTTACCATTCATTAACCAAACTCTTAAAAATTTAGCAAGAAGAGACTTCTACAATGAATATAAAGGACATTTCCCAATATCTGATTGGGGTAGATTACTTTGTGGATGGGTCAGCAGTTATTCAAGACGCGATTGGGATCCTGTAGTAGCTGCCGATGAGTTATACGCTGCTGCTAAAGGTGCTGGTACTAATGAAGACTTATTTATTAACTGATTGTTGAGTTTTAACCTGTCATAAATAATGAAGAAAAGTGATATCATGGAATAGTTGAAATTCGTGCTAATGGCCACGAACCTAATGACCGCGGATGAAAGGATTGACTTGTTTGAATAGTCTAGCTCAGTAAAATTAGAGGCAAAAATCATGAGTTTGGAATGTTATTATTTTAATTGCTAATTATATACATAAATAAAATATTAAGTTTAAGAACATTTCACTTCTTAAAAATAACAAATCCAATCAAAAATTTATGTTGTCAATTCTTGCGTTTTTGTTTATAGAAGTTATTCATATATCATTAAAATTGATACCGTGATTTTTAGCAGCAAATAGACATAATTTAATTGTTCAATATCTGTTGTTGAACACTAAATATAAATAATCAATTAATTCTTTGAGTGAATAAGTATCTATTATTAGTTTAAATAATATTATACACATATTCCACGTATATTTAAGTCCCAGGTTTGAAACTCAACGAATAATCGTCCGTTTGTCTGGAGTGTTGTGGGCTGGCAATAGAATTTATTGAATAGAAAGAATATATGGTCAAAAGTTGTAAATCATACCACTTCTTATACCTGCCAAGTATATAAACTCAACAATCAGTTAAGTATTTGAGTAATACCACTCACGAATGTTTTGCTAAAATATGTGATGCGTACTAAAACAAATATTCCAAGACACTGCGTGAAACAATTAAAAAAGAATTTTCTTTTAAATCACAATATGCTTACTTGCTTGCTCATGATTACATGATAAATCCACTTAATGCTATCGCGTTTGCTATTAATTACTCAATGAAGGGACTTGGTACAGATGACGCTTCGTTAATAGCACTTACTGCGTTGTTTTCTGATTATTATAGAGGCGAACAGATCGTTTAAGCTTATAGATAATATGGTGATTTGAAAAAGGATATCAAAGGCGATACTAAAGGCAGATATCAAGACGCTTTACTCAAACAATGGGGTTTAGAATGAACTTCAGTGATAATAATCAATAATAAATTTATATAGATCAATAATATATATAATAATATTATGTACTGAGAAGCGAGAACCAGTTTCTGGAAATTAAGTTAGCGAATCAGTAAAACTGGTTCGCTGATGACTCCGTGAGGACCCTGTTGGGTCTTTACTGAGTGGGCATAAATGACGGGTTGAGCTCGTTTTGAAAGTGGAAACACTGGCGTGCGAGAGCCTATGTTTTGCTTTCGAAAGTCTCAATGAAGTCTGTTTGAGCCGTCTCGAGAAAGTGAGATATATATAGTAATAATTAGTAATATAAGTTTGCATACGGCTTTCAGAGTTATTTAAAAATTGTGTGGTTTAAAGTCAAATGATATATTCGTCTTTTCCTCACTAATAAAACATTCACATATTTCAGCAGTGTAACCAGTTTAACAACACCAATCTACAATCTATTTTTAGTAGTTAGATTATTAAATCAATATTTCTTAAAATATAATATAACTAACTATTTTCAAATACACTACCACTCCAATTAGCAAAATGAACTATTTTTACTTACAAAACGAATTGAACCGCCTTGAAGTCAAAACGCAAAAACTTATGAAGGTGAACTAGTTAACGCTGAACGTTTTACTTGTTAACAATTTAAGGGATTAAGAAATAATTCAAATGACCGACAGTGATTAGGAAGTTAGTCAAGATTTCTCCTTTTCAGGTTAACTGGAGAATAAACCAAGCATAGATTTTAGGTTCAAACTAAAATAATTGGATGTGTCTGTTCACTCGTCATCGTCTATTCAAGGAATTGAGATTTGCTCGCCAATTATCAAAAAGTCAAGCAATTTATAATTTATACTAGCACATGAATTCGATTTGTGCGCGTAGACAAAGCTGAAAGACTCGAAATAAATATCATCGCCACTACTTAGCGACTTTTTGTGAGATAGATTATATTGTATTTGCATTCAGATTATAAATAGTTAGTGTGTAAATTATTTTAAATATGTGAAAATATCAAAAATATTTTAAACTGGTACGTAATTATCATTATAAGAGAGCATCTCTAAGCACAGCAGAAGATTCAACATTAGTTGTAAGACTAATTAAAATTGATTCGTAGGTTTCGTTCAGCTAATTGCAATAAGACAACATTTCTTTGACTTCTTGTTTGGATTGACGCAGTTTTTAATATACATAGCTTACATCCCCGCTTTTTAATTCGTTTAGAATAAGTTCTAATTCAACGTCTGTTTCATTTAATTCATAATCAATACTACCTATATTTTTGATATCAAATGTAGTTGGTAGTGCTAATATATCATGAATGCGATCATCTCTCTAACTACATAAACTTATGCTAAAAGAACTTTTACTCTAAAAAGATTTTGAAATAGAGTTGTTTTATCTTTATTTTATTGGTAAAGGCGGTTATAATCTAAGTCTAGCGGAGTTTAATATAGTTTTGTAATTCTTTTAAACATTAATTTAGCTCATTTGAGGTGAAATCTATTTTTGCTATAACGTGATATACAGCAATAAATATATACATATCGAAAATATTAGGTAATAATTAAACAAATCTGTTTAATTTGTGTACATGTGTAAATGTTGTATGTAAACTAGAAAGTGTTAATATTTATATACCGTTATCATTCATACAAGTTTTGACGTTTAAATGTTTCTATTTAATATGTTGCTAATTTAGTCGTAACTGTCATTGAGCTGTACACATTTTATCATCATATTTCTCAAGTCTTAGTTATTTTTTCTTAATTGTTGCAGTATGTAGCTTGTGTCACCTTGTTTTAAATCGTTAATAACCAGTTCAAGTTCCACAGTTTAATTAAGTTCACTTTTAATACTATCAATGTGTTGTAGATCAAAAATAACTGGCATTATTTATAAATCATAAATATCTTCTTACTAACTACACTAACTTAGGTTAGAAGACACATAGTTACTTTACAATTAGTTCTAAAGTACCTTGACCATTGAATTTTATTTACGTGTAATAATTATCTGCTTAATATTGGCAGTAGAAGAAAATGATCTAGCAGGCGATAGGAGAATGGATTTACAATTTTTTAATGAATTTTATTTGTACATTAGGTGTGAAAGTTATATACATAAACTTATGTATTAAATGCTTTAAATATAACTAATAATATACAATTTATTATAATTTGTTTATTACATCTAATCTAGTTAAACTATTTATACAAAGAACAATTTTCTTTAGCTAATATATTTAATGTATTGCACATTTGTTACAACAGTGAATTTTATAAGAGTGAGCGGTTTGTTTTTTAATAAGTTACTAAGTGCAAGTACTTTCATTTTCGTTGCACTTTATTTATTTTAAGCATTTAACATTATTAGTATATTTCACTTCAATGAAAACGAAACAAACAAAAATATTATTTGTCTGTTTAGGTAACATTTGTAGATCACCTATGGCGCATGGAGTAATGTAATACTTGGTAGATAAGTATGAATGTTAAAATGTGTTCTGTAAAATTGATTCGTGTGGTATGTATGGTGAAGCTGAAGGAACTTAGACCCATCAAAGGACAATTCTAGAAATTTAAAATTAGTTGAATTATTAATTTATGAAACCGTCACGCAATTGGTCAGCGAAAGATTATGATGAATATGATTTGATTCTAGCAATGGACAAATCCAATTATTTTGCGATACTAAAGCAGTTAGGAAAACAAAAAATAAGCGACGCTGCTTAAAAGGTAAAATTATTCCGAGATTTTGATCCCAAAGGCAAAGGCAACGTTATGAACCCGTATGGAGGAGAACAAATTAAATACACGCAAGTGTTTTAAATAATTGAGCGAACCTGTAAAAATATAATTCAAAGTCACGTTCAAATATAAGATAAGTGATGAATCAATCAGTTAGAGAGGAATCAATGATGAATATACTTGAAATCAATTATTATAACTATTTTCATCTCATTATTATATTTTTGTGGTATTTATTAATTTTGATCAGCATATTGTCACCACTTTAAATTCATGGAGTCATCTTAGTCTGACGCAGCCCCGAAGCAGAATGGCAGAAAAATCGATCCTCGTTACAAGGAGGAGGAGCTTGCGCTTGCGAAGCAGATAAAGGCCATGGAGTAGTCTGTGATGGCTGGTTTCGACAAATTCTGGGAGGAGAACTAGAGTAAGTTCGAGCAGTCTCGCAGGCAGGTGTACAACCGGTTGAAGCAAACGTGCAAGCAAATCACGAATTAGAAGCTGAACACGTAAATTACTGAGCATTTGCGCCTGTTTCTATTAGCAGGCATTGAGGAGAAGAACTACAACGTGGCCGTGAACCTCTCGGACACCCCCGATAAATACGCAGCTGTTCTCTTGAGACAGGACGAGGTCCCAACCCAGTTCACCAAATCCAACGCGTCCGAGGAGATGTTCCTCGAGATCCTCGAGGTAATTCTGGAGGGCTTGAATAAGGATTCCATTCTGAAGCTGCACTTCACCACGACCACGTTTTAGAAGTTCTTCACCGCGTTCAAGAAGTTCACCATTCAAAAGAAGTGCATTCTGAAGCAGTTCGAGCAGATCAAGTGCCACATTTTAGTTGAATTTGAACCCCTAACTGAGAAAATGATCACAACAATTGCAAAACTCTCTCCACCTGGAGATTTACTAGTGGAGAACGAATTCGAGCAGGAAAACCTTGAAAACGACGAGGAAGAAGAAAGTGAAGAGGAAGAAGAGAGCGAACCGGTGCAAAAGGCTGAGAAGAAACCTGTTAAAGAAAAGGTTGTGAAAGAAAAAATAGTCAAGGAGAAAGTTGTTAAGGAAAAAGTTGTTAAGGAGAAACCAGCGAAAAAGGAACCGGCTAAGAAGCCAGCGAAAAAATAAGCTAAAAAGCGCGACGAATCTGATGACGAATACACAGAATGATTTATGAAGTGATCCAAAGAATAGTATTACATTTATCACATATCATTTCACACATATTCATTAAAATATGACAAATAGATCAAGATATACATTGGTGCTTCGATCATCGGTATAGCACCTTCTACTATTACCAAATATTAACAATAGCCCAGAAGCATGAAAAAACGAAAGATCGTTTCCATCGACCAGTGCGTGCTCTTCCAGGCTGCTTGCGAAATGCGGGAGTGACTAGTGTTGTATTAACTTCTTTCATTGATTCACAGTTTCTCTATTTATATTGAACATGACTTACAGTATGTATTTTGGCGTATTATACAACCAAGTACTCATCCGCCGTCTTTGGTCCGAACACTTAGACATGATACTTCTACGCCGTTTTCCGCTAGCCAAAGTAATGGTACAAAATAATTCAAAGTCGATTTTTGCACTTTTGACTTTCATTGGCCGAGCCATTCCATCCTCTGGTTTCGGGTCTCCACTCCAAAAGAATGGTTGTCCAATGGCATCAGCAGTTCCCAGAACTTCTCCAGCGCTTCCTCTCCAGGTTCTTCGCAAACCAGTCAACACATAGCCCGGATATATTCGCTTCCATTTCACAGCTGTCCAACACCGACAAGAGAGGCATCTTTGAGTTCGTGTCGAGCCAGCTGGAGAACGTGAGCCCAATTGACGTGAAAGACTACTACCACAACACCTGGATCAAGTAGTTTTCTGAGAGCCCGGCGCTTTACAAGTCCGAGATCCGAGAACTGGTTCGAGAGTCCGTAATAATACGCGGAGAAGAGGTGAACGAGGCCATACAGATCTTCGTGGCCAGACATCCAGACAAGAAGTTCAACCTGCGCCAGCTCTAGCAGGTCTTCAACATCGCCAAGTACAGAAGCAAGGGCAACAACGACGTCAGAAGAGTCCGGTCAGAAAGCAGCGAAGGCTTCAGCGTTTCCATCGACCAGTGCGTGCTCTTCCAGGCTGCTTGCGAGATGCGGGAGTGACTAGTGTTATATTACCTTCTTTTGCTTTGCATGATGTATTATCATAATACATTATTATGATGGTGTATTATTTTCTAGATTAGAATAGAAAAGCAATCATAACGCTATTTATGTATTCATTTGTTTGCATATTATAAAACAGACAGTATTATTAAATAAAGAGCAAGATTGATTTATAATGATGAGTTTTTATAGTTTTTGTAATTGTTTTAATTTAGTCACAAATGGGTATATGACATTATTAATATTACGAATATTTCATATTATACTACTTTCTATGTACATATAAGCATTTCCTAGAATAATTTAAACTTCAATAATTCTAAAAAATCTGTGTCTACTTAATGATCTTATAGTAACATAGAATATTATGGGAGCATATAATTTATGACATATGGTACAATTTAAAACCCACTTCAAATGAAATCTCAATATCAGTTCTGGTCAAACGAGTAAAAAGAGCAGTTAATTCATTTTGCAAAAACGCATAATTTATCCAATTAGAAAGTAAAATGGACTGTGTATAAGGACTAGGTTGAGGGGAAATCCAGGTAATAATGTAAATCGTATTACACGAACGTGTTGAAGCATTTACTGGTTGATCAAATACCTAAATACGACATTAACATAATTATTGATCTGATATACCAATTTTTGGTCACTAACGGTGACATTGTTAAATTCAGATCCCACTTCAAATAATTGACCGATAAACAGTTTATTTAATACATGACCCAGCTCCAAGAGGTTCAAATAATACTTTTAGCACAAATTCCGTTTATTCTAAAGTACCCGGACACGAACTATCAATTCAACTACGAAATACTCGAACTGAACATCCAAATTCACCAAAGATACCCTCAAATAATTCAAAAAATATACGGCAAAGCGAACGATTAGATTCTAGTTAACGAAAATGAAGCGCACTAAGTATATGAAAAGGTAAAAGAAATACTAAACGACCGTACATTTGTCATGAATATCAAGTGATTATTTTTATTCTGAATTTTTATTTTATTGAAGTTAATCAACTGATATCAACTGCCAAATAAAAATACTTGTATTATAAAAATGGAAGACATCACTCCGTAAATAATAACATGACTCACTCAACAGCAACAATCCAACAATACATCTAAACGCAACATAAATATATACTAGTTATTTTACCATATCCAAGTAAAAATAATATATATTTTAATAATTCTTGTGATTAGGTGAATTTCCAGTTAATTAAAATGGTTTTCATCTTTTTTCCAATCTAAGTGATTCTGCTTCCTCATTTATGTAACAGCTTTAATGTATTTACTATGTGTGATTTAACATCTTTTTTAATATAAAGTAACTATTTTACTTTATTTTATGGTATACATATATACATAATATTAATAATATTACGTATGTGTGTAGCGGTTTAATTAGTTTTTTACTATGGTTTTAAAAGACATTTAAGATTTTTTTTGTAGAAAGTATGTTTTTACATTAATTGTACATTTAAATCAGATTCTTCTTTATCTTATTGTATTTTTAATATTTTGATATTACTTTAAAATATTTTGAAACTTTTGTTTTTGGATAAGATTATATTGCTCTTTTTAATAGCAAATTCATTTTAATTCATATTTCAGTATTATATATTTTCTTTTTGTACTATGTAAAACAACAAAACACAAACACAGATTTTATGCAGTTAATATATTGCAGAGATTTCGCTTTCAAGAGTAAATGAGCATGAACAGGAAGAAACTGATTAAAGAGTTATGACATTGTTCCCTGCTCTAAACTTAGAAGCACTACGCGTTGCCGCTGATACGCTAGTCCCAAGATTCATACCAGCCATCCCAAAGATAGTTACAAAGATAACTTCCGAGGTCAACAATGTTAGTTCAAGTGCCGAACTAACTTAGGTTGTCTGAGGAGGCTATTCAGAGTGACAATCCTAAAGGATGATGTATGATGTTGAGATTAGTTTGTGGTAACGTTATGTGTAACTAAGTTTGGATTTGTGGATTGTCATGATTTATGAGATGAAGATGGAATGATTGAATTGAGCCTTAGTACTGATGATAAGGTTACAGTTAAGTGAGTTATTTTATATTTTCTTTTTGTCATTCATTTATTTTGATTATAATTTAATGTGTGTTTTATAAATTACGTCTATACTTGTATATAAAATAGAAGACATCACTCCGTAAATTACGTCTATACCGGTCACCCTTTTTCTCTGATGATCACATTTCCTTTCCTTTCTAAACGATGATCAATAAGAAAACAACAGCATTCCTCTCTAACCATGTATATAAAATACATGAATCCTTGTTTTCAATAATATTATCATCTTTAATAATTACTTAATTAGTTATTGGAGGATGTCAGTCAAATTATTTGTTAGTTTGTATGTGTAATTGGAATTAGATAAATCATATTATAGCATAATAAACATAATATAGTATTATTGTAAAACTTTAGTACATATATTTAATACCACATCACAAATGAAAGTTTAATATTAATTCTGGTCTAATGAATAAAAAGAACAACTTTATATGTACGTTAAAGAACACTAAAATAATCAGAAAATTAAATGGGCACATTATAATTAATAAGTCACGGGCAAAACATAGCAATAATGCAAATCTTATTACACAAATGTTTTAAAGCATCAACTTGAAGAATAACCCCCTAAATTTGATTTAAATGTATTAATTGACTTAGTATTTGATATGGTAGCAATTGGTGATATTACTTAAACTCGTTTAAAATATAGTTAGATTACCGATATATAATTTGGAGAATATATTAAGTAACTGGGCGAAATGCAAAAAATAATCGTATTACAATTACCGCATATATTGAATTATCCAAACACTAACTTTTAGTTTAATTATGAAGTTATATAATTTGGAGCATTATATCATTAAAAATACCCAAATAGTGTAGATGTCGTTTACAAAAATAATAGCAACATGCCAATGCCAAAAGAAGACGCGTTAAAAATTAAAGGCTAAATAATCAAAATTCTTGAAGATCGTAAATTTGCCTTATCTTTAAAACAGTGAGATTTTTATATAGTAAACATTATTTCATCCATTTTTTAAAATTGTTGTGCCAATGTTTTGATGTGGAACGATTTGGGATTGAATTAACGTTGTATATGGTTTTAATTACCCATCAAGTCTCAAATATTAGTATAAATTAAGAAAATACACACAAAACGCAAGTATGATGAATAAAATTCAGCTACAGAGGTATTCAAAATTATTAATAAAATTCAAATTCCAAATAGTATAATTGGAATTAGATAAATCAAACTAAAACGTATAATAAACACAATATAGTTTTATTACTAAATTAAAAAATAAATATGTGATTCCACATCTCAATGAAGGTTTAGTATTAATTCTGGTCTAATGAATAAAAAGAGTAGTTGTACAAATATGTTTAGAAACATTAAAATAACTAAAAAATCAAATGGTCGTAATATAATCAATAAGTTACAGGTAAAACGTAATAATAGTGCAAATCTTATTACACAAATGTTTTAAAATAATAATTAGAAGAACATCCAACAAAATTGAATATAAATGTATTAATTGACCTGATATATAATATGGTAACTGATGGAGATTTATCAAAAACACGTGCGTAATACAGTTATTTGACTGAAATACAATTTGGGGAATATATTAAACACCTTGGTGATTTGTAAAAAATAATCGTATTACAATTACCGCATATATTGAATTATCCAAACACTAACTTTTA
Source organism: Hexamita inflata (assembly GCA_963988835.1). NCBI lineage: Eukaryota > Fornicata > Diplomonadida > Hexamitidae > Hexamita > Hexamita inflata. Next base: position 484,524 of record CAXDID010000865.1, on the reverse strand, counting down.
GTTTAATTATGAAGCCTTAGAATTGGGAGCATTATATCATTAAAAATACCCAAATAGCGTCGATATCGTGTACAAAAATAACAGCAACATGCAGATTCCAAAAGAAGACGCTTACAAATTTAAAGGCTAAATAATCAAAATTCTTGAAGATCGTAAGTTCGCGCTGTCTTTAAAAAAGTGAGATTATTATTTTTTAGTTTAATCCTGCTTTGTTTTATACACTTTGGTTTATATTTTACAAGCCTTAAATTACGCCTTAAAATTACTATTTATTACTTTATATATAAATATATAGAACACTTGGATTATTTATAATAATTACTCACTTAACTATAACCTTATCATCAGTACTAAGTCTCAATTCAATTCAATCATTCCATCTTCATCTCATAAATCATGACAATCCACAAATCCAAACTCAGTTACACAATAACGCTTCCACAAACTAATCTCAATATTATACCTTATCTTCAAGGATTATCACTCTGAATAGCCTCCTCAGACAACCTAAGTTAGTTCGGCACTTGAACTAACATTGTTGACCTTGGAAGTTATCTTTGTAACACTTCATTGGGGGGGGAGCTGGTATGAATCTTGGGACTAGCGTATTTGCAGCAATGCGCTACTTCTTAATTAAGAGCGGGCCTTACAAATATCTTGTAAGATACATATGGTATATACATAGTCATATTATTTTCTCAACATTCTCGATTTCAACATTCATTTTTATTTCACAAATCAATATAAATGACAATCCAAGCTTAGTTTAATAAATATATTAAATATTTAACCCAAAAAGCTAATATAAATAAATGATCTGTTAAAATATATCTGAACATACTTTATAAATTTTTTGTTCACTCGTTTTCAGAATTTCTCTGTTCTCCGAGTTCGTAGTTGTCTTTATTCGGGTGGTTTTCAAGCGACTCGAAGTTTTAAATGCAGTTTCCTTTGAGCTGAAGCTGCTGTAATTAAACGAACTATTACAAAGTGGTGATATCAGTTATCTGGTTCATTTACATTCTGAGTTGTTGTAATTGGTTCATGTTGGATAAAGGTGAAATGTCAGAAATCTTGTTAGATGAAAGGCTCAATTAAATCATATTTACCAATACAAGTAACGGAGATATGTTCTCAATTTGGTTCCCTGCGAGTAATAAGATCCTGAGGTTCGCGAGATTCCTGAGGTGCGAAATATCACTAATTAAGTTTCCACCGAGGTACAACTCAATCAAAGAAATCAATGATTCAAGTGGCGATAAATCACTAATTTAGTTGTAGGACAACACAAGGTACTGCAAGGCTCTCATATTACTTACAAAAGAAATGTTCTATATTTTATTCCCATCAAGAGAAAGACGAACGATGTTGGCGAGGCTACTGAGAATACTAGCATCCTGAAGGTTGTTGTAACTCAAGTTTAAAACAGTAAGTCCTTACATAAGCTGCAATCCATCAATGTTAGCAAGATTGCAGTTAGTAACATGTAGCTCAGTCACATTAAGTGGAACTCTCATGAAACAAATGTTTGAGCATTTATCAATGACAACTTTAGATGCATTGATAACATCAGCGAACTTAACGCTTTACAGTTAAACATTATTATTAATGTTCAATTCTTCATTCTGAACAGTTGATGCGTACAACTGAATCATATTATGGTCGTGAGCTTAGTCAACTTAGTTTTAATTGATGCTTGTAACCGTAAACATTTTTTCTGAAGTGGAGCAATGTTGTGATAATGCTACAAACTGAGTAATAATAATATAATATATCAATATATAACTCATGTGTTCTAAAACTGAATCACGTGTCAAATATAGAAGTTAAATATGTAATCCTATTTAGGAATGAATTAAAAATTAATTAATTATGATATAAGCTTATGTAGCTTGTTAGATTACACATAATATTTGAAATCAGTATATTGATTGATATTCAATATTGATATTCAATATATTTGTAAAATATACCCTTATAGAAATCATATCAGGTTAACCCAAGTTTCGACTATGAGGGTTTTTGACGAAAGTCGATTTTAGAAGGAGAATGAATTTAGGAATTCTAACTATATTTTTGGAGGATATAGACCTCTACTATTGTTGATGAAATATAATATTTTTCCACATCACAAATGATGAATAAAATGCTGGTGGCCAAAAGCCAAGTAAAATTATACGCAAATGCTCATTGTTGAATAAAGGTTATTCTGTGATGCTTATAGCAGTCTGGAGGGTTATGATGAATACAGCTATGACTATTCAAGAATATTTCTAAAATTATATACTGTTGAAATAGTTAAAATTTATCAACTTTGCCACAGATGCCAGTGTTTAATACACAAATGAACGAATTGATACAGTTGTATAAAATATTTTAAATTATCCAAGTCAAAAAATTGGTCACTTGTAAATTATTAATCGAGTAAGAGCTGAGCTACTCCAACTATTTTCTCAATAGTGATTACGAATTGGCAACTCATCGCATTTAAGTTATAGATTAACCTCAAACTTTTACTCTTTTGATTTTCTATTTCACCAGCAACTCAATGTGTAAGTTACAAGTTACAGCTAGAATCAAATATAGAATAAAAGAAGTATTGGCAAGAGAACATACAAAAGCACTAATGATTTTTAAAAGTGATTTTTATTTGTTAGCATTATATAAATTTTACAAAATTAGTCATTTCAACAACATTATTAGGGAATCTCTGGAAACTTATTATTTTCTAGCTTAATCATCCTGCTAATAATCTACAGCTGCTTCAGTTCCTAAGTCTTGTCTTTAATTCTCTCTAAACATGAATTTTCAGCTTGAAGCTTAAATCATCCAGAAGTAATATCAACTGAACTATTAATATTATTCAGTATTGTATGAGATTATCTCTATTAATTTTATTTTCTTTCATCTGTTATTTTTTCAAGGCTACATTTTGAATCCTCTTCAAGAACTCTTTACCCGTGGCTAAGTTTAGCGGGCCTGCTAAAGTATTTAGCGGTTCAAATTTATCTTAACTTTCAGGTTCAGCTTCGGTGCCACTTATGAGAATTACTAAGAATGTGCAATTCATGTATTGCTAGAAGCTTCTTTTATATGTTCTGTTAAACATAAATATTACTCTAGTGAAACTGTTTACTTTATTTCAGACATCAGCTTAATGCCTCCAGATTTTTCAGACATCCTCATAAAAATCAATATTTCTATGTTATTTAGAAGTAAATAAAAAGTTGTATGAGCTTTAGGTTGTATAAATGTAAATAAGTGTATTCCCCTATTTTTGACTATAGCTGTAAATAGCTTGACGAGAAAATGCAGTCAATGAAAATTTGATTTATGGAAGTTGGTGTGGAACCATTACCAAACTCTCGCAAATATATTAAAAATGACATAGTAAAAATCGATTTAAAAAGAATTCAAAGGATGAATTGTTGAGCAAAGAAAATATTGGGTTAATAGAATTGGTGTTAATACAATAATGTTGTGCTCTCCACTCCTGATATCATAATTTTTTAGGAATCTGTGTGATCATTGTATTGAATGTAATGAATGATACTTGTTTAAATTCAGCTTGTTCATAATCTGTTCTAAACTAGAGTGTCATTCTATTTTAGAGTGAATTTGTGAATTCTACTTATTTTGATATTCGAAGTTGGTATATTGATAAAAATTTATGTATTAATTTAACACACATTTGATTCACTCATTATAATTCATTTATACCGATGCAGTATTTCTCATGTATTCTTAAATCAAAACCATTTAAATATAATACTGGTGATGATAAGAGTTGACATAATAATCGCCACAGTTATTATAATATTTTCTATATGTTTAACATTTTATTGTGGTGTATTATTGTATAAAATGTCAACTGGTAATATTAGCGATCCTATGAGTAACTTACCCGTAACTTTACTCTAATTCGCCAAGGATAATATTTATTATTCAGTGAAATTATAATTAGCACAGTATTTGTGTTCAGGTTTTGGATATGTCGCCTATGTTGTGATGTTGAGTAGGTTATTTCCGTATTTACCTATATCCCCGAAAGAAAATGTGAATTAATACGAACTTAGTTCTAAATCACTTGCGCAATACTAATCAAAAGTTGTGCAAACCTGTGAATTTGAAAGATGAAAAACTGTATTGCCAAAACAGCTAAGTTCAGATGCAGGATAAAATGGTATCATTTTTTAAACAATTCCTCCTTTATAAAAAATGTGTTGAATAGTTACAAAATAATCAACTAATTTGTTTCTTTTAGCAAGTACATAGTTGCAATGTGTTTCATTAGTGGATTCTGGACATCCTAACCATTCATATGTTGCATTAAGTAAAAGATTTGTCGTCTTAAAAACAATGGTATAGTGCTCCCCTACTAAAGTCTGCTCCCGCTACTGAAGTCGTAATTTTCTTGGAATAATATCTGTGTGATCATTGTATCGAATCCAATGTATGAAATCGGATATTTACATAATAACATACTTTAATTCAGTTCGTTCACAATACGTAATAAACCGGATTGTAAACTTAACTTTTACCGCAAATAACAGTCTAATGAATTGTATCTTACATTTTTAACCTCGTTAGACTCCATTGTATTTGTGTAGTTTCCAATTCTCGTTAGAGTTCCGTCTCTATTTGGAATAAGTCCAGGAATTGTATAATTAACTTAAATGTAGTTTTGGCTTTGAGTGGCGAGAGCATTCACCATTTGAGAACACAATATATCTTAACAAATGAAATGTTAATTTAATAATTCTGCTGGAAGAACACTAAATAAAGGCTTGCTGAATGTGCAATTTGGATACGTTTGTATATTGAGATTTGCTTTCCTATCAGCAGGATTATTGTTTGCAATTGTAGCAGGTAAATCTAATGGGTACTTGCAGTTAGCTGTAGTAGCCAAGAATCTAAACTAATCCGAAAATGCACCAGGAGATATTTCGATTTATTATCCTACTTCCATAATTGGATTCTGGTAACAAGATTTTCTGTCGAAATCCAGTTTTTTGAGATTCGAGGCCGCTTCGGTCACGTTCTGCTTTGCCTCCTGGAAGTCCATGGTGTAGATCGCCGACTTGGCCTTGAAGGCGGTGGCGCAGGTTCCAGGCACGCCCAAGACGACCTCGGTGCAGGGAAGGCGGATCTCGATGTACTTGGCCGGGTCGTAGGATTGTAGAGTATTTAGGACGTACTCGTAGGCGCCAGTTTGTATCGAGAGCTTGAACATGTCTCCCTTCAGTTTTCCGCACAGCTCGGTCTCTCTGGTGGCGTCGCTTCTGGGCCAGGCCTTGAAGACCGCGTCTCTGGTCTGGACGTCCAGCATCACCGTCGTGTTCGGCTGGAAGCAACGGAGCTGGAATGAGGTGAGTAATGGTATCATTTGTGATGTGGTAAGCTATTATCATTAACAGCAAATATTACAACGTACTTATTATTAAAATTGATTTTATTTTTTAGTGATAAGATCAGTTTAGTTTAGTTTAAAGTAATTAGATGTACTTAGAATAGTAGTCATAACATCAACACAATATAATATCAACACAATATAGACATATATTATTTCGTTATTACAGTTATGGGAGGTGGAATTGCTTTTTCTTGTTTACTATGTGAGTAATTATATATTAAAATATTTTGCCACTTCTAATGCGGATGACAAATTCCAATAAATAATCTCAAGTTGGAGATTATTCATGAACTACTCATTAACACAAGAGGGCCAAAAATATGATTTCGATCGTATTAGACCATAATCGACTATTCAAAGTCGGTATTTAATATTCCAAAAAGGAAAAATAGAAATTACCACATGCAATAAAAGGACGGCAATGACAAAAATAAACGCGGTAGAAGATGTTTAGGGAAGGTCAACTAATTCACTTAACAAACTTAGGCAGTTCTGAAGCGTTTGTATTCTCTTCATTTCTGGGTCCAACGGATGAATTCATAAAATGTTGTACCAATCTGAACTAGTTATATCACTTGTTTAAGATGTCCCTGTGTAATTTCTACGTTTTAGTCAACAAAACTAATTTATGAAAGATTTTATCTCGAAAATATATGGTAGTTAAGCCTGATTGGAGAAAAGAATAAGAGGATTCAATGATTGGTATACGGACGCAATATGTAATTTATAACTAGTAGCGCAAGCACTGGACCTGCAGAGGACCTCGGTGTTCATCTTCAACTGGGTCAATCTGAACGATTTTAGGTATTTCTTAATCACGAAAAACAATGGAGGACTTTTTCTTTCAATCTCAACCGGGAGCTCAAGATGAAGTATTGGTACTTCGCTTAATTAGAATTATAATTCAGGTAGTTACAGTCGCTTTCATTCTCAATATTCAAATAATGAATGCATTTTTGTTTCTTGAAGAATGGAATCAAGTGGGTTAGTCGGGCCAGCATTAAATAATATATTGATGCTACTCTAAAACAACAGTTATTTTACTTATGATCTTCCACTTCCATTTCATAATGAGAAATCAATTTTCTTGATTGTTAAATTATACAACGTTAGGTAAAGTTGAAACTTATTATTGAAGTATATACAGAGTTATATACGTTAATTATTGTAGCACAGCTATCCAAGGCTCAACCAGGCCTTGATGTGATTGAAGCACTTTACAAATCAATAGTAAATAGAGTTAATGAGTGTATTGATGAGGAGGGAGAACACACTCATTATTGAGCCGGGCAGTGATATAAGTAAGATTCAAATAATAAACTTCATTCTTCTTCCTAATTCAAAAAAGCATTTCGAGGGCCCACCACTGTATCTAAAAAATGAAACAATTACAAATATTTAAAAAATAATAAATTGTACATTTTACATTATCAGATTACTAACGTAAGTTACTCAATAATCACACATTTTAATTATTTATGTTCAATTACATCAGAATTAAATATTATAATCAGGCGTATCGATCGGTTATGCAGCCGCGTTATACAACTAGGATTAGCAGCTGTCTTAAAAATAATAGAATTTTGGGTAATATAGAATTATCACTTTTTGTTCTGGATCTGCTTCATGCGCTCGATGACCAGTTTCAACTGCAAGTCACCGAGGCCGTCAACGTAAACTTAAAATTCCTGGCCGATGACCATGAACATGTCAATGAAACAGCTCACGGCCGTTTTCCGCATGTTCACATCCGTTGAGTCAAACAGATAAATGACTTAAGGAACGAACGACTGAATCAATTTAAGGAGGACGGATTTCTGAGTGAACTTTCTTATTACGTAGGTCATAAGTCTTACTGAGGCGTTAATGTTTAATTAAAGGGATTATTTGGATGAAATTATTTATTAAAAGCAGGTGAAGAGCGTTTTCGGGTCCCAAATCTCAATAACTGCTCTCAGAATTTCGTCCGACTTCCTGCGCACTGATAAGTACTCGTTGTTGAACAGATCAACCAGAATTGGAATGGAGAGGTTTATAATCTGCAAGTCTATTTATTGTAATGTGTAGATCTGAAGGAGCAGATTTTGCATCTCGAGAGTGGTTTATTCACTTTAGTACCTGATCACATTCAAGATGTTCTCGACCAGCACGTGAATCTGCTCACTGGAGAGATCGTCATTACTAAGATAATCTTACACCTTCTCCAAATCCTCCTCAGGAGAAGCCAACTCAATTACTTGCTAAATAAGCTACGGCTTCAAATTCACAGCAGTATTGAATTTATTCGGAGTTACAAGCGCATTCATCACATCATCGGAAATATTTTCGTCCTCAATTAACAAATGCTGAACAGTTGACATATAATTGCTGTTATTGTTGGAGACAACAGGCTATATTGGGTCATACTCCTCTATCCACTCTTAATCATCGACCTTTTCTGGCTCCTCCTCTATAACAATATCATTTAGTATCGGAGCTTTAAATTAATATGGAGCCTTTTTACTAGTTTAGATTTCATTTAATTGCCAATCTTCCTCAACTTCGTCTAACATAGATTTTTACTGTTTAGAAGGTTTCAATGGTTTTTAAAGTTGTGTTTTTACTTCTTCTGATCTAAACGATTCCTGAATAATTTGGTCTGCAGAGTATTGAACTTACTCCCCATATCCGAATCCTAACCATTCACTGTACATACTTTCGTCAACTAATCCATTCCAACCTAGATCGCTCCAGTTAAGTTGAAAATTATCATCTAATACTAATTATAGTCTCCAATTGAGCAAATCATTTAATACGGGATAAATTTATTGGTGACATGAAGCAGCTTAGACTAAAAAACTTGGGAAGTACTCTTCAGTGACCCGACATAGTATTTTTTAACTATATTTTTAGAAACCAGCTTCAAAACTTGGTTCAAGCTGTAGTTATTATTAGTCTTTTGGACTTAATTTTTAACACAGTGCTTAAAAACTGGATTTATTTAAGTATTAAATACAATTTATAAATACTCGAGCAGTTTGACGAATGCGTCCATTAGCATCAGTTGATGCTTAACATATATTGTCAGAAATTAGCTGAATATATGATACATCGAATTAATTCATTAATTTTAATGATATTAAAGAAGTTAACGCAAGATCAAAAAAGTAACATTTGGCAGATGGAATTTTTGCTATCTTAATTTAAGAAATTAGTTTTGGATATATAATTTTAGTTAGATTACAGTGTATTATGATTGATTTTAGTAATGAAGTCGATTAACATTCATAATAAACACCTTTCTTACCTATTAGTTACAATAAAGTATCTAATAACGGAATTACAAATTATTGGCAAAGTTATCCATAGCGTTGAACAACATATTCCAAAATTATAAGCGCTTCACGACACAATGTGGATCTAGGTGATTAAATTACTTTATTTATTTCTGGACAATTCAGACATTAACATATCTCTTACCCAACCATTATATTAATTTCTGGGTTATTGAATTAATTGTCCACTAATAGTAATTAGTATATAAGTTGTAAACAAGAAAATTAGACCTACCATTCAGCACTATTTTCTAGCAATGCTTTTTAGTTTGTTAAAAATTGTTGTATTTAAGTTTTTACTTGTTATTGCTTTCCTTCATGTATCATTTTTTCAATTTGTTTTAGTTCTTTATTAGGTTTATAAACAATATCAAATAAATATATGGGTTTAAATGGTAAGTATGCTTATTATATACTCGGTACAATACAGAATGGGCTGTTTTATGCATTTATATCGCTTTCAGACGGAGTAGGAAAATAAGTTAATGGATCTCTAGAATTTCCTGGTTTTTATTTTGCTATAACTAGAGGTTATGAACTCGTTTTTGTTAATTATTTACTACTTTAAACAGACTTAGGCGTTTTAGGAACTTTACTAGCAACTGGTGATGTATTTTCAAAAGTTTAGATGCAATCTTATGCAGCTTATCGAACATCACCAGATTAATCTGATTCTAAGGCACCTGCGAGTTCGATATATTTGGAATTTTACTTTTAATCAAAAAATTAAGCTATGTTTTAAACAAACTACAGAACAGAAACTTTTTATAAAGCATTTTTAGATGTTTTAAGAACAGATTCAGTTTCTCTCATTATTGAATCAAATTATATCGAATTTTGAGCAGCTGATGTAGCTAGATCGATTAAATCTTATCGTACCTGTTATTTAGCCGATTTCATATTTTGAATACTTTAGCTAATTATAAAATTTATGTTAAAATCTTAAGTAACAATATCTTAAAACTCTTATTCTTATTAATCTAGAGTTTAAAATAAAGTATTTAGTACTTGAATGCTTTGCTGTTAGAATTTTGCGTTAGATTCTGAAACATTTTGGATTATTCCTGATAAATCTTCTTGCGATACGCTGCTTAGTTAAACTGGTTCTGTTTAAATCTTTAATAATAAGTCGCTAGTAGCTTTTAGTCTTGTGTTTTAATCAGGTGAGGCAAACTTTGACATTCAAATGTGGAGTGTATAAATTATACTACAATATATGTGTAATAATAGTATTTATAATCAATCAAATCACCAAAACTTTTCATATTAGTCAGCTTTTATTACGTTATTAAATCCGTCGAAACTCGTTCCTTTGATGATGGATATTCGTCCGTGTATCAGTTCGTTGCATATAGGCCTGAGTTATTCTTGGCACGACCCAGATTGCAAATATTTTGTAAGAAATTGTTAGTCTTATATTTAAGTTTGCATATTACCTGAATATTGGTAGTACCCGGCAACATTTTCTTACTGCATCAGTATTTGCTTTTCCTTCTCATTTATCTTGGCAATTACACTCAAATATAGTTTTGAGTCAAGTATTTACAGATAATTCACAAAAGTTCTGGCTGTTTATCTCACTTTAACGTTTGGATCTGAAGTGAGTTTTGGGAGCATTTCAACTACTTAATTAAGTTATTCTTAGAAATTTTGCTCAGTTAGTTGTAAATAAATGGTTTGCATAAGTATGAGGTCAAGAAGATGTGCTTTTGTAACTGGTTATTTGCAGTTTATCAGCTCAGTTACTAGTTCTGTTTGAATGTTCTTAGAGTGTATTATGATCGTTTTTAGGAGTGAGATGGCTTGTGATTCGTAGTACACTCCCTTTTTGGCGATTAATGCTACTAAAGGGGTTATTAATTTCTCAGTGAATGTGCAGCACGGTCCGTACCTTTAACACACTAGTTCAAGCACCATGAGCGTTTCCCTGGACAATTGCGAGCGCAGGTTATTTGCCATTTTCGTTATTTACGATATATTTTTATTTAAGAACTCGTTAATGCGTTTTCCGACTGTTAAATTCGATTCGTGATTTACTTTTTCGTTGTCTTGAACAATTATTTTGTAAATATTTTATACGGCGCTTAATTACTCGCTCCACTGCCCGTTTATTTGTTATTCAATTAGTGCAAATAATGCTTCAATCGTGTCCCACTCCGTTTTACACTACAATTAGTACGTTTTGGACGGTTTGAAGGGGAGGAAGCTCGTTTTTTCGGAGGGAACTATCGAGAACGGGCCGGATTGCGCCAAAACATCCGAATTTGACGGAGGCTCAAAGAGGGATTTGGACTCCGTAGATGTTTAAAGTGGATTTGAAGGAACAACTTTCTTGAAATTAATTGAGAGGGGAACAGCTTGAGTTATTGCATTTTGTAAATCTGTGCTGTTGAAAGTGGTAGCGATTTCGAATAACTGAGTGAGTTGGGACTGGTTTAGTAAATTCACGAATTTACAAGCGAGTTGCAGCATTTGGTTTTGCTAAATTTAGCTTTTTGACATCTTTATTATCTGCTCGAACTCGCGGAACATCTGATCGGAATTTGAATGATACAAAATAGCGTTGTAGGCTATAGTGACCAAATCATCGTTCTAAGTCTTCATTTGCTTGTACACAGCCGATAGAATATAGGAGATGTTGAACTGCTACGTTAACATCTCCTAAAAATCAGCACGCTACACTTCGACCGATATGACAATGGAATACAGCAATAAACACATTTTATTCCGCAAATCCCAACTGCTTGATGATAAATCGCTCACTATCGTCGCTATATCGTCTTAAGTAAGCTGTGACAATACAACTGGAAATTACGCATATTGCTGCAATAAAGTGGTTATTTAAGCAATTTTGTCAGATTCTTGCGTTGCAATGATAAATTTAGTCATTATGTAGTGGAAATTTTGGTCATCATTACCACTGTGTTTGAGATTTTATTTGTTGTTCACACTCCACCACATGAACTAGACATCAATGCTTAAATTCAATGATGGTCAACATATGCGAACTATTTTAACATGCTCGTTACTGTCAGCAAAGCCAGTCATTATTGACAACATAACTCCAAAAATAACTGATGCTGAAGCTATGTTTGTAAATATATTGGCTAAAATCGCTCCATCCACTAAGGCTACAATTTCAGCTGATGGTAAAAAAGTAACTTTTGAGCCTGGTATAATAGAGGGTGGTGACTTTCAATTCGATTGTCCGTAAGGCAGGAGCTTAGGTTATTATTTGGAATATCTTTTGCTGATACTTCCGTTTGCCAAATACATAACAAAAATACAGTTACAGGGTGAAACTCACAACAACTAGGATTTATCTGTTGATTATATCAGCTCGTCATTGATTCCGTAACTGCGCTACTTTTCCGATTCTCAAATGAATTTGCAGGTTAACTCGCGTGCATTCGGCGGATAAGAAATAACTCCGAATGGAAGGTGTGTGCTCTCAGTAACTCCAACAACTGCTTTCAAATCTCTGTAATTTACTAAACCTTCCCCGTTCAAGTAAATGAATGGAATAATACTCAGCTTGAACGTTCCACCTACTATGGGCCAGAGACTACTTATGCGCGTCAAGCAGAATTTCTCCTTCGTACCAAACATTCAGCTCAGATTTGAAACCAAGGGAGGAAAAATGGTTCAATCCGCACCCGGCTTCGGCTGCATGCTCGAAGCTGAGACCATGGACGGCGGAAAAGTCGCCTGTGAGCTCTACACAGACAAAATCGAAGCTGACCCAGAGAACATGGCCGACTACCTCTGCGCTGACATTGGCGACCAAATAAGACAATTCGGGTGCTGTGACACTTTAAGTTAACAGTGCGTTGTACTAGCTTCTTGTTTTGCTCAGGAGGACGTGAGTTTCATCCGACTCGGAACAGTTCAAGAGAGAGTTCTCGGCTGTTTAAGAGTCGCAAAAGAGTTCTTCGGCGTTGAAGCGCAATTAGAAGAGTACAAAATTGAGGGAATCGTTAACGGAATAAACTTAGTTGTGCGAGGAGCCGGAGTAAGGAATGTAAGCAAGATGGGATGGTGAAATATTATCATATCATTTTATGAAGTTAAGTTACTATAATATTAAACTTACCATAATAAGAATTATAGTTAAAATAAGTAATTATACATTCTCTCATTTTAAAGACATAACAAATTTCCTATCCGCCATTATTTAAATTATTTTGCTGTTTAGTACCAGAGCTTCCTCCATATTTACTAAAAGAGCGTTATTATCAGCTTCTGCATTGTTCTTTTTATATAAATCTTCAGTACAGCTTGGATACCTTTTTAGGATGTTAATATATAATTCAAGTACCTCAAAGTCGAACTTATAACTTGTATTCGGATATTGCATAATATATGGTATTTAGGCTACTATAATAACCTAAATATCATCTAAGTGCTTCAAATAAGTAGCATATGTTTTATCATCAATATGTTGAAAGCGCTCTCTTGTCTTTACTGCATCTCCTTTCAATTCTAAAAAGCAATAAATAATATCAACGATATTTTGATTGTATTTTGGGACTTATGGTTATTATAAATGTTTAAGCACATTGGTGTAGTAGGATTTACATTATTATTGAGTTTTACCAATAACTTAATTTTTATAATGTGACCATTTAACTTTTTAATTATCTTAATGCATACCTGCAAATTTTACTAATTATTGCTTTTATTCATCAGACCAGAATTAATATTTAGTTGTCATATAAAGTGGAATTATTATAAATAATACTAATTATTAGTTTAATTCAATAATTGAAATCATTGTTCTGTTTAATTCTAACATTTTAAACAATTTAATCTAAATTCACTAAAATATTAATAAAGGATGATTGATAATGAAGTGAGCCATACATTATCTAACAAACATATAAATACCAAACAATTGCGTAAATTTGTGTAACTTTGTAAATTTGTGCAAATTCAGCAAATGATTTACTGAATTTATAGTATTATAGTAATTTGAACCTGAAAGTCTTACAAAATTGTACAATAAATTGTAACTTAATCTTCATTTTGAGTACATAATAGTTAGAAGTTCAAATATGAACTCGGACTTTTCAACAATTTTATTCCATCCACCATAAATCATGGGAAATCTCAAATTTAAACACAATGAAATCATACACTAATTGGGGACTAGTCACTCTGAATAGTTTATTTATATAATAGTTCTTGCTAATAAGTAATAAATAAACTCATTTTGTTGTCATTACATATTTTTGTTCTAACAAAATTCTCTGTATTCTCGAAACAACATTCTAGGCCTCATCTTTATTTACTAATATTTTAGAGTTAGGTTTATCATATAAATTCGAAATACAGTCTGGAAATTATTCCATTATTTTGTTGCTGATATCGAGAACTTCAAAATTAAATTTATAATTGGTATCAGGATATTATAAAATATAAGGTATTTACGCTACTATACTAATATGCACCTCTTATCTTTATTTATTTAGTTGTTCGAATTAATTATCGTCCAGCTAACTAAATTATTCTCGTGTTTTCTTCATATCACCATTGTATATCATAAAGTAGTATATCATATCAACAACTAATTTATCAAAAACGGGCTGCTAAAGTATCTACAGATTTTTAAGTACATTAGTGAAATATGATTTACATTATATCTTTGTTTTATCAGCTACTTAGTTTGTATAGGACTACCAATTAATTTTATCATTTATATCTTTGTTGGTGCTAGTAAATTAGATTAGCTATTATTTCTATTCAGTAGACCAAAATTGATATTTACTTTTCATTGATGTGAAATAAATAATTGTTTGCTCCAGAATTATTGTTATTAGTCAAATATTCAATTATTCATTTGTTAAATTCTTAAATTAATAATTAATTGCAGAAATTACTTTAGGTCAACTTTTGTAAAACGAAATATGGTCATATAACTTATTGAGATAGTTCATGATATCAATATTAAGCCAACTAAATATCTTTGCAGTTCAATAAACTGTTTAATATACAGATGTGATAACATTCCATGTATCAATATTGTTACTTTTTAACCATTACTAAGAAAATATCATTAAACCTACTGTTAGATCAAGTTTTGTTAAATAAATATGGTTTAAATTAAGTTGACTAAATATGGAATGTTTTTGGAAGAAAACAGTTAATAACCACTTACTTTTAATGTGTACGCATCTTTATTATTTCTAACTTGCCGAACAGAGGTACCTAATCAGAGACTAAGATTTCGTTAGTTTCATTTGTAGTAATTCAAGAGATCTTCAATGAGAGAATGCATTATTTTATATTTTACAGTCAAAATCTGTTATCTTCAAAAAGATCATTAGACTTTGTTCAGTTATTAACGTGTGATAACGCCGTGTGCGATATTTGAAATAGAGAGGAGTGCGGTTGTTTTGTTGTATACTGAAAATATATAATTGATATTTTATACTTTATTGATCATTGTTAGAAAAGAAATGTGATGATCAGTTAAAAAGGGTGACCACTATAGACTGGTGTGATGCATTTATTTCACAGCAGGCCCGTTTATTATAATCAACAAACGTTTGTGTATTCTATTTTATTATTTCTAATTTACGTATCTTTTATTATTTTCCATTTATCTTTTTCCTGTATTTCCATTAGCTTAAAATACTAAAATAAGAAAAATAAATTATTCCACATCCGCAATAATGTTCAGCGTCCGCGAGCTCCTGAACCGAATCAACGAGTCCCAAATCTCCTTAAACAAACCCTTAAAGTCGACCTTAATTACCTCCGTTTCACTCCAAAACTCCTCCAGACTGGTTTTAACAAATGAAATCACCCCAGACGCTTACGACCTCTCAAACTACAACCCGTTCGGGTCGAGGTCATTAACTATCAGAGAAAAAACGAAACCAAAAATAACAAGCTCAGTGTCTCCGAGCAGGTACTCCCTCCCAAACGTGAAGCAAAACGGAATCTCAATTCACTAAAGGCCCTTGTCGAAGAAGAACAAACAAATCACACCAGGACCAGGCGCTTATAAGTTCATAAAACGAGCTGAAGCAAGAAATAACACACTCCCACTTGACATAATTCAGAATACAATAATTGACTCGCCAGGACCGCAGAAATACTCGCCAAAAGAACCAAACTTCGAACCAAGGTGCAAATCACAACACACACTCAGACATAAACACAATAAACTGCAAGACTTCGCATGCGACTGGGCAAACACACCAGGACCGGCCTACGACACCAGAAAAGAACTACAAGGAAAAGGAGGGAAAATAGCTGTAGTTTACAAAAAGAAAGAACAATTCATACCCGGACCATACGACACCAGAGACGCACTTGATCTAATTCTGCGAAAAAACGATCACAGACTCAACATACAAAAAAGCTACCTTTCACCAGAAGAACTATTATAATTACAGGCATCTACACATAGATTTAAACCAAAACCTGTAACTGTAGTTCTGAACAGAGAGGAAAGATGGTAAAAACTGGAGTAAAAGGCACCATACATGACATATAAAGTTAATGATAAAGAAATTCACTTCTCAATTGCAGGCGATGAAAAATATTACCAAGGAATGATCCATGGTGCTGTTTATATCTCTAATAAATATCCATATAACAATCCAACTATAAAAATATTTAATGAATGCTTTAAACAAGAATTAAACGTGAATTCTGCTATATTAAATACATGGAACCCAGAAAAAGGATTATATCCGATATTAGAAGATTTGTTGTAGAGAATTAAAGATTTAGTTGCTAGAGACAATGATTTGGTTAAATAATCTGCAATTTGTAGTCGATCAACAATATGTAATTAATGTGGATGTGAAAGCAAATTACTTTGGAGAGAGTTACTATAAAGAAAAGATAATTGGAGCGGATTAGATTGATTATTGATTATTATGTAATATTATTATCATCATTCATAAGGGCAAAATTTTGAGACATTTTCTTGAAATTGTTCCATACTACTGGTATCACTGTATTACAACATGAGACTTTAAAGTAAGATTAATTAGTCCTAGTGTTTAGATTTATACTCAAGAAAATCTTGTTCTTTGTATTTCATATTTTACATTAAATCATCAGTTAAGATATGGTATTTGTTAATTAAAAGGACTGGAAGATCATATATTATAATTTTATCACCACATATATGAAGATTTTACACTGATTCACTTCTATCACATACCAGATCAAATAAAAACACTATAAAATATAATGATTATTAAAGAACAATTTATTATTTAAATGACAATGTATTAAAATGGTCATTATTATCTGAAATTTTTTTAGAAGCACAACAATATATATTTTAGCTAGAATTGAATGTATAGTAAGTGGTTTCTTTAAGTTAAATATTAAATTAATAACATAGATATAGTAGTTTTTGATAAAACATAGTCCATTTAATGTTGATATTACCTTTACTGATTGCTTTAGCGCTTGTTTACATACCAAAGTCTTAAGGTCTACTAAATAGTGTTTCGATAGAAATCAATTTCTAATCTATAACGATTTAATTTCCGTTTAATAATTACTTTAGATTTAATAAAAATTCGTCATTGGGCTGAGTTTGTGATTCGATTTTACAGGATGGACAAAAATCTTTAATTTCCGTGAAAATATATTACACTTCAGCAATGCTATCATATTCTTATTCTTTTGCTAACATTTCATATATTTTAGATAATGTTGGTTGGGTTATTTTAGATTTTTGTAATAATTAGTATGCAGCAATTTCATTCTTTTTATCTTTAAACTTAAATAATTTAATTAATAACGAGTAGTATATCAGTACTTATACAATTAGATCACCATACGTATTATTTTAATCTAAAACCTACTAGAGAATATATAAAAATTCATGAATCATTTCTGATAAGTGGAATAATGCTGGTCTTAGAGTAACTGCGTTATTATAACCGATTATTTCTAGTTCATTGAGAGTTAGAACAATACATGAGAAATATTTTCCTAAAAATTATTACACTAATAACGACTAGTTTACATTTTCTATTTTTAATTTTTCTATGGAAGTAGCAAATAAAGGCTAACCTTATGTTACAATATATGTATCATACATTTACTATAGAGTCAATAACTTATTTAAAAATTAATGAAAGTGTAGATTAAAGTCCTTAAATGCAGATATGCGTTCTCTGTTTTTCTTATTTATAATGATTTTATAAGGTTTATTTGTAGTTATTTGAGTTTATGAAATGTGAGTTGGATCAAATTAAATAATAAGCTCAAGACTAGTTTTTTATGCAGTTGTAAGGGATCCAGGGTTTTTAGCATACACAAATTTTTAAGCTAATTCATTGGATTCTTCAAATAAGCCAATAAATATGTCGAAAATATACCTTACATATGGTACATCTTCACAAAATACATGTATGTTAGTATTTGCATTATTATTAATATGGTTACAGATAAATTAGCATATTCTGTGAACGGCTTGATAGAAATAACTTTTATTTTCTATTTATTCCGAAAAATTAATGATTTCTTCGATTATACTATTATTGAGGAAAAAATTTGTGTCAACTACACCATATATAACAGTGAGGATCTATTTTTCAAATTAAGAAAGGAATTCAGCTTCTTATATTGCATCAACTTCAAATAAATTATCTACACATTTTTAATTATTTAAACCTTAAGTAAACTCGAGTAACTCGTTTACAGGTTCAATTTATTTTATATATTCTACAAAATCTGTAGAATTATATTTTTGATATTATTTTAATAATATTGTTATGTAATACCCACAAAATTGGCTTTACATCTCATTACCTAAAATTTAATTCTGGTATAAGAATGTGAGAGTGTTAATGACTGTACACTTGTGATTCTAATCCTTGGTTTGATATTGAGAAAATTGTTTTTATTCTTAATATAAATTTTGTTTTACAAACTATAAAACACTTTTAAACTTAGGCCGATAAAACTTCTATGAGTCCAAGTTAATTTTTATAGGGGAAGCATAACTATAAATAATTGATAAATCAAGGATAAAAGAATCGTTCTCCAGCTAACTTGTGCTTAAATTTTTTATATAATTAAATAATGAAGATTAATTGCAAGATACAAAGTCGTAAATTGTATTCAATTTGTTATTAATTAATTATTACTCTAATGATTATGATTGTTTAAATACAAGTTTGAAACCTTAGCTTTAATATAATTCTAAAGCTTTTTAATCCGTTGATATCAAATAAATGAATATAGACTGCACAGAATTAATTACTGCCGATTATTCTAATTATTTATTCATTTACACATAAATTTCAGCTTTATATTAGTCTAAAACTTACTTTATTTTACTAACACGATTAAATTCTAAAAATGCATTTTTAGAATACTTTACACAAAATAGAACCAGTATCACGAAATCATTTTATTCTACAATGCTAAACATTTGTAATATAAGTTATGATAAAAGATTATAATTAATTTACATTAATTCTCGTGTTTGAACTTCATTAATGCTAATATTAAATACAAATTATTCAACATATTTAATTAAATTATCTGCTATTTACTTCAAAATATTATCGTTATTGGGTTAGTGGCAATTTTAAATATTTGAATCAAACACAATTAAATTTTCCCCGCTCAAAGTTTGTAAAGTTTTAAACGCATATTCAGCTATTTATAATTGAATCTCATCTATTTTAGTATGAAATAGTTATTCTAGTTGCTCGTTAAATTTTGTGAAAATTATATTTTCCTTATTTCTTACCAAATAATTAATAATAGTTTATTATTTTCTTGCAGCAATAAGCATTATTAAATTGTTATCTAATTCATCATCTATTTTAAATGGAGTCTTATAATATTTTCTTGAATTTATTAAAGCATCTGCAAGAATGTTATCATCAGCCTCAATTTCCTTTTCATTATTTAATTAATCAGTGATGAAATCAAATAATTATGTTTGTATCTTATGTAATTTATTTAATCTTTAATTCTAGCCTAGCTTTATTTTATGTTCAGGTTTAAATACTATTTACAATAAATTTAAATTAATTAATTATTCAGCTTCTAAAAAAGTAGAGAATCGTTCAATTATAGCTGTTATAAATGAAGGAAAATGTAATTAATCTATAAGATTGTATATTAATGTTGGTGATGCTTTTCTAAGAAATTAGAGAGCAATATTATAAAAATCATCCAGATAAAGTGATTATTTTATCGATATTAATTAACTAATACACATATTCAAGTATGTACAAAATATTTGATCAATTGGCAATAAGGATGATGAAATTAATGCTTCTTTTACTAGTCTTTGCAATTGCAAATAAACAGATTGCTAGTCAAATATGGAAGCATATAATTGAAGTGTTTATATCGTTGGACGCATTCTTTATTTTAGATATTGTAAACAAATAGTGAAGAATTGAGAATTATTTTATTTTAGTACTTATAATACTCTTAATGTTATAAGTAAGTTTGTTTAGTCATATTTTCGCATTAATAAAAGTAGAAAGACATCTTCATTTTCTTCAAGTTAAACTGTTTATTCGTTACAAATTATTTAAAAATTACAAGGGATTAGAAAACTTACTTCTATTGGGCCATAATCAGAACTACTGGCATATAAAGATTCTTCAAATTAATTACTCATGTAAAGAAGTGGTGAAATATTAGTATTATATTTTACAAAAATAAGCACGAATTATTAAAACACACTCACAAATATGTCTCTAAGACATTTATCTGACGAATTTGAATAGAAAGTTTCATCTTTTCTAGTTATATGTGGTATAATATCAGTAGCATTATCATTATGTTGTGTAATGATATATGTTAATTAACGTAAATTAACAGTGGAAACAAAATAATAGGAAACCTTTACGAAATTAGCACACTTTATTACACGATAGAAACTATGGCGGGACTTATTTTATTTGTCTATTACGATATAAGCTAGTTTAAATATTATAACTTCAAGCCTTGGACTGTTTACAGAAGCAGAGAGAATATATTCAATATTTATTTGTATTATAATAATAGTAGAGTCCGCAACATTCACTATTCAATTTGTTATAATTTATAATTCTTACTTTACAACTTTTCAACAATTTTCAACAATTTCAAAATACATAACAATAGTTCCTGTGCTATTCATTATTACAGCAATTTCTATAACCATCGCGTCTAGCACTACTGAATAAGCAATTTATAATTGCATGTTATATAATGGATACTTTCATATTTGCTTAACCGCTATTATATTTATAACAGAAATTTTTGTTTTATATGTTGGAAAATGTATTAAATTCAATATTAAATTAAATGGTATAATCTAATTGATAATTTTATAAATGATAATTTTGTGTTTTTGTATAATCAGAGTATTATGTAAATAGATTATTGAATTGGTTCATTACTACACAGAAATAGAAATATTTGATTTTTCCTCTTCTGTTATTCTTATTATGGATTCAATGCTGTTTGTTAATTTCTAATATATTTGCTCATCATTCAAAGGAGCATGTTGTTCATCAAAGTATAAATTCACAGCGCCATAGGTACAAACAGA
Source organism: Hexamita inflata (assembly GCA_963988835.1). Classification (NCBI taxonomy): domain Eukaryota; phylum Fornicata; order Diplomonadida; family Hexamitidae; genus Hexamita; species Hexamita inflata. Next base: position 463,253 of record CAXDID010000865.1, on the reverse strand, counting down.
AACTGAAATTTTAACAGATTATGTATGAAAGTGAAAAATATATTCATTCGATTTTATCATCAAGTAATTCTACCGTTTTGCATAATTATTGTATTTAATCAGTATGTCCATTAAGCATTATTTTAACGATTTATAGTTATTCGTTAATACTATTTACTTATTTTTCGATTTCAATAATTTTAATATCACATTCATTGTGTTTCACTGGTTATGACTGTGTTCCTGACACATTTTATTCTAATTTAGCTTATATAGTTTACTAGTTATTATTTTATTCATTTATTTAAGTTGTAATTTGGTCAATTTTAGCTATTATACTTTATAATTCGTTCTAATTTTGTTTAGAAATATTTGTGAGAGAATCTATTTATTCCTTTTATGTGTTTTATTCAAGAGGGCTTTCTTATGTTGTTTCTTTAATTTTCTTGAGTTGTTTGATTTCTTTTTGTACTTCTTCTATCCATTCTTGCAGTATTTTTCCATTATTGTTTATTTTCTTGTTTGCTTTTTGTAGTGTTTCGATTTCGCTGTTAATTTTGAGTGCTTATTCGTTTATATTATTTGTTTAGCTTTCTTTTGTTTCATTTATCATTTTTGTGAGCGTATCCAGCTGTGTTTGCATATTATTATTCCAGTAGTTTTATTTTTCAACCCATTCTCTTATTTATTTTATTTCAGTCGTTATTTCATTCCCTTTAATTTGTTCTTCTTCTTATTTAACTTTCAGTGCATTTTATTCTTATTTTATTTATTCCTCTTCTTATTGCTTCAGTTCTTGCTTTTATTCCCATTCCTTCATATTTTCTAGTATGTATGTTATTTATTATGTTATCTGGTTGTATCTGTTTTCCTATTCCTCTTCTTTTTGCAATTAAATTATTATTTCCTCTTTCACCTTTTCTGCGTCCAATATATTATTCTGTTCGTTCAAAGTGTTTTAAATTAACAGTTCTTCCTCTTCTTTTTCGTCGTTTTGCAGTTTCGTTTTAACCTTTTGAACGAGTTCTTTCAGTTCCTGGGCGTAAATCCGGAGCTCTTTCGTTTGTTTTTGGACCTCGTTTTCACTTTCCAGGATTCTTTTCACCGAATTTAACCTTTGAATTTAAGAGTGGAAGAGACTCTACTTCAATTTGTAGTTTGAGGACAGGAGGATGATTAACGCGCGGTCGTTGTTCGATTTTGGTTATTTGGATGTGGATGAAAGGAGCTGCATCTGCATTTCCTGCTCTGAGCGGAACTCAATCCGGAGGTTTTAAAGTTGCTGCTCAAAATAAGTGCTCGTGAAGTCAAGTTGCTTTTACTACTTTGCAATAAGCTCGTATGCACGTTATAGGTTATCAGGCTGCGTAGTTGAGGAAGAAAGAGAATCGGAAACTGCTGAGGTATACATGGACTAAACAGGCGACTTCAACTAAATACGCTTCAAAGGAGCATGCACCCGTACAATCAACGGAAGAGATAAATACTCCTCGGTAATTTGCGCAATTACCTCCATCGCATCACCCACAGAAATCTGAGATATATTCTGACGAAAATCGGTCAATAAACAAATTACGTTCTCAGTGCACTCGCGACTGTCCTGTTCAATTGCAATTTTTAATTGTTTCAGCGCATCATACAAAGATTGTTCATTTCGAAGTAAATTTTACAGTTCTTTAATAATTTTTAAAGCCTCGATGTTCATTGAAGTGGATAATATTGGTAAATTCGGTTGTAAATACATTAAATAGTAATAGTTTATGTAAGTGTTTACAAATTAGTGTTATAGTCGAACCCGATAACTTCATTTCCAAATTAAACAGAACCCAAAATGTTCATTTAATTCCAATGTATCCTGGACGATGGCCAAAATGTTCATTTTATGGTCAAAATGTTCATTTCACGTTTGCTATGGTCAAATAGTTCATTTCCAACATATTTATATTTTCGTGCAAATAACATTATCGTGTTTGGCTTCCACTTCAAAATGAAACTGTGATTTATGTTTAACTCAATATGTTATATAATTCGATATAATTAATATAAAATACAATATATAAATGAATAATAATCTGTTATTTTGCTTTTATTTTTAATTCTTATTTTGTTTTAATAATATAACAAATATCGTTAATTAAACATTATAGTCTTAGCGAAATTTAATAATGCACTTAATTTTATTGGTATTGTTTACTTATAAATGTAAAATGCTATCATATTTAGAAAAGGATAGATTTTTGCAATTATTGTATTGTGTTATTCACTATATTGAACACGTATTGTATTTACTCATAATATAATGGTACCGAGATCCTAACCTCTAAAATAGATAAAATTATATCAGAAAACAATCATTTTACTGAACTAAATAGTATATTTAAGCATAAATACGAATGTAAGATAAACCGTAAAAATGATTAGATAAATCTAACAATATTCCAATAGTTAAATAATAAAGTGATATAGTATTGTATTTTATATTAATTATATCGAATTATATAACATATTGAGTTAAACATAAATCACAGTTTCATTTTGAAGTGGAAGCCAAACACGATAATGTTATTTGCACGAAAATATAAATATGTTGGAAATGAACTATTTGACCATAGCAAACGTGAAATGAACATTTTGACCATGGAATGAACATTTTGGCCATCGTCCAGGATACATTGGAATTAAATGAACATTTTGGGTTCTGTTTAATTTGGAAATGAAGTTATCGGGTTCGACTATAGTTGTTTAGTTATAAATTATGTGCTATAAAATGACTCACTTAACTGTAACCTATCGTCAATACTAAAAGTAGTTACTAGCTCATATACATATATTCAATATATTCAAAGACCAGTCCACAAATTGATCTCAATATCATACATCTCAAAAACATCCACTCAATAATCGATTACTTCAATCACAGGAACATTTTAAAATGCTATTTTCATTTTAATGCGTTCTTTACTTCTGTAACTATGTACATAAAGGACTCTATATTTTTGGTGTTAATTTTTTAGATATCATCAAATTATATCGATTCAGAAATGATAGTATTGTTTTATATTTTATCGCGTTATTACTGTAAATATTTATATAACATTATTACATGCTAGGTTATTAACTTTTCAGAGATGATGGGTGTGGATATGGTGGTGGTAAGATGTTATCATACATAATCTTCTAGGATTGTCTTTCTAAATAGCCTCCTCAGACAACATAAGTTAGTTCGGCACTTGAATTAACATTATTGACTTATAAATTTTCTTTGTAACATTTTTTCTTTTGTAACTATTTGGGATGGTATGAATTTAGTAATTATGTGATATCAATAATACTAGATAGTACTAGATTTAGTGTTAATAAATACGTTCATTCGAGGTGTTCGTCAAGTTACATCATCATATTCTGTAGATTTGTGATTTCTTCTTCGTGTTCGGTTACAAGCAGCGCCATCTTCTATATTTTCTCTTGTTATTCTTTAATTTGGTTTTAAATCTCAAGTTATCCCTCTTAATTTTTATTAGTGTTATTAATATTATCAACACTATTTGAATTCTTAACCGTTTTAATCTCTTTTTGCAGTTCTTCGATCCATTCTTGGAGTATTTTCCCGTTGTTGTTTATTTTCTTGTTTGCTTTCTAAAGTGTTTCAATTTCAGTTTACAGTTGCGTTTATTATTAACCGTTTTAAGTGATTTGGTGATTTATAAGTTGTTTCAGTTCGTTTATTTGCTCTTAATTCGTTTTTAGTTGTTTTTAAAGTAATTCGTTTTCTTTTTACTGCTCAATATTCTGTTATTTTAAGTTTTGGTTCTCAAATTAATGTTATTGGGTTAGTTTCTGTAAATTAGTTAATTCCTATTGAGTTTGCTCCTGAAATTGCAATTGAGAATCCATTAATTGATTTATTTGAGGCGAATTTCTGCTTAAAAGAGGCTCTTCAATATGTTTGAACTCGTCCTGTGATGAGCTCAGCTCAAACTAACTCTAACGACGGGAAGCTTAAAGCTTGTTCTGCAGATTCTTAAGCTGCTCGGCAACAGCTGATTTATTGTCGTTTTGATGCAAATTGGACATGTTCATGCTAGAACGCATCGAAATATTCCGCATGCTGTGCTCCATCGGTATCGCGTATTTCTAAGGAAACCGCTCGAGCTTAAGATAGTCGCAGTACAAATTTTACAACGTGTTTATCACCTGTATTTACGGCGTTCTCTAGAGATTAGAAATTAAAAGCGCTAAATCTGCTAGGATTTAGGTGTCACACTGGCGCAAATCGTTTCTTGCCTCCTCCAAAAATTTATTTATTAACGGATACGTCTCAGGCTGATTTCTTAATAGTTTTTACAATTATAAGAGCTATTTTAATAATTCAGTTTATGTCATTAGAGTGGAATGTTTGAATGATATGCTTGTGATAAATTATTAAACTGAATTTTACATGGTATTTAGGTTAATTTAATGAACGCATTCATATTCAATGAATACTAAGTGAAATACCTTATTATAACTGAAGTTTCAACTACAATTCACAACAATCGATAGTTAAGTAAAATATTAACCGTGTTGTCTTTAAACAACGTGAAATTTGTGGATATAAATATTATAAACTTATGTTATAAACATTTAAAGTAATAAAACATAAATATTTATCAAATAACAATTAATTTATATCACTAACTGCTTTACAACTATTGCTCAAGCGCTAAACAACCAATTTATGTTTATCCTTCCTGAATTTTACTAACTATTTTAACTATTTAAATTCTAGCTTATGTATTGAGGTTATAACCTAATGCTTTCTCGGCTAACCGAAATATATCTTATATACTTTAACTGAACAACCTCGGGTTTATTATTACGTTTGTTACAAATTCCTTTATATCATGTACACTTTTGCCGGGGATTAACTTTTTAATCTTGATTAAATCTATAGTTCCTCGGGCAATAATGTTTTCAACAACAATTTTAGCTTCGTGAAAAGAAAATTGTGCCATATAATGAAGTGGATTTAACTTTGATATTATAACATAATAAGTGACGTAATTCTATGAAGTTATTTCCATCACGTTTTTAAATGTTTAAAAACACCTTTACCTAATGGATCAAAATCTCTGAACATAAAAATTTTATCTTTGTGTTATTTTCCAGCATTAATAAGATATTCATATATGTCTTCATCCATCGCTAAAATTAAATCAAAGTTATTAAAGTCAGTTTTGTCGATCCACCTGGATCCTTTAGAGAAATTAATACCCAATTAATTTTTTAATTCTAGCACAGTCATCTTGTGTGTTGGTGTTCCATTAGGTTCACCAAATACTCCGCAAGAATCTACGTGGCTGATTATATCAGTTTTAAGTTACGATTTTTTGTGTTCCATAACCGCGTGTGCCATTGGAGATCGACATATATTACCAAGACAGACAAACAATACTTTTATAGGTTCTGCACTCATTGAAGTGGAATAATGGAGAAATGCTTAAATATAATAAATAGCGCAATATTTTTGTTTAGTGCAATATTTTGATTTTTCAATAATATTAGATTAAAGGCGACTTGTAACGTTGAAATATGTTTATTGGAAGAATTTATAATGCAGGGCGGTGATTTACGAGCTCAATTTAAAATTAGAAAATATTTAAGTAATAAATAAAATACTTAAGTCTAAATAAATTATAAATTCCAAAATAATGTTCACATATCAGCGATTCCGATTCCGCCAACTATTTCATCAGCGAGAAAGTTCCGCTGTTCCTTTGAGAGTTCTCCCCTTTGGAAATCGCTTCCGAAGCCGCTGAACCACCGGAGGAAGAGGGCGCTGAAGACACCGCAGTCATCACAATTGTTTTATCTGGGCATATCAGCAGCGAAGTGGAGGTACTTGTATTATTGGTCGAAGGAGTCCTCAATGTTCTGTTGGGAGAGGATGGACTGGGCACGAATCTTTACTAATTTCTACACGTCAAATTGAATTTATTATTGATGGCATTTATTTTGGGTGAAGGGGGTTAATTGCGCGCGATTTTCAGAAACGGTGAAGTTTTGGTCCACTTTATGCGCATTTTCTCTTGAAAGGAGCGTGAAAGTGGTAATTTTAGTGTTGGTTAGTTTCTCTAAATCGGCTTTCTTGTTGAGGATGAAGTCAAGAACCGGTTTTACGATATCGGATTAGTACTTACCCATTGAATCAGAATAAATAATTGTTTTAAGTTTAAAATCTACACCAATTGCTACCCAGTGCACATTTCGCAGGTTTATTGGAAAACACAGAATATGTTTGTATTTTGGATCTTTTATCTGCGTTATCCATTTCAAAGCATTATCGTACTTTTATTTAGTCAATTATTCGTAAAAGTGCGAGTTCATAGCAAAAGAGTTCCGTTAAAGCAATAGCGTGTATTCATAAAGTGTTTCATCATTGAGCCATTGCCCTTTAATTAAAGCTTTGTATGCCTCGATTGGGTATCTTTTGGTGAAATATTCTGATTTTTGTGCTTTTTAGAACATCTCCCTTACATAGCATGCATCGGCGTCTCTGATAATTTGATTTTGTTATATGAATAGTGTCGCGTCCATTGGAGTGAAATCTTGTAATTTTTAAGTGTATTTCCTTGTCTTATGCAAACTGAATCCACTCCACACCTCAATGACTGAGTTTGAGTTGGAACCAACGACTTTGGATGCTGAATTGCAGCAATTGACTTTTACTCCGTTCAATTTAGCATATGCAGTGAATTCTTAGAACGAATTCATTTAACTTTAATATACAGTTGATGACGAGAATAGATTTTAACTTACAAGGTTGAACGCTATTAATCTGAAACGCACTATTAAGTCTTTCTTTGTGGTGCCAGAGGCGTCTTCTATTCTCATCCACTGTGGTGCAAATGTCCTCCTATTGAACCCAAACACTTTCGAATGCAAGAAACTGTTCGAAAACGTAACGAAACTGATCCCACACCACCCAGGATACGAACCAGTATAAGTACCATTAACTAATGTAGCAGGAACCCAGAATGTTGTTGATCTGAGTTTCGCTCCTATACATGTTATGTTTTACGGGTGCGTAAAATCTGCCTTCATTGGTATTAGACCATTTGTGACTGCTTAGGGGTAGTTTGGATTGTATGATTTCATAATTGTACAAGATAAGCGCTTCTCTGTAATCACAGTGTACTCGGACAAAGTAAAAGAAGTATGCTGCTAATTTGGTAAAGGAGCAGTATAATAAGTATATGTTGACGTAAACCCTCCAAAAATGAATCAATACGATCCGTACCAATTCAAATACGACTTTCTACCACCATTATCCAACCTTACTTATGGTTAATTGGATCTTGAAGACGCAGCATGGGTCGCTGATCAGTTTTACATGAAAATATAATAATCATACGTTGCTCTTGATGTTAGGCAAGTTTCATATATACAAGAAATTATAAGACAGTCAAACCAAGGATAAGTTTACGATATCACAGATTTCTGTAGATAAATTATCTAAGCGTAAGAAAACGGTATGCAATTAATTCAATTACTTGGACCCAACGCTGATGCTCAAAAATTAGTTCAGCCCTTGATAGCTGAAATTAATAGGAGAGTAAAGCGTGGCCAAAGCCTGCAAAAATATAAGTTCGGTGAAAATGGTTCAACATGTTATATGTTTGAAAAATAAGCAAAATAAAAACTAGCTCAAAATTCAAATTATTAATAAGTTATACAGGATAAAAACACCTTCTCGCAATTATAAGTATAGGAATAAATTTGTTATGGTCTACTTAGAGATGCTAACGTAAGTAATGCTGGTGGTATTATAGATTCTCAAACTGTTCGCCAATTAACAATAAACGCAAATGCCTCCCATTTCAAAACTGTTGATACAATGTGCGAATAATTAGATCAACCATAAATCAAACAATAAGCACCAAACTGCTTCATTTTAATGCCAATAATAATTGGTTTCTCACTTGGCCAGGAATTATATTCAATTGATAATGAAAAATGGAACAGAGAAATACTTATGTTCACTGGTAAGGGCTACTTGGCCAGATCATTTGGTTGTGAAATGATAGAAATCGGCGAATAAGTTATTTATTAATTGAACTAGTAAATAAACTCAGTTCAAAAAACAGATTATATCATTGATATTATCTCCCTCCCGCAAAAAACTGAAAAAGCTTCTCTTGTTTTGCACCAAGCTGCTGAAAAATAAAATTTGCAAGTTACATCCGCAAGCTTTTTAGTAAGAACCGCTCAATGTTTCATGCGCGTATCCCGCAAAAAATATTCTCAAGTACTGCTAAAGAAATTAGAGCAGAATTTAACTCTCGATTAATTAATACAGGTTAAAAACGAAGCTGTTTAAATGTGTTAAACCGCCGACAAATTAGAATATTCAAAAATATAAACAGTTCTCGGTTTAATGTTCTACCAGTAAATGAACTATATGGAATCTGTAAACTGCTTACTTCAAGCCAAAGTTCTCTCTCCAATTTCAGTTGTGAAACTGTTTTTGTCTCAAATGAACAGCAACTAATTCGCAGCTCCAGTTTGCCCTGATAGATGCGACTAACCCTCTTCACAACTTTTAGAAATGTGCTCACACTTAGGGTGCTTCCGTGATATAATCCTAAAACAGTTTTCAAATGATTTCTGGTAAGAACTTAGCTTGAGAGTTGGCGCACCACAAGTAACCTTCTAATAGTACATGGGTATCGATTAATCTGTTCAAGAACAAGTTTACTGCATGCAAGGGATGGAAGTAGCATTCGACGATTTATCTTTCATCTGGGCGTAAAGCCTAGAATCACAAGAACAACACTCAGTTGAATTGTTACACGATATTATTAATAGATTGCAACCACAACAGAGCGACGATGCAACCAATAGAAAACGCATCCAAGCCCTTGCTTATTACTTAAGAGTTTATTTAGATGTTAAATCGAATTGGATTGCTCCACTCAGATCAGTTCTATAAAAATCTCAATTATAAGACAAATAGTATTTAGAGTAGTTCATCACTCCTAACGTTAATTTGATCAATAATAAAACGATTTTAAGATTAGATGAGTAGCAATTATATTTGCGAACCATTTTCATTATATTATTGCAAACTAAGCCATTTTAAGTTAAGCCAGCTGAGTTATCAATATTCTTCTTGAATAAGCCAGAAGAAATGCAAAAGAGATCTCCAGTGCTTCTTTCCAATCCAAAAATTGAGTAGAAGGAGTTTTACAATGCAATCGGTCTGTTGGCCTTCTTGAAGCATTACACAGGTGCAACGAAGCTTTGTGATATGATAAGACAGAACGACTTGAATCAGGATCCGTTCACTTTCACGATAATGCTCATGAATGCGTTTGGAGTGGATGAAATTCTCAAGGACACTGATTGGGAGTTATTCAAGGAATTAGATCAGTTGAAGCTGCACGAGCCGAATTAGAAGATCATGTTCTGGTAATTCTTCCCCTATGTGTGCTTGAAGAAGCCGTAACTTGGTACAAAACTGATGATTGAAAAATAACTCATTTATAAGAACACGAAAACGAACGTGAGCAGTTAACAATATGTTTTCTTTGAGAAACTACCTTTAAAGCAGAGTTCAACCAACATCGGCTACTACAAACCGCTGTAGACCAAAGACGAGTCGAAGGAGAGGGATTTCGCGCGCACCTTCACCCCAGAGGTCGTCCACAAGTTCCTCGAGAACCTCCGTTTCGCCGAAATCGAGCAAAGACAAACAAACGAGGAATACCTCATGGACAACTACCAGCACCACCGAGCTTTAACCTCTTTATTACTCTATCAGGTGTCAAAGAGCGTTCAAATCGCTCATTAGGAGTTCATGCAGACGAACTACAATGAGCAGGCACCCACTTGGAACGACCAAGTGGCCAAAAGATGGCTCAGAATTGAAGCCGCATAGTTCTTGAACGAGTACATAACGGCCTACGCAGACAACGATGAACCGTAAAAATACTTCTCGTGCAGGGTGTGTGTCCATTTAGAGAAGATGGTTTAAAATTATAAGAAGGTTTTATTGTAAATTAAAAAGCAAATTCAAGCGCACGATTAAACGCTGTAGCATTTTGAATCTCAGTCCAAAATACTCAACTAGTAAGAGCTCAAAGCATAAGTAGCGTAGATTGTGAGCTAAACCAAAGCTAAACTCAAAGATAACGAGTCCATGATCTCAGAAGGCATTCCACTGTCCGTGAAACAAACTGAATCGGATCAATCAGCGTATGAAGACGAATCCATTCAAAATTTGCTATAGAAACAACTCAAATAAAATTTGAACGCGGAAGAGCTCAGAGAGCAGCTCACAGAGTACACAAGGTTGTACGAGTAATTCTATTAACCGTATTTCACTGCCGCGATCAAAGCTGGTGATGTGGACACGGCAATCAACTCACTCTTCATAAACTGCTTCGAAGAACCAATCTTTGAGTCCGTCTTCCAACTAATTTTCCAACTGTACAAAAAGGACACAATAAAAACAAATATGAGCAAGACAAAACAAATTGAGCTCCAGAACATTTTCAAACAGCTCCCACTCCTAGCTCAATCAAGAACCTACACATTGAACATTAAACAATTGGAAGCAAGCGTGAACAAATGCTTAACCTTCTGCGAACCTTTCATGCGAACACTCGTTAAATAAGGTGTTTATGACTCGTTGGAAAAAGCTGTTCAAACGGACTGCCTAGAATTTTTGGGCTTAAATTACTTTGGTGTGAAGGAAAGATCACCAGTTAATTTGTTATATGAACTCCTCATCAGGTTCAACCTGAGTGTTCAAGGGGGACTTATCCAAAGAGGTACATTCAATGTTGTATTCCAGCGTTTGATGAACGTTGAATCCAAAACAGGTGAATACTTGGCTAAATACGCTGCTAGTCACGTTATTGACTTATTACCTCACGACTATCCAATTTTACACATCGCTTAGTTTATACAACTGGGCTTCAAGCTCAGACAGTTAAATAACTCTGAAGTTGTCATTGAAAAACTCAAAGTAGACATGCAAGAAAAAGAAGTCGTAAAAACAATCACCGTTCTTAAAAAATAGAACTTCAAGCTAGACTCGTACGCTAAATGCAGCCAATGTGGAAAACCACTTATGAAGATCGGACAAGACCTGGGCTAGTATTTAATATTGTAAAAAGATTAAATGACCTTTGTACATAGAGAATGTTGCATGGACATCGAAGTAGGCGATAACGACGACAAAGAATGATGGCATTTATACCTATATTATTTAAAACGAATGAAGAAAATCATTTGACTCCTTTAAAATATTATGCCATGTAACTATAAACATCAGTAGGTTTATCCATCATCAATGAACATAAAACGTCAGAAACGATTTACTTTAATTCTGGGTGAGCTTCAAGATAAGCTGTATGTTACTTTTAAACTTCTTCTTTTTAAATAGCTTGTTGTCTAGCTAAGTCGAATTTATAATCTGATACTTATCCCTTCTAAATGGTTACATCTCCAGGCTTAGTTTATGGACCAAGTCCTAAATTTTCTCTATTTATCGGTAGGTTTTTATCGTGTATCAGTGGAAAATCTGTCATTTTGATGCGGATTATTTTTATGAGTTCATATATCCAAAATCTAAGTAAAAATTATTAACACTTCTCTATATAATGAAAGAAATACATTCCGCGTCTCCAAGAATAACGTTTAAATTGGAGTCAGCATACAAAAAGATAAGATTGCCAAAGTTATAATAACTAGTAGATTAGTCACCTAAAAGATCGATTTCTGCAACGCCTAACAAGTAGTCAAGAGTTATTCCAGTAAATTCTGATAATTTAATTGAACAATAGTAGATAGAGGGAACAGTGCGCTTGTCCAAACAGTAAACATATTCCGACCGAGCTGAGTCTAGACAGTGGGATTCGAGAATCGTGAATGAGGCAAAGGAAATACAAAGTCATTTGGTGGACGAAAATATAAAAACAAAATACGGTATAGATGACTTGCCGTCAAAAAGACTGGAGGTATTGAAAAATAGTTTATCCGAACTTTTAGCAAGAGGTGAAACGGATCCACTTTTCGGTTAGGAAGACAACGATTAACCTATTGTAGACATTGACACAATTTAATTCAATTAAGTGGTTTAGAATGTAATTGACGAACCACAAGTTTAACTAGACACTTCGTTCACAACCAAAGAGCGTAACAACCCATGGCAGTCACCTGATGTCTCTATTATGGATGCAGCACCTGAAAACCAGCCAGTTAAAATTCAATAAGCACCAGATGTGACTGCATCTGATTTGAATGAATTTCTTGATGGAAACTTCGAGATTCTCACCGAGGGTCAGGCCATGTCCGAGCTCGAGGTGTATACAGCTGTATTTGATCAGTGTATAAATTTATTGAGAAATGATGATTTAACTACTCCTTAGCTAACGAAAATCCATGAGACCTTGTCCTATTGCAAAAATTATTTTGTAAATAAGATAGTTAAAAAAGGTTAAACTCAAAAAGCTCTTGACGAAGCTACACGCCAATTAGATATTAGGTGTATCACTGCAGAACATGATTTAAAAATATCGCTTCAGGAACTCGAAATCGCTCGAAGCAAAACGGAGGAACTGCTCAGAATCAACAAGGAGCTGGAAGATAAAATGGTAAAAATGGAAATAGAACTCCAATAAGCTAACAAACACAAGCTTAAAACGGACTCAAAACTTGAAAATGCTTAGAGAACAATCAATTAAATGAAGGCTGATCTTTCTGTTGCAGTTGAACAAGTTGACAAAAGTTAAGAGAAGTAATTACACTATAAACAAATTACTCAAAGATTATAAATCGTTGCAGATTAAGCAGTGTTCAAAATACAAGTTAGTGAATAACGACTTGCAGAAGAAATTCAAAGAACACAAAAGGTTGAAAAAAGAGAATAGTTCTACAAACTTGACGCACAACGTAAAGAAGCAGAAGTACTCAGACTTAACAGAGATATTGATGAACTTAAAACATAAACGCAAGAGCAACTCGCGATTCTAGACAGAAAACTTCAAAAATATGGCGATGGAAGCGCAAATAACGGAGCGTAACTTAATCCATCAATAAAAGTAGCACTGTAAATGCTTGTCAAAATGCAAAGTCAAGATTTTCAAGATTCAATGGCAAAGAAATACGCTATGGATCTCAACGAAATTGAACAACTTAAGTGTTTATTATAAAATATGACAAACGCTGAAACAGTTGCTGATTTATTCCATAAGATGACAGATCCACAAGTATACACCGCTACAGGTACAAGTAACAAGGAAGTTTAAGTTAAAATTGAAGAAAAACCAAGACCAGCAATGATATAGAAAATTATGTAATAACAACAAAAACTAGCATAATAGAATAGTAAAGAATAAATTGCACAAAATGCATCTATTACAGACTTGTTAGTTGACAATAACGAAAGTGTTGCCAATGATATTAAATAAAGTTCAAAAGTGTCTTAGGACCAAGTAATAGATAAAAGTAAATCGAAATAATTAAGTGCTGACGAACAAAATGTTGATGATAAGATTCATTAATTCGAGGCTGATGAATTAGAGATAGTTGATTTAGATGTTAGTGATGATACAGAAAGTAAAAATCCAAGTTAATAAGTTCTAACTAAAGAAGAGGAAGATGCTGTTAAAAAACAACTTGAAGAATAAATGTAAGCATTGACCATTCCAACTGCAGTTTCAGAAGAAAAAATTGTTATTGTTAAAAATCCATCAAAATATTTAGATCAATAAAGAAAAATTGTGCTAAAACATAAGGAATAAAAACCACCGTTGGAAGTTGTAAATGCTGAACGTAAAAGTGCTGATCGCAAAAGTGAATCCAAAAGAGCAAAAAGTAATTCGCCTCCTAATATGCCAAAGAAACGTTCGCCTTTATTAGAAGTTGCTAACACAACTTCATCCGAAGATTCTTAGAAAAAGACAGATAAACACACTAAAAGTGGTATAAAGTTAGAATAACTTGTGTTAGACAAAACGAACATTACTAAAAGTAAGCAGTAACTTTCAGATAAACCTAAATAATCTTTAATTGAAAAATCCAAGTCTACTAGCCCCAAAAAATTCATTCAGTTAGAATAATTGGAAATGCAAGAATTACAAACATTTGAGAAGTATATACAAACTGAAGCACAGGAAGAATCCAAAAAGGTTTCAGAGTACGCACCCAGAAATAGCGAAGCCCGTGGCAGTCAACTCAAACGTACAAACATTAAACTAACTGAAGAACTTCCCAAACTAGATGAAGAAACATTAAACTTAATTAAATAAAGCAAATAAGAAAAGCTTGTTGCCCAAAGCAAAACCAAAAATTTAGACGAAGCGATTCAGTTCGAGGATAAAATAAACGACCTCATTTTGCAAATCGTTTAACATTTACCAAAAGATACTCAACTGAGATATAAAAGATAACTGGAGTGGATTGTAAACTCAAAGAAGAAATTAACACAATTTGAAGAACTTGTTAACGATTTGGTTGGAGCAAGCTTCCCAGAAGAATTAACATTGGAGCAACAAAAAATGGTCAACAGAAAGCTCAAAGAGTATATACTAGAGCATGAAAACGAAGAAGAACCAAAGAAAGAAGTAATCGGAATTAACGTGTACCAACCACGTAAAAGTGAAAAGAAAATTAAAACTAACACAGTTGGAATACAAGTAAACTCAGATGCAGATATACAATTTTATAAAATGAAAGTAGGAGAATTGGTACGTCTGTGCTAAGATCACGGTATTATCGATGCTCTGCAATTCAAAGCTACCAACGAATTCATGAATGATATCGAATTCGATTACGAAAAACCAATTAATAAAAATCAAAGCAGAGCCTTATAAGGAATTCCAGGAGGTAATGTTTCAAACTTAGCAAGCATGACAGATGTTATATCTGCTCGCAAAAAGAAGAACATTTCAAATAACACATCATTCGTTGAATTAAATAATGTGAAAGATAAAGAAGTTTCATAAAATGAAAATTCATCATCTCTTTCAATTGCATCATATTAACATGATGAAGATATTGATCCTGGACTTCTTAAGTATATAAAATAAATCACAGACGATCATGAAACGTAAACAAATTAATATTTACAAAATGAAAATACTACACAAACTGAATTAACATTTGAAGAGCTATTTTAAAAATCTGTAAAACCAGCAATAGTCAAAAAGTTTGTTTCAATTAGTGAAATACCAAATGTTGATGGGATAGATGCTGATGACGAATTACAAACTGTTCCATTATTTAAATAACCTGAAACATATGTAAGAGACGAAACAATTAAGTAAATTAAATAGTTTATTTACAACTAAGATAATCCAAAGTTACAAAAGAAAGAATTCACTGGTAATATGGCCACAAGTAATTATGGATAAGAAAATAGCAAGATTCTGTAATATGATGACTATGATAATTAATACGAAGTTAAACCTGAATCACAGTATGAAAATTTCCTTAAAAAGATAGCCAAAGGAAGCAAGGCATAAAAAGCTGCAACCGGTATGTAATCAAAGTCATTATTGGGGAATATGTTCACTTATCAATTATCATAATAAAAAAGATAAAATGCCGAATAGACAGCTGAGATGGATGAAACATTGTAAAATGGTTAGAAGGTTTTATCAACCTATCAATAACGTGAGCAAGAGTGGAAAACAGGTGATATTGCTAGAAAAGTTCTTTCTGAAATGAAACCTACTGTAAAATCGAACATGCCAACGTTTAATAGTTTCATGTAGTAAGTTTAAACTGAGTTCGGACCACAAACAATGAGGAAGGCAGTACAACTTTCAGTTATTGATCAGCATCCCAGACATGGTATAAACAACGATAGATATTTAACTAATCCATTGAATATTCCTTCATTGGACTGCATTCAAGTAACACATGATATTGATAAGATTCATCTCAAATTTAATCCAGATGCAACTGTAAAGAATTCTAAGGCTATTGTGTATCCATGTGTGTTGCGTTTGATTGATATTAAACGCGATTTGACCGATCCGTCCTCGTAATTACAGTAAATTACTTTACAACAGTATAAGTACGAGATAGCGGTTTAACAACTAAAAATACAATCTAACGGAGACACAGCTGTAAAAATGAATGATAAATTAAAGGAACTTTAAATTAAACTTCCAGAACCACCTCGTGCTTAGTCCATGCTTCCTGTAACTGGCGATAGAGTAGTATTTATTAGACTAGAATCAATAACGACATCATCTTAAAACTCAATGGAAGTCTTCAAACTGCTAGAGAATTACTCAAAGTAACGTGTTCAATTTTAATAATTTGATAACTCAACTTACATAACTGTTCCACTCTAGAATGTTAAACTCAAAACGCTAACTTGGACCGTAAAACTTGCTCGTCTTATTTTACAATAAAGACTTGAGGCTACTGAATCAATTTTAGTTTAACCAGAACTTTCATTTGTTACAGAACAATTGGAATAACAATCATAGTTTGCAGTAATACCAAAAGAACTCACAAGAATATAAGCTGAAAGTCTAGCTTAATTTTGCCTTCACTTTGCATCCAAGAGGTATGGTCATCCAACCTTAGTATAACACCTATTATGGAATCTGATTGCTAATTTGGCTTGGTATTAGTTTGAATCTGATGAATTATACTTATTTGCCCGCTTCTTTTTTGGTGATCTTCCAATCGATGCATACCTTACGTATTTAGAAGCCATGCGCATTACATCATTGGATGTAAATCCAAAAACAAATGTAATAAGACCGCATTAAATTATGATAGAAACAGTTCCACTGATTATATCATCTCTATTTAACAATTGGGAACCAAAGCGAAAATATGCCCTTGTTCAATCTGTATATGCAGTCTGGTTCCAAACTAGATCAGCAGCAACTATAGATTTTACATCTTTGGTATAATTAATGCTTTATTCATTGTTATGCTTTAAGAGAACAGCATTTTAAATGTCACTTTTTGTTTTCAATAAACTTTAGGAAAATGGACGGATGAAACTTAAATAATTTAGAGAATATGCTAAAATAGTTGTTCCTCAGTTACAAGGAAGCTAAATAAATGAGTTCTTCTACGAATTCTCTCAAGGAATCGAAGAAAAAGAAATGGAAGCCGAAGACTTCCAAGAAATGTTCGAATCCATGCAGTTGTGTAGATTTGCAAAAGTTTCAGCTGGGTTACTCGAGTAACTAGCTGATACTGGGTTGAAATAACTGGTGGTGAGCTAAGCAGCATGTTTTAACACAGCAAGATAAAGTATTAATGATTTGCTTGGAGTCATAGTACGATACTAAGATGGAAACAATGACAGACTTGGAAAACTATATAAACGACTCAAGAGAGATATGGACGTTATACAATGCGATATAATGGGCTATGATGTTGATGGTGTAATACGTGGCTTCTCAGGCGTATTATAAGCAGTACTGGATGTGCTCAGTATTTTCAAGCCGTAAGGATGTCAGGTGCTCATTTAGTCGTTCATGGTAGCTCTTGGTGGCTTTTTAGGAAGCACTTACAAGGTTAGGTCCAAAGATGATGTCGATTGAGATTTATTTCATCTTTAAATATCATTCTATGCTATTTATGATCCACTGAACGTCATTTATCCACTCCACAAATGAACTCTGACATGTCTGACATATTTAACTACTTGGGCGAGGATTAGTAGTAGAAGCAGTAGTAGTCTTTGCAGTTTATACAGCAGCATTAGTACGCGTTCGAGTTTTTGCACAACATTGACTAGTATTTGAATATCTTCAGTGCGGACCAGTCTGATATAAACACGTAGAAAATCGCCGAGTACTTCAAGAAGTTCCAATAAGGCGATATATTAAAGCAGACCCAGGTTAAAACCTGCCCGAACAAGATCCTAGCTCAGCTTAACCTCCCACTAATCATCTCACTGGATAAAATATACGCCCAAAACAACGACTTCTTCCAGGTAAAGTCGGACGCTTGTGGCAAACCCCTCATGCAACTCCGTTTTTAAATTCAACACGGCCTGTAACAAACTCAAAAACAGCCCACGAGGTAAAATAAACAGGCGCTCACTGAACTGATCAACGAATATCACCGCGAACTTCAGTTCAGAACCTCATTACAGAAATTGTTTATTGAATAATTACCCACAATTGAACAGGCGAAAAAGTAAACGAGTGCGTTCATGAACAACTTACAGAGACTTAGTGTTGATTAGTTGAGCATGCTACAGTCGTCAAATGCAACAAAACTGGATGTATTATAGATTAGTAAAACAATACAGACTATTAAGAGCAGGTTGCAAACGTACGTTTTGTTCACACCGCTGTAATAGCCAGCAGGGAAGAACTTTGAGCAAATACAGCGGGAACTACTCAGGAACGAACCAATAAATCAACTGTACAACGAGTACCTGAAGCAAATGCACACATACCTTAAAGAAGCAGCAGGACAACTCACCAAATAATACCAAGAAATACAACAAATAAGCTAAAACGAGCTACAAGAATTCCAAAAACTAGCCATGAACTTCTCACGACTGAACATAACACAATTAGTGATTTAACTGAAACAGGCGAAAAACCCAAAAATAACACAGAAAATGAACGCGCTAGAACAAAAATGCGCAGACAACCTCATGCAAATGGACCACATCACAGTGAAAGAAATAATCGGACAACTGAGCGACCCAGAAAACTGCAAAGCACAATGCTGGAAAATCGGATGGCTGCTGAAAGGACTCATGGACAGCTATAAAATGATGCATGAAAAGTGAGTTATTTTTATCTAATTAATTGTCAGCGTCTTTTTTATATATACTTGACACACAACTATTGCTTAGAATTTACCTATTGAATACGTTGTGAAAATTTGCACACCTGTACGAGTTCTTTGAGCAATATTGCAAACATGATAACAATTTTGACTAATTGCAGTTTAAAATCTGTTTTGATTACATTCACAAAAGCACATTAACAAAAATTTGGCTCAGAAATTAACGGATATATAAGTTGTTCTTAGATTGAGAAGTATATACATGAACGGGTATGAAATCCAAATTCCTCCAATGTTGAATATTTATATTAAGTATTAAAAAATATAACATTTTAAGTCAGTATTTAATAACGAGTATGAGTATTAAAATCTGAGTTATTTTTACACAAGAAAGCAATAAGTCAATGGTATGAACATTTCACTGAAATAACTAGAAGCTCACCCTGAATCTGTTGCAGTTGACACAATCTGGATTTCATAGTCAAATTGTCTAGCTTCTTACATCTGGTTCTACCACAAAACGTCATTTTGTTCAAATAGAAACACAATATCCATTTATTATTACCGCTTTTTGGTGAATATATTGAATCATGCTACTGCTGTTTACAAACATAGTAAGAATTCGTCCAAGATCTCATCACACACATTAACGAGTTTTAAAATTATTGATCGCGTTTGTCATATTATTTGAATAGCATACAACGGCGAGCGAACTATCAGTTTCATATTTCATCCGCGGCATTCCACAACCAAACGTTTCAGATAAGCTCTAATTATGGAGCATTACTCTATTTATGTTTAGACGAATAACCATGAAGAAAGATCGCTGTGTACTCTCCAAAACTGCACTGTAAACTGATTTAATCGAGAACATCATAAACCGTCCGACATGCTGCATAAAGCATAGCTGAGAACTGACTATGCAACAAAGTCTTATACTAGCTTCCAAGATCTCCGTTTAGCCAGGATTAATCAAGAGCTCTATTATTTATCTGCAACCTGCACGTTTTGATAAATATTTAACGCTGAAGGCGTTAGACACGCTTTCTCTTTAGTGAACGAAAAGTGAATACTGTGTTTCCAGCTAATTGTAGGCTATGCATGAAGAAAGGCATTGTTTAACAACCGATTATATTCCAGCGTCAAATCAATAAATACGCTTAGAATTTACCTATTGAATACGTTGTGAAAATTTGCACACCTGTACGAGTTCTTTGAGCAATATTGCAAACATGATAACAATTTTGACTAATTGCAGTTTAAAATCTGTTTTGATTACATTCACAAAAGCACATTAACAAAAATTTGGCTCAGAAATTAACGGATATATAAGTTGTTCTTAGATTGAGAAGTATATATATGAACGGGTATGAAATCCAAATTCCTCCAATGTTGAATATTTATATTAAGTATTAAAAAATATAACATTTTAAGTCAGTATTTAATAACGAGTATGAGTATTAAAATCTGAGTTATTTTTACACAAGAAAGCAATAAGTCAATGGTATGAACATTTCACTGAAATAACTAGAAGCTCACCCTGAATCTGTTGCAGTTGACACAATCTGGATTTCATTGTCAAATTGTCTAGCTTCTAACATCTGGTTCTACCACAAAACGTCATTTTGTTCAAATAGAAACACAATATCCATTTATTATTACCGCTTTTTGGTGAATATATTGAATCATGCTACTGCTGTTTACAAACATAGTAAGAATTCGTCCAAGATCTCATCACACACATTAACGAGTTTTAAAATTATTGATCGCGTTTGTCATATTATTTGAATAGCATACAACGGCGAGCGAACTATCAGTTTCATATTTCATCCGCGGCATTCCACAACCAAACGTTTCAGATAAGCTCTAATTATGGAGCATTACTCTATTTATGTTTAGACGAATAACCATGAAGAAAGATCGCTGTGTACTCTCCAAAACTGCACTGTAAACTGATTTAATCGAGAACATCATAAACCGTCCGACATGCTGCATAAAGCATAGCTGAGAACTGACTATGCAACAAAGTCTTATACTAGCTTCCAAGATCTCCGTTTAGCCAGGATTAATCAAGAGCTCTATTATTTATCTGCAACCTGCACGTTTTGATAAATATTTAACGCTGAAGGCGTTAGACACGCTTTCTCTTTAGTGAACGAAAAGTGAATACTGTGTTTCCAGCTAATTGTAGGCTATGCATGAAGAAAGGCCTTGTTTAACAACCGATTATATTCCAGCGTCAAATCAATAAATACGCTTAGAATTTACCTATTGAATACGTTGTGAAAATTTGCACACCTGTACGAGTTCTTTGAGCAATATTGCAAACATGATAACAATTTTGACTAATTGCAGTTTAAAATCTGTTTTGATTACATTCACAAAAGCACATTAACAAAAATTTGGCTCAGAAATTAACGGATATATAAGTTGTTCTTAGATTGAGAAGTATATATATGAACGGGTATGAAATCCAAATTCCTCCAATGTTGAATATTTATATTAAGTATTAAAAAATATAACATTTTAAGTCAGTATTTAATAACGAGTATGAGTATTAAAATCTGAGTTATTTTTACACAAGAAAGCAATAAGTCAATGGTATGAACATTTCACTGAAATAACTAGAAGCTCACCCTGAATCTGTTGCAGTTGACACAATCTGGATTTCATAGTCAAATTGTCTAGCTTCTTACATCTGGTTCTACCGCAACACGTATATATAAGTTGTTCATACACATATGAGTTCTTTAGTTAACAATAAGAACATTTTAATTATAATGCATATAATATGTTCTATTGTAAATTACAAATTATTAACCAAGAATCAAAATAAATTATGTTATAACGAAATTTTAGTGGATAATTACTAATATTCATATTGCTAAAAAGCTAAATTATTAAATACAATAAATATAAATGATAATGTAATTATTTCTTAACACAGCAGTAATATATTTATCTATAATGAAGCAGTTATATAATCAAATATTTAACTTTAAGTTAGTGACGTGAAATATTTCGCGGTATTTGGAGTTAATAATTAGTATTCCAATATTCTAAATGCATTTATTAATGTAACTATATAATTTGAAATATTATATGGTTCCTTAATATGTTAGAAATGTGATTTATCAGTTAGAAATTCATCTTTGATATTTGGCGCAAAAGGGCAAAGTTTGTCAACATTAATGTAGTAATCTTCATTAAAAATTAGTGTTGATACAACAAAAATACAATATAGATTTTGTAGCGAATATAGTAGTGGACTAGTTATATCTGTAAACGAATCATTTATATTCGTTTTGCATAACATAGTTATTGTTGGTTATAATTTATATTATAATAACTCACTAAATAGTAATATTATAACTAAATTATTTACACCATTCATATTGATAAATTCATCTAATATATTCATTTGTTCAAACGTTAACAACGTGATAACGACTACTTCAAATATAATATAATATATATAAGAGCCAACTATAACATGTTATTAATAATGTGATTTTGGAATGTTACCAATTTATGGATTTTGTTTGCCTGATTTAATATTTGGGTAATTCAATTCAAATTTTACAAAAAGCTGTTAATATCCCTTTATATTTAATGGTGAAAGCTGTGTTTGTGATTAAGGCTATTTACTTAACAATACTAACTGTATCAACAATTTATAAGAAATTAATAACTTATATTAAATCATAAATGACAACTTTGACTAACTGACGAATAGTATTGTATCTAATAATTCTAATTTATATTAAATGATGTCTTAAACTGATAGTAATTTGTCTCTTTAAATTGTAAAAATTTAATAAAATTTAAATGATACCATTATAAATTTAAATAAATTGTAAACTGATGTTACCACTAATAATATTTCTTAAAATAACATAAATTCTTAAATATTGTAAAAAATTAACGATTAATAATAAATTATAAATTAATTAGTGTCAAGTAGCAATTAGTTGAAAAATGATATAATTCTGCTAAATTAATCATTGTTGAATGAAATATAAATAGTTAATTTAACTGAATTGTCTAACTATAATTATTTAAACAAGAAAATAGATTCGTTAAACGTTAGCATGAAGGAATACTATGATAATATATAATCTTAGTTAGTGGCTCTCAATTCAACAATACAATAAAATACAAATATAGCAAACAATAATAGTAATTATTACTATTTATAATTTAGTTCTAATCGTAATTATTGTGCGACATCATCTTGTAAAACTAATGATGATGACGTACCTATTTGTACATATTCCGATTGTTCTACTATGCCAAGTTATAAAGTATGCAACGATATTTCTTGTGTAGATCATGCTTTAATTGAATGATTATGAATGAATTATGAGAATATTTATATAATATTAGTACTTAAATGTATGATATGAATATAACAATTTTTTATGATTGAAATTTTGAACTCCATATAAGGATATTGATATTTGTATTATCATCACTACAAGCTCACTCTGACTCCGTTATAGTTGAACATGATCTGCATTTCCGCGTCGAACAGCCCCGCTTGTGCTCCCTCTATCAGTTATTTAACATTTTTCATCCAGAACGCGTTTTCTCCAACCTCGCACACATTCCCGCTCAAAGTCATCCCCTCTAGTTCAACCACCACCTGCTAATCCATGTCCACCACAACCTCTCTACTTTACCCACTTTTTTATACTCCTTCACTCGCAACAACAATCACATTATTATTCTCATTATTATTAGCGTTATTTTTATTAATTTCCTTCTGATATTGGCGAACATGCTCTTAATTGAACACTTGAACAACCTCTTTTTGCACCGCGAACCACTCGTTTCTGTAATAAATCGCCTTCTGAACGTCGTTTATTTTGAAGTTCATCACCTCAAAAACACCGTTTGTTATTTAACTGTCAAAAACCCACTGTAAATTCTAATTAACCCTCATGAACGTGACCGGACCAGATTGGGACAAAATTTAATCGTACCCGTTTTTGTTGAACGGGTTGTTGAAAATGGAGTCAGAAACGTTTATTTTCTGTTATAATTATTGTTTTGAGAATGTTGCTTTAATGAAGCGTTCGAGGTCGAGTGAGATCTCCTTGGCGCACGCGCGCTTGTCAGCAGGTAGTAAGCACTTCTCAATTATGTAAGTTAACTACTAACCAGTCTTACTTGATAAGTGCTTGCTTAAAATATACTGAATTAGTTTACCAAGGCTGTACACATCAGCGAAACGGTCGTAAACAAGCGAAAGGAGCTCGGGCGCGTCATATTTTGAGGAGGAGTGAATCGGCTTCACGAAACTATCACCAAGCTAGGCGGCTGATAAATTAATCAAACGGACTGAAACGCCCTTGTCCTCACTGACCTCGATGTTATCCGGCTGTAATTATCCGTGCAAAACGCAATTTTCGTTCAAACCAGTGACTAGGTACGATAACTGCAAACAAATGTTAACCAACTACTCAAAATTCTACGTTCTCTGAATATAAACTGAAAGAGGCGTGCTGTGATAGGTTTTTAGCAATACTGATTCTTACTCTCTTAATATTTCATGCTTCACCATAATATTCTTAATTCTATTCAGTATCATTAATTACTCTTAATTAATTTAATCTACAGTAACAATTTGAGCGCCTTCAATGATGTAATCCAAATCGCCATCCAACGAATCGAGTTTTTAATACCACAACATTGCCTATTCTGTTGGCATCATATTTATTGCATTTATTATTTTGCCTTTGTAGTCAATTATCACATTGGAAGCTTCCTAACAAAACGGGAATATTTCAGCTCGTAGAGTTATACCCGCTTTTATAGCTTCTGCATTCGTTTCATCAACTTCTTCAATATCTATGGGCTAGAATGATCTGCACAGTCTTTATGCGAATGTGGATCCAATCAGTACATCCATATTGGGATATGGGTCTTAGGTGCATGAAAAAGCAAAACCGCTTGGTGAAACGAAGCAAACCATTAGTTTTCCGTTTCTTGTGATATAGAATGCGTCAATAAACTTGATGATTCCGGGTTAATTGATGGAAGTAGCGATTTGAATGCAAATATCGCAGAATTTTGTATTTATTACCTCCATAACGCGAATGTGGAACTATCCAGATTAGTACAGTGTATGTGTTTTGAATTTCTACACTAATTAGTCGATTTTATATTCAAATGACTCAGATTGAATTGAAAGTGAGTCCTGAACTTCTTCAAATTTATCTTCTTCGACTTTTTCTTCCTTCAAAGGGTTTTGAATTTCTTTTATTATTTCAATGTTAGTTATTGGTGCATTAGCGAGAACGTCTTGCATGAAACTGAGTCGTAGTTCCAATTCTTCAACTGGTTTTACGAAATAGTTCATAAAGGCGAATCTGTACGATTTGATTTTAATTGATATTTTCCTCAATTGCAAAATAATCACAATAGCGCCTGAAATTAGGATAAGTGAAAGTAGAAGCAAAATAATAGCAAATATTTTTTCCGAATTCATAATGACCATTGACGTTATAAACGTAAATAATGCGGATAATGCTAAAGCAATTAAAATAATCAGCTACTTGCGATACTTTTACTTCTAATCAAATAAATGAAGTACATGTTTCATTGGAGTGGTTATTATTATGATTGCGTTAATTAATAATTAAAATAAAGTTAAAACACAAATAGCAGATTGTAATTGGATTGCAAATATCTAATCATAATGTTACAATACTATTTTTACTCACTATATGTATTGGATACCGTCAATGTCTTCAACCCCTTGCTGCAATTCTATTATTGGTATCAAGTCTAATGTAATTTTTTGAGTGCGCCCAACTCCAGTTCGAGTTTGTTACAACTAACTTCTTGTTCGTGTTTTCTTCTCATTGATATACTTAGCAAGTGGTAATTATATTGGACTGTGTGGAGCAGTTCTATTCAATGTGGTAGTAATTATATTTTTGGCGCGCACCGGCGATGTATTTCGAGACTTAATAGGTAATCTTACACTCTAGTCTGTTTAGTATTCTAAAAACCGTCGTCTAGGAGTTGCATCGAATTCTATTTTGATTTGCGTATATGTTAAGCTCATTGAGGTGTGGTTTGACAACATATATCACAAAACAAATATTTTCAATTATATTTGTATTTAAAAGTATTCTACATTACAAATAATAATTATTAAACTAATCACTAAACAGTGCAGTGACTCAGTATTTAAGAAATATTACAAATCTTAATTAATCTATAAATCTTAAACTTTGTATATTATATTTTTCGCAAATACTAGTGTAATCTAGGGATGGTTTTTATACTACTTTTGAAAAAGTATACTTCATGTCGATTTTAACGTTTGAGAGACTTTAATAGTAATTGCATGATATATTTTCTGTTATTAAGGTACCTGTAAATATGCCCATTAATAGGTGTTAAATGTGTTAGTATTCCCGATTTATAAAATACATAAATATATATTTGAAGTGGGAGTAATAAATCAAGATAAATGAAGTTCCTCAGGTCATAAAGGAGTAACCGTCGACAATTGAAGACTTGGAACATGAGCGGGTGAGAAATTAAATATTCTTTAAGTTATATAACAAAATAAGTGTTGAGATTAGTTTGTGGTAACGTTATTGTGTAACTAAGTTTGGATTTGTGGATTGTCATGATTTATGAGATGAAGATGGAATGATTGCCTTAGTACTGATGATAAGGTTACCGTTAAGTGAGTCATTTTATAACAAAATATAGTATTCTTTTGAAATTACTACAATGTATAAAAACCCATCCCTAGTATAATCATATAATTATTTTAGGTTTAAAATATTTTGTATTATAAATGAATATTCAATCCCGTGTTCTAAATTGAAGGAGAGTCCAAATTACTCCAATGATGACGACAACAATTAAAACGATGGATGTGAACTGCATTTGTCTAAGAATCGGCATAATCGCATCTTCTCTTATTGCTCCGTTTTAAATTGAGCTCTCTAGGTTCGTAACAATTCCGAAGGTCAGCTCATATTTATTGCTCAGTTTAATTTTCGACTTCATTATTTACTGGTTTTCCTCACACGTGTAGCCAATATACTCCATTCCCCACTGTTGCCCAACAAAATCCGCACAAGTGAAGCATTTCGTATCAAAAACTTGATAATCAATTTACTGATGAAAATCGTAGAATCCAACACATTAAATTGTATTATTCTGCTTAAAATTTATAGATAGCGTGTTATAATCAGTTGATAATAAGCGCCGTTACTTACACACGGGCTACTGATCATACTACACTCGTAAACATGTTTGATTAGCATATGTTAGCAGCGCTGCGGAAACTATACACCCAAATTTAGCAGCACCATATGAGGATACTTCATACTGAATTACGTTTTATGAATCCATAAACGAAAATACAAGCAACTGATTAGTTTTAGATGAGAATTAGTCTCTCAGCTTCAATAAAGTATCATCCAAATCAAATTGTAGACCAACTTAATTATTGAAAGTTTCCAAATCATAAATATCATATTTTCTAAATGTTGTAAATTAATCTTTAACATAAACATCAACTGCTACATAAGTCGCATTATGCGTGTCACACATCATTTTATTAGCTAATGCAATTCTAAAAGCTACGAAAAGCTAATTAGGATTAAGAGTAGCTTACTGATAGAAAAATAAATCGTTTGTTCTGCAGCCCCAGGTGTCAACTGCCCTCTTATCTTCGATTTGCTTGTAAATTACCGAGTCGATTCCGTTGTCGTTGTATACTAGCTTCAAGTGCATGTCGGTTAATCTGTTTTTAACATATTGCTCGTAAAATTCTTGTAGAGCCGCTTCGGTCCCAGGTGTTCTCTTCAGCTTGTACTTCCGAATCTAGTTGAAATCACTCGAAGCGGTTTGGAACTCAGTTGGCTCGCACCCGCTTTAACAGGGTTCTATCACGATCTCAGTATTCGCTCCATTCAGCGCGTACTCGAGGGACACGACTAAACTACCGTCAAACACAACCTGACATATATTCGGCACCACATTGAAGATAATGTCCGAATAGATCGTGTATTCCATGTACAGGCTCTGGAAGCAGCCGGTTCCGTTCTGCTTCGTGTGGCTGATCGTGTCGATCGAGTTGTTCACGTTCACGAAGTTCGTGTCGAACCAGAGCTCGTACATCGCGTCCTGGTAGTCCAGGATGTGGTCGTAGTCGGCTTGGCTCAGCTGAAACACGACCGTCTGCTCCACGTTGTACGCGTACTTGAAGGTTATCGGCACCCCGCTAGCCGGGAAAGATATGTCCTCGTAGTGGAGCTTCACGTTCACGTTCTTACCGGGCAGGTAGGACTGGCACATATTCCCGTCCGTAACCAGGGCTATGCTCTCGAACGGGAGCAGGTGCAGGACCAGCTGCAACGTCGCCGGATTTCCTCGGAGATAGCTCTTGGTAGAGTAGCAGTCGGTCATCACGATGTTTAGTGTTTACACTACGATTATCATTTTGAGAAGTGGTGTTTAAATACGCAATATTATACTAATTCAAATATAACTATAAATATAGACTTCAAACTGCTGATAAACCCGGATTGTCGTTAAACAGCAAATTGTCTAAATTAAACAAACATCATTACTTAAAATAATCTACCACTATTGTTTACAAAGATATCTGCTCTCCTAACATTATATGTTGTTATTTTGCTCACTTTAAACTCATATAATATATAAATTTCTGGTAGGCCATCATATTATAATCCAGTACATATGTATATAGTTCAAAGTTCGAACGAAGAAGTTCTAAAAAGAATAAATTATATTTTTCAATATAGTTGTTGTATTATTGCATTACTTCACCTTTTCACTCATAATAATTTGATCCAACCCTTATGAGTGAAAATTTGATTTGAGTGATGTTGTATTACTCCAATATAACAGTATTACATTGGAGTTTTATTATATTACAGTAGTCTACCTTCAGAAATTATGGCATAAACCCAATATAAGTTAGGTATGTAACTATTAAGTAGGTAACTATTTAGGTATCTATCACAATTTGCTTATATCTATTATAGGTTATAATAGTAAAACTATATTTTTAGTTAAATCATTTTATTTATTAACATTGTTAATATATTTACCAGATATTTATTTACCCGATTAATTATTTTATGACTTGTTAGTAATTAATTTACAGGTTTGAGTTGTATTTGAAATTTTTCTTATTTATATTGTGGGTAATTAAATTAATTTGGTGTCTGGCTTATAGTGAACGGAATCAAACTCTATTTTAATGAATGTATGTTATGTCATTGAAGTGAGTTATAAAAATCACAATACTATGTGCGAACAAGTAATAAAAGTAGAAACAATGTTTGTTTTAATTCGAGTTTTTGTTTAAATTTGCATTTTTATAATTCCACATAATTATTCTATTCCGCTATAACTCTTATGCGATGAACACTTTTGCGTTATCTTTTTCTAAAACAATTAATTCTCAAATTCATTTAATTCCAACAAAAACATCAAATCCCGCCGTATTTCTCCATCCACTTGATTTTGTCGTTCATCAGCCGCTGCCACTGGTCAATATGCGCCGCTCCGCACACCTCGCACTCGAATCTCCGGCTGCAGATCGCTGACTGCCTCGCCATATCGCTCCCTGTGTCCTCTATATAGTCCCTCATTTTGATCAATATTTCACTCAACAAAATGTGAACGCCCATGGCCGGGTTCCAACTTACAAGAAGTTATTTGGTGAACACTTTTGAACTGGTCGTTGAATATTTTAATCTCCGGATTATTGTGCGGATATTGTTTGTTAATGAAAACGGCTCCGTGGACAGCGCCCTTGTAATACGAGTCACCGGCCACTGTGAAATGAATCTCAAGCGGGTTCTGGGTGAGGAAGGTCATGTACGGCTTGTTCTTCTCAAGCAAGGTTATTCTCTACTACTTTGAAATGGACTGCTGATTTATATTCACCTTTGAGGGCGTAGAGGTTTTCTCTTTCAATCTTTCTTCTAGCTTCCAGATGCGGGTGATCGTATTCGCGAATTTCTCAGTGTTGCTGCCTAATGTGAACCTCTCGTTGATCTTGCCCGATTTTAACTGCGGTTTAATATATTTGTGCGCGTCACGCGTGTCATACGGAGCTGGAGTGTCATCGGGCTGAATCGGATTGTCGTACTTCTCAGGAATCTTTTACTGCTTACCAACTAAGTCGGAATAATTAATGTAAAAATCAGGCGGAGTGTGCGGGACCTTGCTCTCCAAACGGCCGTAATCCATTGAAGACTTCGCACGCTTAATGCTAAAATCAGGCAAATGACTGTACTCCAACGGACCAGGCATCGGCTTCTCCTTTATAACCTGCTTCGTAACAAACACCGTTTTGCGCTCGGGAGATTTAGGCTCCACTTTGTACGCACCTGGACCAGGCGTTACTACGTCTTCTTTTAACAGCTTCGGCCTCCTTGGTTTTACATTTTACTTGATTAATATATTCCTACTAGTGCTAATTTTAGGAATCTCGTATCTGCCTGGTGATGAAAATTCTTTTTAGTACTATTAAATATTTTCTTTAATTTTTATTCCATTAGGACTTTCTGTAGGAATATTATACTATCCAGGTCCGACTTGTGAGTTTGTGTGAATTCCTTACATTTATAACATAGCTCGTTTCACTTCTTCTGGGCATTCTTTCGGTAGATTTTAAGGTAAAAGTAACTAATTCTTAGGTATCCACTATGTCTTATAATAATTTGTAGGAAACTTGAATTTTGTCAATTCCTAATTTAACCGTGAGTTTACTGCAGCTCGCGCATTAATAGTCATTTGGAGTGATTTAATATTTTTACTAATATTTATATATAATAATATTATTCTATATTTAGAAAAATTATACTTGTATATAACTTACTAAATGTCCTAATAAAGATATGATAAGTTACAAAATAGCAACTTAACAAATGGTACAATATATTATATCATTTTTTAGATGTATTTCCTCTTTTGCTATGTGTGTATTTTGACTTTCTTTAAGTTGGAAGTCGTAGTTAAACTTATTGTTCATAAGGTATTCCTAATTCTTAACACAGTCTTTTTTCCAACATAACATCTTACAGATATGTTTTTATAGCTTAGTTTATCGCTTATTAATTAGACATGTATATTTAGAAGTGGAGTATAAACAATCCATATATCAATGTATTATTGAAAGATATTTCATCATTTTAAAAATAAGTGTATATGATTGTTGTATTAATCCTTATTATAAATATTGTAAAACATTATTGATAAATATAAATAACTACGAACAATAAAATAATTGTAAATAATTGTAATGTTTCATTTCTTAGAAGTTCTTTCTCTTCTTTTAACAGTTGTTGGCTTTGGTTCTAATAATTTCTTCATTTCAGCGCGACTTGGTGGTTTATACTCTAAACCTAGGTCTCTACACAGCTTTTATTCTAGCAACATATTTTTCAATTTTCTGTCGATTGTTTATTAACTTGGCATTGACTTTTATAAATGGGTGTGGAATTATAATTGAAGAATTATTACTACATATTCAATAATCAGTAAGAACCAATGAATGTTTATAACTGTTTATAGTTTATATTACTCCATATCCGTTCTAGTGTTTCTAAGCATAATAAATTATTTAAAAGCTCGTCCAGATAAACAACATCATTCTTTAACATTTTCGCCAACTTTGAGTATTTCGTTCATTTCTTCAAGTAATTCTCCTCCGATTTCAGAAACTTTCTTTTTGAGTTCTTCTGAAAACGCCGGTTTGAGCCTGTAGTTTATTTTCTGTTCTGAAAACGTGGAGTGGCCCCTTCCGACCTTAAAGAACTCGAATTCCCGAATCTGCATTCTGAGGAGTGTTTTAAGGTTCAGGTTGTTAAGGTTCAACGCCAGGGAGTGGGTTAAACCGGTCGAACCGGTTCCGATGAAGCACATAAGGCACCGAACGAGAACCTGCTGTATGTACGGGTTTGAAATTGGAGTGGAGGAGTAGAAAATCTGTTTTGGAGTGATCTGGAAGGAATCAGTTGTGTTCAATAATGCTAGAATTTGATTGTATATGCTTTGAGAGGTTTCGTCCATTTGCTCAATAAATTTTACGTGCAAATAAGAGATGAACTCAGCCGCTAAGAGAACGCGGTAGTGGTTATCGGATTTGAGGGCAGATAACAGTTCAATTCTAACTACATCTTCGAGTGATACGATGGAATAATTTCTCTTTTGATTATAGAGTGCGATTTACTGAATCAAACCTCCAAACAATAGGAAGCATGAGTTACGTACCATGTAACTGTTGTTCCCAACTTTCTTCAATAACTGAAGTAAAATGGCGTGGAAGTATTGCATGCCAGTAATGCGCCCCTCTAATACGAGCAGTCTAATGATTTAGAATTTCTACACAGTTTCCTTGTCATTGTCACTAGTTAGCATTAATTCAGTGGTAAGACCCTAATATTGTTTGAACGTAAATACTGCACTGAATAGTTGGGGCAAAACTCCAGCTCTTCTTTAACTAACAATTTTATCACCACCGAAATCATTTATAATACTTTATAACAATAACATCAGTTCCTCTTCATTTAATAGAGGTATTATTTTTATTAACTCTTGTTAGATGATATTGTTGCAGTGAACATGAATTGATTTGAAACCGAATTGGTACAAGAAATCGCTTAAAGAAGCAACTGAAGTGCAGTTTCTCATATATTGTTACACAAAGAGCATCTCGAACAGCCAAATTAATTGGTTATAAGAATCATAATCACCCTCATTATCGTTCTCGGCATCGTCTACTATGTTAATGTACACTGTTTAGTGTTAAATAATAAATTTATATAAGTTCATTATTGCTTATAATAGATTTGGCGATGCTATCTTTTAGTTAAAAGTTTGAACAAAAATGACACGAGACATTAGAGTTTTGAAGTTATCAGCTATGTATTGCTCTGAGGAAAACATAGTTGCTTCTGAAATCAAATCAGATAGTAAGAGCTCCCAGTTCTAACTATTGTACGAATAAATAAATTGCTTTATTGTTGCTTCTTAAATTTATTTGAAATCTTGAGCAAGCTCAAGCTCATGCTGAATTTAAGCGTACATTACGCCGTCTTGTAAAAATGTAATTTTTAACTTGTTAAAATAGTCCATAGCTAGCTTTGTATTTTCATTGGCAATGCCAATTACATCTAAGTTTGAAATACTGATGAAGTTGATTTCATTTAATATATGAAGATATTGAAACAAAACTCTTTCGATTTTAGAATTAAGCAGAGTTTATGTTATGTTTTGAAATGCGCACATTATAGCGTTTCTTTCCTATTAAAATTTGTCAAGCACATCAGTTAAATCTGGTATTCCATCTGCGATTTTTAGTTAAAGCTTATCAATATTTGATTGAATAGTATTTAATCGCTTCTAGCAAATAATTGAGAACGTTTTCAGGTTTTAGAATAATTAATCTTATTTGCTATTTTCTGCTATTAGTATAGCCTAAATTAATTTTTAGACGATTTCATTTTCTCTATTTGTAAAAACTTATTAGCTTCCTGGTTATGACGAGATTGTTCCAACTTTTTGATTGTTATATAATGCTTTGCCAAAGTCCATACTAATTGAAGTGAAAAACATGAATTAATACATAAGATATTGTAAGTGTAATAATATTAAATATAAGATTAAATAAAAGCTTGTAATAATAAAATGACTCACTTAACCTTATCATCAGTACTAAGGCTCAATTCAATCATTCCATCTTCATGACAATCCACAAATCCACACTTAGTTACTAAAGCTTGTAATAATATTATCGGCTCACTCTTTTGGTACATCTCAAAAATATCCACTCTCGCGCCCTGAGCATGTTCATGAGTTTTTGTTATAAATATATAATAAATTACGTTTAATGAGATGTTAGTGCAAAATCCACTCCAATTCCTAATGATGAAAATGCACTTCACAAACTGAAACTTTATTAGTGAGATTTTTGTGCACAAAATATTGAGTCACCAGGGTCATGACAGCAATGCATATCATATTCATATACACAAATTTATATTTTCGATTGTCATTGAGCAATTAAACACAAATTTAATAATATTAAGCTAAACAGTAATAATATTAAGCTAAACGGCATTGGAGGCAAATCAATACTAGATATAAATTATCCAATCGCTTTTAGCAACTTCATTCAATTAGCAGTTTCCAGCTTATATTGGTTCACTCATTTAATTTAATAATAATAGAATAAGAAGCAAGAGCTATCCAACTGTTACTTCCACAACTTGAAAGCAATTTCAATGATAAAGCTAAGTTTTATCATCCATAGCTTCAAGAAAACTCAGTTGATTCGTTCAAACCCAACATAAGAACCATTAAGATCGTATGTACTGTGGGTACACATATCAATTGCAAACATAATTTGAGCTCATTTGGAGTGAAATAAATTTAACATATATTTACTAGATCAATGATAACAACTTACACCGTGCGAATATTTTTGATTTCAATTAATACAGAAATTATACAACTCAAAATAAACGTTTTTAGGCCAAAACAGCCCAAAATCAGAAAAAATATGAAGCTCGAAAATTAATCAATTATAACTTACTGTCAATGCAATCATTTATTAAAATAGTTCAATTATCTACTGAAGAAAACTTCCGAAGTTATCCTTTTTAATAAATATATTAATTCATCTAATATAAGCCACAAAAAGTACCGATTACAAACTCCTGAAGATGTAAAGAAAGCGAGTAGTCTTTCTTATATTTTGTGTGAACGATTTCATTTTATCTTGATTTTAGAAGGTTAAAACTTGAAATATAATTTTTAGTTAAAAAACTGGCAACTTCGGAAGTTATCATCTTTAAAAAATTGAACTGATTCAAAGAATAAAGACAGATGTAGTAAGTAATATTCTATTAATTTTTGAGCACCAGATTTTAAGCTGTTTAGGCCAAAAATCGTCATTTTTGCATCTATATTTCGAGCTTGAAACACAGTTGAATTAAACTGCACGGTTGAAGTTACCAAAATATATTATAGTATATATTTACAAATTTATTTCACTCCAAATGAGCTCGAATTATGTTTGCAATTGATATGTGTACCCACAGTAGTGACAGCTAAGATGAATAAATTAACTTCAATAAGATGTTAATACTAATATATCGGTGTGGAGTGAAACAATTAGTCAGTGTAAAATATTGTATATCATTTTGCAATCACTCCAAATTCGGTGACATTTATCTTTGGATAGAGTCCGTATAATTGATAGCGATTATCTTTATAGTTTCTCATTTTGTATATAAACAATCTATATTGTATTTAAAAATCATCTTTTGTATGTACACAAGAATCCTAAGTATAAACAAGATACCGTTTCATATCTCAGTGGATACAAAATTGCTTGCATACATCGAGGTTTTCCCATATATGTAAACGAGTTGTATCCAATGCATAATATTAACACAGTTAACTATTGAGTTACTGAATGCGTGTTTAAAAGTGTTAAAGATGCTATACATGTATTCATGTACCTTTACTAAGTTAAATGACTTGACATTGAATCTTTTTTGATTTGTTCATTATTATTAACTTTTGTTTTACAAGGCTAAAAACATCGCAACATCTCATAATAACATAAAACATCTAGATTATAACTATATCTTGAGAACACCGATACAAAGTGAAGGAGTAAATTTTGTTTTGCACATGAAATGAATTATTTTTGTTATCAAGAAATCAGACACTAATTCGAGCTGAACGCAGTATCTTAAACATCTCTGTGTTATAATACACGAGCATTTGGGCATTTTTATCTTCAAGATATAATACAGAATTAAACATTCATTTGGTAAATTCAGGACTCATAAGAAACACGGAATAAAAGATGATGAACGTCGGATATATTATTGTTGAGACATTTTAAGAGTTCAGATGTGGATCTAACGCAACTTCAAAATACTTGGACATTTAAAGTCATGAAAAAGAGTGGCAGTGGAAATGATAGATTTACGATAAAGAAAATATATTCATTTCACACCATTTATGACTAATTTAGCAATAAAATGAAAAATTAGTAAAGTTAAAGTCAAAATAGTTCAGACATCTGAAATTCAGCAAAATATATGCATATAACTCAATATAAATAGAAAAGTGTGTTTCACTCATCTCTGTCCAGACTATTGGTGTTAACACCGCTCTACATATTCTAATAATTATTGTGGTTGATAATTTTCAGTTAATTAAAACGGTTATATCATATAACTTTGAAATATTTGCTTCGAAAATATACGGAGACTTTGATTTTAGATAGTATATTTGATTTTAGATACTATATTGTGTTTATATCATATATAACTTGTTGACATAATATATTTAGTTTTAAAATTAGTGAAAAGTACGAAAACCAACAATAAATCGCCCAAACGTGAAATATTATTACAGTCAATCATGATGGTAAAATGTTATAATAATATTACATTGATATATTTCAATAAAGTCGTGCATCAATCAAACTGAAGTGAGGAAACACTAGTCTTCGATATTGCATTCATTTTTTCCACGAACAATACGGAAGTATCCATCTTCGCCCCAAAATTATCCCCATGAATTTCGAGCTACCCAAAATTTAACCCCGTTTTCTTCTCCATAACCAACAATTGAAACAGCTAAACTTCCTTGCTTACGACCTGATTTATGTTAATAAATTCCTTCGTTATAATACATAAAATCTTCATATATAGTTAACATAGCTTGAATAGAGCCCTATAAAACTGCATTCTTAATTGATTCTTCATCAGTACTCACTAATGAAAAAAATTGAGACTTAAACAAAGTTATTGTGGAATTGTCCTCACATATTTTCGGACATTTTCCTGCGACGCCAGTTTTACCTGACTTGTAAGAAACGCATGAATCTTTTGGAACTCCTGGAAATTGTAAAAACTATTAATCTTGTGAAAGTTCACCTTCCATACAACCATCATCTATTTAATCACAAGATACCATATATTACTCAGAGTACTATATACGTTGCTAGTCTAATTTGTTTATACAACGATTATCTGAAAATGATCCAACAGCGGAGAAAGCCCAACTTGATCCACAAACTCCTTGATCTCTTACCTCCATACATTCTGGTGCAGTTTCTAACCAGCTGAAACTATCTGGAGCGTCTCCAGTAAGATATGACTTTTCATAGTTGATTGTGTTATTATTTTATAACAACATTCTACGAATAGACTATTCAGACATGCCCACGAATTTCTTTGGAATAGCAGGCGTCCAAGTCATATCAGGAATATTTTTCAGCATTTCAAGTGTGGCGTGATTATGGAAATCTTTTTGCAACATAGAAATGATTACAAACATCAACTTATGAAGGGAGTGGTATGAATGTTAAAATATTTCCAAAAGTCAGTGATATACAATTTATTATGCAAAATAATATACAATATAATTATTTGTGAATCAGAAATGTGTAGATGTGTAAAAAAAGTGGAAGCTAGCTTTAATGTGTATTGTGTCAAATTTAGTCAAATGATAATAATTTTCTAAGAATGTGTATACTGAGATTTCTAAAAGTATTTATAGAAAATATTATATATTCATTTATAAATTGTTATCTAGCAAAATGACGTATGGTACAAATCCAAGTATTGAGTAACTCATGATACGGTCTTTACTCGTTCAGTGACATTGGATACAACTCGTTTACATATATGGGAAAACCTCGATGTATGCAAGCAATTTTGTATCCACTGAGATATGAAACGGTATCTTGTTTATACTTAGGATTCTTGTGTACATACAAAAGATGATTTTTAAATACAATATAGATTGTTTATATACAAAATGAGAAACTATAAAGATAATCGCTATCAATTATACGGACTCTATCCAAAGATAAATGTCACCGAATTTGGAGTGATTGCAAAATGATATACAATATTTTACACTGACTAATTGTTTCACTCCACACCGATATATTAGTATTAACATCTTATTGAAGTTAATTTATTCATCTTAGCTGTCACTACTGTGGGTACACATATCAATTGCAAACATAATTCGAGCTCATTTGGAGTGAAATAAATTTGTAAATATATACTATAATATATTTTGGTAACTTCAACCGTGCAGTTTAATTCAACTGTGTTTCAAGCTCGAAATATAGATGCAAAAATGACGATTTTTGGCCTAAACAGCTTAAAAACAGGAAAAATCTGGTGCTCAAAAATTAATAGAATATTACTTACTACATCTGTCTTTATTCTTTGAATCAGTTCAATTTTTTAAAGATGATAACTTCCGAAGTTGCCAGTTTTTTAACTAAAAATTATATTTCAAGTTTTAACCTTCTAAAATCAAGATAAAATGAAATCGTTCACACAAAATATAAGAAAGACTACTCGCTTTCTTTACATCTTCAGGAGTTTGTAATCGGTACTTTTTGTGGCTTATATTAGATGAATTAATATATTTATTAAAAAGGATAACTTCGGAAGTTTTCTTCAGTAGATAATTGAACTATTTTAATAAATGATTGCATTGACAGTAAGTTATAATTGATTAATTTTCGAGCTTCATATTTTTTCTGATTTTGGGCTGTTTTGGCCTAAAAACGTTTATTTTGAGTTGTATAATTTCTGTATTAATTGAAATCAAAAATATTCGCACGGTGTAAGTTGTTATCATTGATCTAGTAAATATATGTTAAATTTATTTCACTCCAAATGAGCTCAAATTATGTTTGCAATTGATATGTGTACCCACAGTACATACGATCTTAATGGTTCTTATGTTGGGTTTGAACGAATCAACTGAGTTTTCTTGAAGCTATGGATGATAAAACTTAGCTTTATCATTGAAATTGCTTTCAAGTTGTGGAAGTAACAGTTGGATAGCTCTTGCTTCTTATTCTATTATTATTAAATTAAATGAGTGAACCAATATAAGCTGGAAACTGCTAATTGAATGAAGTTGCTAAAAGCGATTGGATAATTTATATCTAGTATTGATTTGCCTCCAATGCTGTTTAGTTTTTAGACTTTTAATCTTAATTAATAAAGTTGTGATATTATTTGTTTTATTTTCTGCGTTCAAAGCTATAAATTTTGATTAATTACTCAATGATAAATTTTAAACGCAATACTGGCAAGTATCCTTTGATTCAAATATTTCAGCTCTAGAAACCGTTATATTGAAGCTGGTATTACTACTAAATTATACTGAAATTCCGGTTAACGCGAAGAATCATGATTAATTGTATGCTTAATTCACCGAGATGATATTATAACATAGAATTACAAAAATAACTTATTAAAATACAATTTGTGTGGTGAATTTACAACAATATCACTAACCAGATTATAAAATTGGTAAATTTTACATTGTATAGAAGTGAAATTTTAATAGAAAACCCACTTTTGTCATGGATTCATGCTTATAAAAACAATATATTTTATTGTAAAATAATATGTCCACTTCCATACATGGTTCCATACATGGCGTCATTTTGATGGTAAGAGAAATATAAATACTCCAGAATTTGATATAAAGAACCAAAATACCAACAAAAGCGAATCAGTGAGAAAATCTCAAACTCTATAAACCCAACCCAAGCAAGCTCTCTAAACTCCAATTAAAAGAAAACACTTTGACAATCATATTTAATCAAATAATAGACCACTATCATTACTATAACAAATATGCATCCAAATAATAAAGAAAATCCAACTAGTTTTGTTTTCAATAGCTAATTGGCAAATTTAGTGACATAATATTGCTCCAGCTTTGTACTAAATACAAAATTATTTGTTATTTGTATGTCTTTAATGTTTGCTGCGAATTTAGTTAAGCGATTTACATATGTTCCAGACATTCGCATCCCCTAATATTGTCCAGAATCATCATTATCTGAAAAACAATATCTATTATATGAACCAAACCAAGATTCAGGAACTTAATAATTCAACTCAACTCTGTCCAGACTATTGGTGAAAAGACCAAAAGAAGCTATCATTACTATGTATATACTGAGTAAAGCATTA
The DNA here is from genome assembly GCA_963988835.1 of Hexamita inflata. Taxonomy (NCBI): domain Eukaryota; phylum Fornicata; order Diplomonadida; family Hexamitidae; genus Hexamita; species Hexamita inflata. The sequence continues at coordinate 423,441 of CAXDID010000865.1, read as the reverse complement.
AAATCGAAAGAGATGTTCAAACATTGTAGTTAAATTGAAGAGCAAGCTAGCTAAATTAGACAGAAAAGATCAGTGCGAAAAATTCTAGTAAAAAATAAAATCTCTGAACTAAATCGAGAACATTGAAGACATTTTGAAACAGAGAGAATATAACCTACCTGCCCAGTAGGAAAAGACCAAGAGAAGCTTAAGTGCGAGACCCAATAACGCAGGAGAATCGAGCATTGACTCATTCTTCTGAAGGCGCTTTTTCTAGATGAAGGAGCATAGCTTTGATGCCCTCAAAGGTTTAGAACACGATACTGAACCAGTATAAACGAAAGTTAAGTGCGTGGGATATATATATAAATACTCCAGAATTTGATATATAGAATTTACAAACTACTGTATCTTGATTTCATCATTAATTATCAGCTTATTAATATAATCTATTAAATAGAAATATGTACACATATTATAAGTATCAACATCGGCATATAATAAATTGAATTCACTGTTAGTTAGTAAACTAGCTATTTATGAAAGATGAGATTGTTTCGAGCATTCTGTTGACGGAATTTATTATTTTCAACTTATTTGTACACATATTATATTTAATATTGATCAACTTCTATTTTATGCAGGTGTTCATTGTTAAAATATTCTCTTACGTGTTAATTGAACTATTAATTATCTTCATTTTTTAATAATGAGCAAGTTGAGAATTTGTTGGTATTCTTTGGTTTCCAAGTCTATACTGATTGAAACATTTATGCTATCTTATTAAATCAAAACATTGAATGCAGTTGTTATGCGCCCAAAGAGTATCCATATTATACAAATCTTCAATTGGAGATATATCCACTATACAATTATCGTTAATAAATAACCAAACCAAATTTTTTAACCCAGAAAGTGGAGAAACGTCCAAAACTTTATTATATGATATGTTTAGCTGATTTAGTTGTTTTAACCATTTTAAAGAAGACACACTCGATATATTATTTCTAAACAAATCTAAACGAGTAATATTTATTAATGTTCTAAATATATTGATATCCCGTATGTTGTTGTCGATAAGTTTGACATACATCAAATTACGCATTTATGCGAAAATTTACATATTGTTAACTGATGTTGAACACAACTATAATTAGGTAATGTGTAAAATTAATTTTTTATCAAATTCTTATGATGTTAAATTTTCAGTCTGCGTTTTAAGGGTCTACAATAACTGACAAATATTTTATCTGTTAATAACTTCAGATCTGTCTGTTGTAATTTTTAATACATCATTACTAACCATCATCATTTGAAGTGATTAATTTGACACCATAATAATAAACTAGATATTCTTTAATTTTTCGAAGAAAATAATAATAGATTGATTGACTTGATTGATTGGGACTGAAATATAGTGATTTAATTATTTTTACAATATTATATATGTATTTGTTATACGTGTATTTATACATGTATATCTTAAGCTAAAATTACAATTTATCTATATATAACTAGATCTGTTATTCCATTTATTATACAAATCCAAGCTTAGCTTACTCAAACATAATCAGTATCACTATTTTTATTAATAATGTATATCTATTTGTTGTATAACATCTACAATACCATATATTACGTATACTAACTGATTTTGATTTAAAAACTTGTAATACCAAACTTTTGTGAATTATTAAACTTTACAATATTTCATTATAAAGTGAAACGAACCCCAATTTAATAAGAGTTTACGTAATTCCAATCAATCACTCATGTTCTATCAATCAATATCAATCAAACCAAAAAAACGCGAACTAATGTTAGTTATATAATTTATAGTTATATTTGCAATCGCCACCACTTCACAGATGTAAAGATCCTAAGAGTCAAGAGAAGAGTTCTACGCTAGACGTGTTGAAGAGTATGCAGCCATTTATAGAGAAGTATACCCAGAAGAAGTATAAGTTTAGACCATTGGTGAATATGTATACTAAAGAACCATTGCTTGTGGAATGTGAACCTCCCTTTATCTATCTTTATCTTCTGTTTTATCTATTATCACAATTATTATTACTATTAAAAACGACTTACTTTTCATTTTCTTCAGATTCTCTAATATAACCTGTTAATCACTTGTTAATTTAGGAACTGAATATTTAATACTATTTTCAATTATATATGACAAATATGAAGTAAGAATTAAATGAAATACTATTTATGAGACGCTAAATAATTTTTACCCAAGTATAACAGTTATATAGTTTAGTTATATACATTTTATAATTTTATAATTTTCATTATACTGTGGGTTTCAATATCAAATATATAATTCATGGAATACTACTTACTACTTCTGTATTCATTTGTTAAATCAGTTCAATTTTCTAATGAAGAACTCGTCCGAACTTGACAATTTTTGTACTAGACATTAATTAATATTTTTTAACTTACCAAAAATATAGCTGAAGTCCCGTTGTTCACACAGTATATTATAAAAGTGAACTTACATAATTTCTAAAATCGTCATTTTTTGCTTTCTATAATTCGAGCAAGAAACTGACCATAGTATATTGTAATATACCATAGTATATTGTAATATATATTTACAAATTTATTTCACTCCAAATGAACTCCAAAACATTCTATTTGATATTGATATTTAATATAATTCAGATGTAACTTATGATTAATTTATCCTTTCCATTAAAATTTGGTTCAGTTTTCACTGATTTTCGTTCATTTTCTTGAGTTCTGAACGCGTTAATTAGAAATCTATTCACAATTTGAGTTGTTTCGTTCTCGTTCAGGTCGTTGTGTCCTCCAGTTTTGAACGTGTAGTGCCAATTATTTCCACTTTGCATAATATTATTACAAGAATTTATTTATTCTGAGAACAGAGAATCTTCATTTCTATAACATTATTACTTGCGCTTTAAAACCTCAAAATTTTAAAGGGAGCACCTATATGGAATAGTATCATCGTCAAGCGCATGCATCAAAAGAATCGGGCAATTCACATTTTCGAGCCTGTTAATGTTCTTAAACCCGTCTATACAAGAACAGAATGGATTGGTACATGCTGCGTTTAACGCTGTTGATAACCCAGACTCAACAATAATACAAGATACACGAGGGTCAGAGCCTACTGCAACAGTTGGAACAGAACCTATCGAACGGCCCCAGAGGACTATTTTACTATTTTAATAAGTTTATTGAACGTAATTCAGCACATGCTCGCATATTACGATAGAAGATTACTCAGTTGCTCTACCTGATGTTTCACCATAGCCCAAGTAATCGTAACACACAAAAACTGATTTAAAAATTCTACTATGTGCATCCATTGATTATTTGCAATCACCAATATTGTCTCCATTGCCGTGAGAATATAAATCTCCATATAAATATATATGGAGAGACATTAGCACATTTTGGACTGTGTATTGAGAATGTAATCTCACGTTTGAGTTTCGGATTGAACTAACGAATGGTTTTAAGATTAGGTACAGTTGAAATAGACCCTTTAACTTTTCTATATACAAGACAATTTACCAATAAAGACATTAAAGGAGTGAAAAATTGCATTATAAATTTGTTAGGATATCAAAACAAGCCTAAATGTTAATGCTCACTAAATAATATTAAATATAAAAGCTTTCACCTATTGAAAGCTATTAAATAGTTAAATTATCTACTTCACTCTTCCTCTACTACAACTTGTGGTTTTTTAATTGTACCATCGAATTTAATTTCTTTCAACAATTTAGATTTATGACTTTTGACTTAATTTTTCTAGATATCAACAGTCAATACTGGTCTGAATAAACATTTCTGAATACACTATTCTTAATTTTTCACGTAGTCCCTTTCCTAATCCTAACAAAATAAACAGATTCAATGTTTCTGAATGGTGAATAAGTAATTTATATTAATTTATGGCGAATTAGGATCATCATTTTTCCTTGGAGAAGATGCCTTTTATATTGATTCAATATAAGCAGCGGATTCATATATATATATATATATATATATATATATATATATTGATCAAGATGATAAAATGGTATACCATATCTTAATTTTAACAGTTGCATATCAATTGGATATTCAGATATTTGTATTATGTTTTAATCATCATCTAAAATAATTAATTTTGCATTAAACATCTTTGATTTGAAATCCTATTGAAAACAATTTGAAATACCAGTTGTATTTAAAGTGGCATAAGCATACCATGTTGAAATCGTAATTAATGGATGCGTTTTAATACAAGTTTTACTTTTATAGTTGTTTAATTATGTTATTTTCATGACAAAAGAAAGTAAAATTTTAACTTATGGGTTCGTTTCTTATATTTTGAGCCTAAGTTTAGTTTGTAAATTAGATTTAAAGTAAATAATAAATTATTGTATAGATAAAGCGTTTTTGCTATCAATTTTTGAACTTGTGTTAAAATAGTAAACATTTGTGTGATTATATATATTATTTTAGTGGTGGGAACAATATGAGGGTTGGAAGGAAACTAAATTGCGCATTTTTCAGAATGATCAGATTCATTTTCTTCGTTGTGCTGTGGAAATATTTTTCTCATTTGTACGTCAGAATAATGGTAATATTCAATTATATAGCATTTCATGGCGCTATTTCCAACCCTCTAATGTGTAATATTTTCAATTTTAACACACAATTGTAGCATTTACCACTCCAAACTTTGGAAGCTTAGTGCACAAAACCGAACAGTGGACGAAACTTAAAAAATAATTTCAAATATCTCAGTGCATTAGGCTATATATCATAATCTTTTCATCTTAGTTCTTTTTAAAATACTTTAACAAAGTTGCTAAAAATGAAAACGGGGACCACGGAAAGTCTACGTCCCAAACTTAATCTACTGTTCCGAAACGACTGTTGATAACTGGACTAATTTCTAAAATCGTCACTTCAATTAAAAATAATTATAAAAATGCTGAGAAAATTGAACATGGAAATAATTAGTAGACGATTCCTAGGAAACTGTTGAGTTATTATGAACTACTTAGAGTCTTTAATATAAAGCTATATTTAAATATTGTCAATTCTTAAAATATACGAACTTATTAGAACATTATGGAAAAGTTAGATTCAATGAGCTGTGATCAGATTCAGAAGGTTTTAACTTATTATTAGAATCTAATAAATATATAAAGATAAATGAGCTTGTTTGATTTTTCTACATAATTCTAGTTATATTTCAAGCTTAATCTCAATAGTTTCGAATGTTACTATATTTTATTTTCTTGTGTAATTGATGTGCTTTAATATTTTAGAACCACGCCAATTTTAGATTGAATACAAAATTTCAAATATAGTTAATAGGAAATACAACAAACAAGATGTAGAAACTTGAGTATGATATGATTTCGTATATGATAAATGTCTATATAGAAATTATATTCAGTATTATCGTGGGGACAATCGTTGTGTTCTTTTAATATCATATGTTATATTTTATCAGGACTAGAATCTATATTATTATTAACACTGTAATAATATTATAAATGATGTTACTAATTAATTATTATATTATTAAGTTTATATTTAATATATTGTATTATGTAGTAATTTATGAGAAATTTGATTTATATATAGAAAAATATATATGACTATATAAATAAATAATTTTACTTTCCAATGAATCAATATTACATTAATATAAAATTATTCCATTTCACATCCGATTATCATTTACTTTATGATAAATATATAATCTTTAATAGTTTCATTGTATATGTATTCTAGTTCATATCAATATTATCTTATAGGAAACTCGCATTTATAAGTAAGATTATATAATGAGGACTCTTATAGAGGGAGATATATATAATAAAATATATTAATTTTAATAATCTTTGATATTGTATATGAAATATGATAGTGCGCAAATGATAATTATACTTGTCTTCAGTTATGCAACATAATTTTAGATGTCCCCAGAAATCTTATTATTTAATGCAAAGTTATAATTTTCAATGTTTAGTTTAGAATAAGACGTATATAATTATAAGATCTTAATTTACACATTATGTATATCTTTGATCTAACAACTTTGAATTGTCTTAAAAAGAGTAATGCTTGCAATCCTATATTACAAAAGAATGAAAATTACAAAAATGCAAACTTTATGGTGTGGAATATATTTTTAACTTAAAAATATATATTATGTATTTCATAGATAATTGAAATAATAGTAGAAGTTTAGACTTTGTTCATTGCTCTCATCAAGAAATATCATCAAAATTATACAATTGTTCCCACCACTATTATTTTAATATCCTTTAAACTAACTATCATTTATAATTGTTGATATAATTGGTACTTTAATCCATTTTTGATTGAAATACTCTAAGAAAACGTCTACCTAATTTGAAATCTAACACTCTAAAGGTATTACAGAAATATTAAATGACCAATCGTTGTCAACTGACATTTCAGCTATTTTCCAACATTAATTTATTCCATTATAATTAATATGATTTATAACGGGTACCGTTATTTAAAATATTTGTCCAGATACTATCAAATTAATATCAGCTAATGAATTTGGAATCGTATCGTTATAAGAAAGTTTATCAACAATAAAACTAAATTATAGAGTAGCTGTTGAGTAAAAGTAAGTATAGATTATGTTTATATATAGTTTTTTAATTAACTATTTTTGATTCTCAATGAAGCTGTGATTAATTGATTATTAAATTATGAACATTCTACACTTGGTCCAATCGTTAGATTATAGGTACTAAACATTTAATAGCTTATAAGAGATATATTTTTGAAACAATTATATAATGTTTAAACACTAAAGTAGATCATCATTGAAGTGAAAAAATATTATGTTATCTTTAATTTACTATTGATAAAATATGTTAGTTTTGTTTGAATTAACAAAATAATTTGAACATGAATATTTGTGAATACTAAAATTTTCACTCATAACTAAAACATATTTCTATTTAATAGATTATATTAATAAGCTGATAATTAATGATGAAATCAAGATACAGTAGTTTGTAAATTCTATATATCAAATTCTGGAGTATTTATATATATATCCCACGCACTTAACTTTCGTTTATACTGGTTCAGTATCGTGTTCTAAACCTTTGAGGGCATCAAAGGTATGCTCCTTCATCTTGAAAAAGCGCCTTCAGAAGAACGAGTCAATGCTCGATTCTCCTGCGTTATTGGGTCTCGCACTTAAGCTACTCTTGGTCTTTTCCTACTGGGCAGGTAGGTTATATTCTCTCTGTTTCAAAATGTCTTCAATGTTCTCGATTTAGTTCAGAGATTTTATTTTTTACTAGAATTTTTCACACTGATCTTTTCTGTCTAATTTAGCTAGCTTGCTCTTCAATTTAACTACAATGTTTGAACATCTCTTTCGATTTTAATGCTTTACTCAGTATATACATAGTAATGATAGCTTCTTTTGGTCTTTTCACCAATAGTCTGGACAGAGTTGAGTTGAATTATTAAGTTCCTGAATCTTGGTTTGGTTCATATAATAGATATTGTTTTTCAGATAATGATGATTCTGGACAATATTAGGGGATGCGAATGTCTGGAACATATGTAAATCGCTTAACTAAATTCGCAGCAAACATTAAAGACATACAAATAACAAATAATTTTGTATTTAGTACAAAGCTGGAGCAATATTATGTCACTAAATTTGCCAATTAGCTATTGAAAACAAAACTAGTTGGAATTTCTTTATTATTTGGATGCATATTTGTTATAGTAATGATAGTGGTCTATTATTTGATTAAATATGATTGTCTCTTAAATTAAAAATACCACTAAAATTGATAGTTAATGAATAATGAGTGAACGTAGTCTAATATATAATATTAATATTTTTACGTGACTTCTCGATTCGAGCCAATCAATGTTTTATTTTTAACGTTTTTTAGCGTTTAAGCTCATTAAACCTAAATTCTTTTTGTAGGATATGAAATATTATATTTGTGACAGAATTTCAAATTATTCCACTCCAACTTCAATTATTCATAATTGTTCTAAACCCATAGAGTATCTGTTGTATTTTCCATGTATACCTAGTTAAAAAATATTATTTGATTGTGAAATTAAGCTAAAAAGGTTATATGAATAGTTTACAACTTTATCGAATTATTTTGCAAATTTACAAAGTGACATGAATTAGTAGAGACTGTGCGTGCTAATGTTGTTATAAGTTATTTAAACAAGATTTTAACACTTAGTTATTTCATTTGATAACTTTAGTCACCTGCACAACTAGAAAATGTGAAATATTTTAAATTTCAACTATTGCAGCTTTATTCTAGCGCTTTGAAACGAAATACGATTTCCAGCACATTTAGCGGTATTTATAATAATATTCAAAGACGTATTCATAATAAAATACGAATTTTGCATAATATTAACACAGTTAACTATTGAGTTACTGAATGCGTGTTTAAAAGTGTTAAAGATGCTATACATGTATTCATGTACCTTTACTAAGTTAAATGACTTGACATTGAATCTTTTTTGATTTGTTCATTATTATTAACTTTTGTTTTACAAGGCTAAAAACATCGCAACATCTCATAATAACATAAAACATCTAGATTATAACTATATCTTGAGAACACCGATACAAAGTGAAGGAGTAAATTTTGTTTTGCACATGAAATGAATTATTTTTGTTATCAAGAAATCAGACACTAATTCGAGCTGAACGCAGTATCTTAAACATCTCTGTGTTATAATACACGAGCATTTGGGCATTTTTATCTTCAAGATATAATACAGAATTAAACATTCATTTGGTAAATTCAGGACTCATAAGAAACACGGAATAAAAGATGATGAACGTCGGATATATTATTGTTGAGACATTTTAAGAGTTCAGATGTGGATCTAACGCAACTTCAAAATACTTGGACATTTAAAGTCATGAAAAAGAGTGGCAGTGGAAATGATAGATTTACGATAAAGAAAATATATTCATTTCACACCATTTATGACTAATTTAGCAATAAAATGAAAAATTAGTAAAGTTAAAGTCAAAATAGTTCAGATATCTGAAATTCAGCAAAATATATGCATATAACTCAATATAAATAGAAAAGTGTGTTTCACTCATCTCTGTCCAGACTATTGGTGTTAACACCGCTCTACATATTCTAATAATTATTGTGGTTGATAATTTTCAGTTAATTAAAACGGTTATATCATATAACTTTGAAATATTTGCTTCGAAAATATACGGAGACTTTGATTTTAGATAGTATATTTGATTTTAGATACTATATTGTGTTTATATCACATATAACTTGTTGACATAATATATTTAGTTTTAAAATTAGTGAAAAGTACGAAAACCAACAATAAATCGCCCAAACGTGAAATATTATTACAGTCAATCATGATGGTAAAATGTTATAATAATATTACATTGATATATTTCAATAAAGTCGTGCATCAATCAAACTGAAGTGAGGAAACATCTATCTTCTATTCCACATTCATTTTATCCACGAACAATACGGAAGTATCCGTTTTCTCCCCAGGTTGTTCCCCATGAATTACGAACGAGCCAATACTTAAGTCCATTTTCTTCTCCATATCCTACAATTGAAACAGCATGTCCTCCTTCTACAGAGCCAGATTTGTGTTAATAAATACCTTCTATGTAATACATAAAATCTGTGTAAACAGTAAAAGCTGTTTATAATGTTCCTTAAGTCACGCCAATTTTTATAGATTCTTCACTTACACTTATATCTTCAAATACTTTTGATTAATATAATGTAATTGGCGATTTATCATCACATGTTGTGGGACATTTACCTGAAACACCTGTAGTACCTGACTTGTAAGAAATACAAGAGTTTTTAGGAACTCCTGGAAATTGCATAAAACATTAATCCCAAGTAAGTTAACCTCCCGCACATCCTTGATTTTCAGTATCACAAGATACCATATATTACTCAGAGTACTATATACGTTGCTAGTCTAATTTGTTTATACAACGATTATCTGAAAATGATCCAACAGCGGAGAAAGCCCAACTTGATCCACAAACTCCTTGATCTCTTACCTCCATACATTCTGATGCAGTTTCTAACCAGCTGAAACTATCTGGAGCGTCTCCAGTAAGATATGACTTTTCATAGTTGATTGTGTTGTTATTTTATAACAACATTCTACGAATAGACTATTCAGACATGCCCACGAATTTCTTTGGAATAGCAGGCGTCCAAGTCATATCAGTAATATTTTTCAGCATTTCAAGTGTGGCGTGATTATGGAAATCTTTTTGCAACATAGAAATGATTACAAACATCAACTTATGAAGGGAGTGGTATGAATGTTAAAATATTTCCAAAAGTCAGTGATATACAATTTATTATGCAAAATAATATACAATATAATTATTTGTGAATCAGAAATGTGTAGATGTGTAAAAAAAGTGGAAGCTAGCTTTAATGTGTATTGTGTCAAATTTAGTCAAATGATAATAATTTTCTAAGAATGTGTATACTGACAGTAATATTTTTTAACTTTTTTTGGAATCTTGGAGTGAAAATTTATTAATGTCACGCATTACGTACCCTTCAAAATATTAAAGTAAAATAATTTCATTTTTTATCTTCCCCACATCTTTAACATTTTTTGATTTTTTGGTCTTTTAATTCTTTAATTTATAACTGTAAGCAGCCGGAAATAGATTTAATTAATTTTAGCTATAGCTTTCTAATTGCATTCGTCTGATAGCTATAGCTATATTTATATGAGAGATAATGCTAATATTAATTAAATGTTGAATTTTAAGACATATTTTAATGTTTGAATCGTAGTATATTATCAAAGCTCAGTCTGCGGTACTTCGAACTTTTTGTCAGTCCCATGTGGAAATATATTATTTTCGTATGATTTAAAATTCTGACGAAATATTCTTTTCATGTCATATAAATATTGAAAATAACCTAAATATATATTATTAAGCAAATAGCTTTATTTCTCATTATAATCTTCTTCACTCAGTACATATGCCAAATAATAATGATAACGATTGTACGGCTCATTATTATCGAATTATTTATCTTATCCTCAAATTTCGTTGTATTAATAAACGCTCGAGTTAATATGGAAAACGCCAATAATCACCAATTTTATTAATATCAAGGAGCGCATAAAACAATAAAGATAATAATCTTGAAATCTGTATATATTTGTAAATTTTGAAAATTACTTTAAACACTACTTCTTGATGCATTTGATTAAACCTGGTATTTGCGTATATAACTACACCAGTACTTTATATTTAACGTATACTTTAGAATTAATTTAAATTAAGAAAACTACATAATTAGTTAAATTATAGTATTTATAAAAGCACTAACGAAAAGCTTAATATGACAAAAGATACTGTATTTATTAATGTTCAGTTGTTACTAATTAGTTCATGATATTGTAGCTGATATCCGCTTTGTTATGTTTAATAACCAGTAATCATATTATAGTTGGGAGAGTTATGTTAAACTCATCATCAATATTAATTTTAGATATCATAGTATAATATGTTATTACCACTGACTTTAGAGTTACAAATTTCAGTGCGAAACATTTCACCATATTCTATTCGATCATATTTCGATGTTTCATTGCTTATAAAGTAACAAGAAGTGGTAGCAAAACTAAAATTAAATATTGAGTAATTATCGATATAATAACAAATAATATTCTGTTAAAGACAACCAAACTTTCGCAGTTATTTGTTTTAACGTTTGACTTAAATAGCTGTGTTTAATAATTTCTAAAATACTTTGAAATGACTTAGTTTATTGATATTTATGAATAATTATAAGCTATAATCAGCAATTATTAGTTTAATACCCATTTAGGTAATCTAGTTAATTCATAAGCTACATAAAATTCTGAATCTTTGAATATCTAATAAATTTGGGAAACAACTAAGCTTAAACAAGTAGATATGTTATTTAAACTTTGTCACTGCATTTTAAACTCCTCAGCTTATTCTATTAAAAATTTCATTAAATTCTATTTTGAGTTTTTGTATTCTTTGGAATTAATTTAATAACTCCAGACATGGTATGATAACTATGAAATATTCAGCTGATATCCACAATTTAATCTGAAGCACCGCAAACTCCCATCGATTTTTTAATATTGAACTCCAACTTCGCTTCTATTGTTCATTCACCACAGAAATTTAGAAACAGGTGGAACTTTAGGAACGGTCCAGGCATCAAATAGCACAGATTATTAACAAGTATAAGGTTAACGAATTTCCCTCGAATATAAGTAATTAGTCGATTAGCAATCAAAATAAGCAATGCCCCTTTTGTAAATTATTATTTTGTCGAAACTGCTTGTGTTAAACTCGATTTAAATAATTTCACGAAGAATTATTTATTGGATAAGGTATATCTGCCAGAGTTTCGAAGAAATAGAAGTAGCTAAGACTCATAAAATTTTGGAGTGTGATACATAATTTAAATAAAATTTTACTAAAGTATTTGCGGTCAATGAAATACAATCACATACAAATAGTTACAACCCTTCTTCTTGTCTCGTTCCAAAAACGATTACTGTGTATACTGTACTTCAATACTTCAATTACAGTTTTAAAGTTGCATAAATATATAGCAGGAAATATCTAACAAATGCATACGTGCAAAATTAACTATTTATAAATTACAAATACATTTATAATTTGTATAAGATTCTAATTATTTCATTCATGCTGCGCTTGATGATTTATATTAAATACAGAATTAATTCCACATCCCATATTCAAATGTTACCAATAATATCAATCATTTCCTTCTAAGTTTTTTCAGCAGCTGATTTCGAGTTCTGTTATAATTTTGTATTTGAGACTCCATTTTAGGAAACACTCGTAATTAATGAAGTAATTTCTTTCGACAATCCAGCCACTCGTGAAGCTTGCAAGCAAACCACAAATGTCCTTTTCAAAGAGACTACTAAACCAATTATATAGCTAAGGATAACTGGATAAGTCCATATAAACCAGGCATTCTCCCTCTTCCACTATATCTACAGCGATATCGTGATCTAAGATACTAAACTCGACCTCATTTTGATAGATGGAACCAACGCCGACGTTTCAATTGTGAACTAGGCCGTAAGTGAATACAAAATTGAGATCTTTTAATCAAACATCTCAATCAGCTCAAGTTTAGCCCTGAATTTCTTCATGCTCTTGAACACTGAAATAGATTTTCTTATCAACAGAAGTCAGATTTAGTACACTTTGAGCGGAACCGTTTCAAAGTTCTATGGTATCTCCAAAGAATTATTTGGGAGCAAAATAGAGAACACCACTTTTGACTACCAAGTCACACCTCTACAAAGGGCTGGGCCATGGTCGAAACCCAGATCGGAGCACTTACACTCAAGAACATAACATTCTCAGGAATTTTGTCAGGAACTGATGTCTACGGCCTCGTTGACGAAGCTTAATCAACAGTTTCAGTAGATACGGTCATTTTCAAACTCACTTTGAATGCATTATCTTAAGCGTGCGCATTCGTTAACCAAGCTAGCGCTGGCAAAGTTACGTATAAAGATGTTTCCTATCCTGGAATCTCAGGTTCTCCTCTGAACCCAAGTACAGTCTTCGGATCAGTTAAGTGCCCATGTTTTGAAGGTGCTTAACTCGTAAATGGTATTTGTTATTGTACTCCTGAGTCTACATTTGATGGTGTAAATTCAATTTGTAAGTGTGATTCCGGTCTGCCTCTGATGAACGGTCTTTGCAAGTGCCCTGACAATTCAAAATTTGAAAATGGCAATTGTGTGTGTTAGCCAACTAATTCTTTATTGGATAATGGTATATGCGCTTGTGACTCTAATTCCTTTAAGACTAGTCTGTCTGGGTAAACGCTCACCTGTCAAGCGTGTCCAAGTGGAGCCACTTCAGATAGTGGACGAACTACCTGTATTTGTTCAGGTAATTATTATTATAAATCAGATAACACCTGCAACAAATGCCCTGATAATTCAGTAATTAGCAACAACGTTTGTGTTTGCGACTCTCATTCCTACGAAGTGAGCTCATCCAACGGCCTTCCGACCTGCTTCAAATGCCCAGATAGCGCAACTCCTGACCAATCTGGGAAAACCTGCACATGCCCGAACAACAATTTTTATACTTCTTCTAACAACTCCTGTACTACTTGCGGAGCAAACTCAACCGTTTCTAGCAATATTTGTGTTTGTAACGCGAATTCTTACGAGGTCAGTAACAATGCAGGTTCATTAGTTTGTTTCACGTGCCCTGTTAATTCGGTTTCCCAAAACGATTCTAAAACCTGTATTTGTGATGGAAACTACTTTTATAAATCTTCAGATAATATTTGCGTTGAGTGTCCGGAAAAGTCTTTGGTTGCATAAAACGTGTGCACCTGCATCTCAACAGCGTTTTAAGTTAGCGTAACAGATAGTATCCCCGTTTGCAAGATTTGCCCAGTGTAGTCTCATCCAAATGCTGAATAGACAACTTGTGTTTGTGATTCCTATTTTTAGTATAATTCGGGTACAAACACCTGTCAGGCGTGTCCTCTCAACTATTACTACGTTTTAGCTACTAATTTGTGTGTTCCTTGCGATTCTGGAAAGTTCTACAACTCTTCAAATAACGTTTGTGTAGCATGTCTTGTTAATTCATTTGTTAGTGGAAACGGGTGCACCTGTAATTCAGATTCATTTTAAGTTTCAAAAGTAGATGGAGTGGCCACGTGTACCAAATGCTTGGATAACTCTCACGTAAATGGAACTGAATGTGTTTGTAATGCTGATTCATACTAAACTGCCATCAATAGCGGCGTCGTCACTTGTACTTAATGTACTCCTGAAATATCGGATATTAATGGAGATCAAACTTCATGCGTGTGTAAAAACGATTATTTCTATTCTCCTTCTGATAATTCTTGCATAGCTTGCCCAGATCATTCCAAAGTTTCTAATAATATTTGTTACTGTGTTCCAGAGGCTTATACAGAAAGTGTTTCCGGATTAGTTCCAAAGTGTTTCCTTTGCCCAGCTAATTCGAACCCAGACAATACCACAAAAACTTGTGTTTGTAATGGAAATTTCTTCTATTCTTCTTCTAACAACACCTGTACTACTTGCGGAGCAAACTCAACCGTTTCTAGCAATATTTGTGTTTGTAACGCGAATTCTTACGAGGTCAGTAACAATGCAGGTTCATTAGTTTGTTTCACGTGCCCTGTTAATTCGGTTTCCCAAAACGATTCTAAAACCTGTATTTGTGATGGAAACTACTTTTATAAATCTTCAGATAATATTTGCGTTGAGTGTCCGGAAAAGTCTTTGGTTGCATAAAACGTGTGCACCTGCATCTCAACAGCGTTTTAAGTTAGCGTAACAGATAGTATCCCCGTTTGCAAGATTTGCCCAGTGTAGTCTCATCCAAATGCTGAATAGACAACTTGTGTTTGTGATTCCTATTTTTAGTATAATTCGGGTACAAACACCTGTCAGGCGTGTCCTCTCAACTATTACTACGTTTTAGCTACTAATTTGTGTGTTCCTTGCGATTCTGGAAAGTTCTACAACTCTTCAAATAACGTTTGTGTAGCATGTCTTGTTAATTCATTTGTTAGTGGAAACGGGTGCACCTGTAATTCAGATTCATTTTAAGTTTCAAAAGTAGATGGAGTGGCCACGTGTACCAAATGTCCAGCTGCATCTGCTCCTAATGCAGGATAAACAACATGTGTTTGTAATACTTACTTCCAGTATATTTCGTTTAACAACACTTGTTAATCATGTCCTTACAATAATTAGTACGTTCTAGCCACAAATTCATGTGTTCCATGTCCTATGTATACCAAATAAGTTGTTAATAACGTTTGCATTTGTCACGATTCAGCTAATACAAAAGTTGTAAACAATATATGTACTTGTAATATGTAGTATGCATATATTGAATTTGTTAAAGCAAGTACACCAGCTTGTTGGTGCCCGTATTTTTCTTATAATAACTCAGTAAAATGTATTTGTAATACTGGAGGGTATGTTTTCGATGTTGGAATATCACCACAAACTTGTGTGGCGTCAGCATCTTGTACTGCGCCTAGAACTGTTGTAAATAGTGTTTGCACCTGTAACCAAGCAACTGGTTCATGTCCAATTGGTGCAACCTGGGATGCGAGCGCTTGTAAGTGTAAATGCACCGCCTAATATAAAAACGGAAACACCGTATTACCTTACTCGTTCTGGGGTCTTGTAGAAGGAACTACTACTTCATCAAATATGAAGTGTTGTTCATCCGATAAGAACTACGGCAGTTCAACACAATAGAGTATTTACTACTAATGTTAAGACTCAGCTGCCAGCACAATTTACACAAACAACAACAATAAATGGGTGTGCGGTGGAGATACTTGTGAATAATTCACTTGGACCAGATCATGACTGAAACTTATGTTATAATTTAAAAAGATATATATACAATACAAGTCGACGACACGGTGCCTAAACCAGGGTACACACTGCTAGGCCGTAGAAGAATGGACAACACGGCATTCTAGTACATGATCAACTGGGTTTTCAATAACGTGAGGGATACTTATGTATGCTTATGTATAGAAAGAAAGTAGTCCAACGTGGTGAAAAACATATTATTTGTATAATACTTTAATACGGCAATCCCCACAAAATAAATAAAAGTGTAACGTGCTTGTAACGTCTGTTTTAACGCTAAAAACGTTAGAAATCCTTAACGTACGTTATAGTTATTTAAATATAGTTATTTAAAATAACTTTATCATCTTTAATGTCTTGAGGAAGTAATATATATATATATATATTTCCTATATGGTAAAAGGTGAAGTAATCGATTATTGAGTGGATGTTTTTGAGATGTACCAAAAGAGTGCCGATATATATATATCACTTCCTCGAGACGGCACAAACAGACTTCATTGAGACTTTCGAAAGTAAAACAAAGGCTCTCGCACGCCAGTGTTTCCACTTTCAAAACGGGCTCAACCCGTCGTTGTATTGGCATTGCTTGGTGGTGGTTGCCTTTGATGCACTGTTTCATTAACTTGATTAGGTACCTGGGGTCCTTCTTAGTTTATTTGATTTTGCAAATTCCTAATTTCGGGGTATATTGCCGGTGGTAGATTAACTTTTTCCTAGGGTTTAGTTCTGATATCTTCCTTAGCTCTCTATTGTTAGATAAACTATTTCTGATATTCCATTTGGAGCTTCTTCTTCTAGGCTTTCGTTAAGATTGGCTTGGTTTCCTATTTTGCGTCAGTTATCGTTTTTTATTCATTTAGACCATCTTATGGCTATTCGACAGGCTTTTCTAAGACAGGTTATTTATCCTCTTTCTTTTTCTAAGTTTCCTTTTGAGGAGACTTTGCGTTCGATATATATATATATATTATTTGTAATGATTGATTTTCTTATCATAATAATTTTTGTTATTTATTTGGATACCAAAAGAGTGAGCCGATATATATGATGATATCGGCTCTTTTGGTATATCTCAAAACATATATATTCCAACTTACAGTTAATTCTTGTATGTGTGTCTAGAAAAAAATAATATAAATAAAAATAATATAATTTCTATTTTTTATTTTACTATTCTACAAAAACGAAAAGAGGTTTTGAAGTAGTTAGTATAATGATGTATAATATATGCACTGCCGAATTGAACGATATTTTAGATAATGAATGAAAAGTAAAAATTTTACTTTTCATTTTACTGTAAAATGAGAAACTAATTTGTCTTCAAACAAAGTTTAACTTTGCATCGTTCTATATTTTTACATTTCGTATTATATAATAAAGCAGCCTTTTATAATGATGGTGTGAGTAAGGCAAGAAAGTGAAGTTCAGCGAACTTAGAACATCAGTGCCGATGATTGAAGACTTAGAACAATATACAAAAAACATCTATTTTGTTATTTTATGGTTCAACATAAACGAAAAGACGTTTTGAAGTGAAGTATATGACAATATAAAGTGGCGATGCATTATTATAATATTTAGATAATAATAACATGTATAGAGCTTTTATTGAGTGTATAATTCATTATTTACATAGTCCTTCTAAAATTATAGATAAAACATGAATAATCAAAATTTGATAAATAAATACAGCACCATTTAACCCCCGTGTTGGGAAATACTTGTTTTTAATGAAGGTTTAAGCAGGGATTTGTTCTGAACACGTATTTACAGAGTTGCTTTTGACTTTCATCAGATGAAGTGGTACTGTTATGATTTAGAATGTAATATTTTATTAAAATAAATAATAAAATGAATGATTATTACTGAATACATTGGCTCACAAGCTAAATAAGTTATACTATATAGTAGTTGTTTAATGCTGTAGAAGTTCTAAAATCATTATTGTCTTTGTCCTATAATAAAAGGTGTATTATTATTTAAAACTTCAATTTATGTATGGAATCCAATATGTATTCCCACATAACAAATGAAGACATCACTCCGTAAATTACGTCTATACTGGTCACCCTTTTTCTCTGATGATCACATTTCCTTTCCTTACTAAACGATGATCAATAAGAAAACAACAGCATTCCTCTCTAATATCTCGCGTGGCGTTCCCACATAACAAATGCAATATGACAACTGAAAAAAATTGAGTTATGTGTTGGGAATATATGGTTTCAAATAAAGCTTTTAGCTAGTATTTACTGTGCTTGCATTCATTTATAATAAAAATCATTTAATATTTAATATAAAAACTACTTTTGTTACTCTAACCTTCTCTCTCTTACCATTCTATTTATAATACTTTTAACAATTCCGATGTCAATTATGTAAGTTCAAGTGCCGAACTAACTTAGATTGTCTTGTTCAGAGTGATAATCCTAGAAGATGAGGTATGATATTGAGATTAGTGCAAGTTATTCAGGCCAAATCGCCCGAGTCAACTTTTGCATTTCTAAAACCAACATGGTATCAAAAGAGAGGACCTTTGTTCCGTGCTTCCTGTAGTTCTGCCTCAATTGAACGTGTTTTCTCGTTCTTCCACAGGTAAACGTCTTACTTTTTACGTAGAGCCATCAGTTCAGTAACATTGAGTTCAATGACCTTTATATTGAGGAAATTATTGAGGAATGCATTTGTGGGATGGAAAGAATTATATTCGCACTGGATTAGATTAATTACTTTATGATGAAATGGATTTGGAAAAGGACATTAACGACCATCGACAGTCACTGTTTAAATGGATTTTTCAAGAAGAAAGTCCGTTTTGGGGTGTACGAATGTGAGGATTGCTATTATAGGCTATATTAGAATCACTGTAGAAATATTAAATGTCTCTTGTTTTGATTTCTCGAGATATACAAAATGTCATCATTTTGGATATATTTAGATTTTGTTTGACAATTCATTTTTTATTATCGTATTTACGACAGTTTTAGAAGTTCACACCACAAAGATCCAAGTTGGTCATTTATGAGGTGGATTGCGCCCGGACAGGGATTCGAGCGGAATATTTTGGAAATAGATGAGATGACATATGAAATAACAGTACATACTATCACTTACACACCTCTATTTTTTCTTCGGAAAAGTTCCAAAATCCACATCAAATTTTTTGGCTCCAGATTCACTGTCGATGGTCATGGACATTATCCAAAATGATGATGATGATGAAGAAAGTGACTGGGTACACGATGATATCGATCTGGATGAGTGAAACACAGTTATTAGTACAACTTCAACCCGTCATTTATATATATTTACATATATATATATATGAAAAACCTAGCGAAATCGATGTAGAGAAACCCAATGCCAACCGCTTTGCCTCCCTAGCGGACAGTGATGTTTAATTCAAACGCACTGACAACAACGGGAAAATCTTTGATTACCTTCACGAAAAAAGAATGATGAAAGTAACAACGCAATCTCCAATAAAAAAAGTGCCCGCAAAGCCTAGACAGAAAAACTTTGAAAAAGCCCACAAAACAAAGACTAAAAAGAAGTCCACGCAAACAGCAGAAAAAGGCAACATTAAACTGGAGGACACGTCCACAAAGAAAAAACCTGACAAACTGATCCAGACCAAAGTAATTCCCAACGCGAAAGGTAATAACAGGAAAATTTAGTCTCTCAAAGAGAAG
Source organism: Hexamita inflata (assembly GCA_963988835.1). Lineage (NCBI taxonomy): Eukaryota > Fornicata > Diplomonadida > Hexamitidae > Hexamita > Hexamita inflata. Next base: position 403,267 of record CAXDID010000865.1, on the reverse strand, counting down.
ATCGCCAAATTGTAAAGAGAATTGTAAAGTTACGTAAATTTAATGAAACCTAGAAAGCTGAACCTACGAAAAATATCGAAGAATAGGCGCCTGACAAAACGAAGCTTAAGGACGCTCAGAAGCAGAAAGAGAAAAAGCCCCCGTCTAAAAGTCACAAGATCAAAAGATCAGTAAAATGCCCCAATTGAACGGGCCCAGAAATCTGCGAAAATTTCCGCTTTCAAAACGGGCTCAACCGTCATTTATGCATTGATATATAATATATCACTCATTTCAATAATTAGAACAAAATCTACAAATAACGATAAATATAATTCACTTTAATGTTTAAGTTAAATGATAAACAACAGTGAACAAAGTCATATTTTTGATGTTTATTTGTTATATTAATCAATAATACAGCAGTATATATTATTTAAGTGAAAATATAGTAAAATTAATAATTAATGAAAATATTAATTTATACCATATAATAATATTTATACCGAAATACCGTCGTCTTTATACCATTATATATAATGATGATATTGACTAAATGATTGTAATTATTATATGTAACTTAGATTAGTAAAATTAATATTTCAATTATTCATTTCTAAAAGTCTTTCCACAATGGAGGTGCGGGAACGAAATCGTGCCCGTACACGTCGCTTTGTGCGACTGCGATTAGTATGATTCCCATTATAATTCCAACAAAGCTCAACACAATATTTTGCTTGAATTATTTATCCTTTTTGTACGATTTATCAGCGACGCTTTTAATCCATACCGGCATCACTTCAAGCGGTCTTTGCATGAACCAGAGCGGGTACGAGAGCATCCCGAATATTAATAAGTAAATCCATGATGAGAACATGTTAATCCACGTGTGATTCTCCTATATCAATTAGTTTATTGCACTTATATATGGAAAATTCCTAGGACCGGCCTCCTTCAAAAACGGGTGATGAACGAGGAATATTTGCATTTACAGCCGAGACATCTCGTTCACTATTTTCTACCAAAAAGGAGTGAACTTCGGAAACGGGATCAAATCGAAGACCAAAAACACTGAAAACGGGATGTGGGCGAAATACGCGGGCGTGTCATGAGTCGTTTTGTTGTTGTAAATCCTGCACATGATCAACCAGAGGTAAATGAAAAATATGGTTATTGAATATCTTAATGTGAGGGATAATTTGTCTTTTCGGTACATAACGTCTATTACTTTTCTGCCAGTGTTAGTGGTGCACATCCACACGCGCGTTTGGTAGAATAAGACGCCCATGAAGTAATTTCGCAAATACTAGCAAGATCTACCTTCAACGAGCCCTTCAACGCAGAAACTCACTATTCCGCATTAATAAGAATACAACGGCCCAGTACTTCTTAAACAACCTCTTCACAAAATATCCAACGAAGAAAAGCATGTAAAATACAAACTCAACGTTAACCAACTGCTAACAAAACCAGCCGGAACCAGAAATGTGATTAACGCCCTCTGGCCTCCTCTTATAGAAGAACGGGAAAAACCAGCTCATCCAGAAATTATCGTAGTACCTCCATGTAAAATACACATCCCTCCCATTCTCACCAAACACGTAATATAAAAACGGTAAATAACCGAATCCAAGTATTAGCAATACAGCATGCGTTTACACATAGCGCTTCGTAAACTAAAATAAAAATGATACGATAAATTAAGATACTGATTTCTTTTCGTATAGAGCGAAAAATGTTTTCGTGCTGAAAATTGATGCGAAAAGGAAGAAGAGGGATACAGCAGCACGACCATGTGCTAAAAATGGATTTGGAATCAGAACCTAAAGAAAGGAGCTATATTCGTATGTTGAATAGGTTGTGTGACTGTCAATCACTATTATTGTTAGCCAGCAACGCATTACATTTATCCAATATGATAATCGAGGGCTGATCGGATTATAACGGCGTGGAGGAGGTGTGTTGGAAACTGGATTTAACGAGGACGACTCAGCAGTTAAAGGAACCGTTTCTGACATTTGAGAGTGGTGCTAGAGTGGTAATGATACCTTGCTGCAAAATCAATTTAATAACTATCTAAATGAAAACATATTATTAAATTTTAAATATACATATTATATGACAGTTTACCATTTATAAGGGGTATAAATATAAAGATGAAGCGAAGCTCTAAGCCACATATAAATTCGTAACAGTTATACAAACAGTAAGAATACAAACTTATTATCATTATTGCATTTAAACCTATAGAATTTAGTGGCTCTTATGGTAACTCGTCCGAAGCTATAGAAATTGCAGAAATTGCTTATGATGTAATGTTGTGTTACATTAATAGCATCATATACTCAGGTTTATCAACAATCTTTATTATATATCCAGTTAACAATAACATTAAGGCATATAAGTATAGAAATATTAAGTTTATTTTGAATCCATCCCACCTTTCTATAAATTTTTCAGCCAACACTATAACCCCCGTCCCACAACTTAAAACATTTTTCCACTCCAAATGTACGTTCTTCACTTTTTTGGCTACCGTTCATTAACCGTTTTGAAGAAATTATTTAAGTTAATTCGAATCAACCCGTTAAATATTGAATTCCGATTCAGTGCACAATTTAATTCGCACTATTTTACTGTTTAATTCGCAAATTAAAACGAGTGTGAAATTGTTTTCAACTATTTCGGAAGATAAACAGTTTTTAACGCCCAAAAAATGAGGAACTCCTTTTTAATAAAAGAAAATGAGCCGGATTTGAATGTTATTGCTCAAAGTTTGATCGTTCTCCGCCCAAATAATAATTTTGCTGAATAAAATCATTTAGATTTACACTAAACAGCGCAAATGATAAATATGTGGAACGTTAAGGATGATTACTGCTTTTAAATTAAAACGTGTCTGATTGACATAGTTAAAATTCTGGTAATTGAAGGAAAACACGATGATATAAGTTAAATGCTAGAAAAACGTATTAAAAACATCATTGACCACTCTCACAGCGTAACTATCAAATACTAACACTAACCAGCCGTTAAAGAGCTAAAGAGAATATTAATGTTCCTAAACTAATTCATAAACGCTCTTAATAACAAAGAAAATAACGTAATAGAAGTCAGAATGTTCTGCTTCGGAAACACAAACCTGCCTTTACCCGTATACCAACTCAGAAATAGATTCCTGAATAAAGGAAGTTCGTTCCTTGTTATTCAATCATCAACAGAATCTGGTAAAACAATGCTAATTCCAATATTTATGATAAAACAACTCAGAAATAATAAAAATATACGTATTATCATTACACAACCCACTTCTATCACAGTTAAATAAATTGCTAAAACTATAAAAGAAAAAATAATTGGAAACGAATTCTCAGTAGGAACAGATATTTAACAATAATATGACATTTGCGTGTGTACTCCAATGCAAGTTCTTAAAATGATTTAACATTAAAATCAAGATATGTAATAATACATATATAGCAACACAATTTTTATTTTAGACGAATTTCATACTCGGATGTATTATTTGCACAATTAAAATAAAATTTCAAGTATTTTAATTTACCTTACTAATTTATTATGATGTCAGCTACTCCTGATTTATAAATTATAAGTCTGCTTCCTGAAAAGAATGAATAAAAGTTAATAATGAAGATAGATAACTGCAGCCCATTTAATATCAGTCAAATTCGCATAAAAGCCAACAGTGTAAAAGAAGCCGTTGCTACGGTTCCAGCAAAGTAAGCAGTTGATTTCATACACGAAATGTTAACGAAGCAGAAACCAATTGGTAATATCCTGTGCTTCACTTCTGGCAAAATGGAATGTGAAGACATTTGCGAACAAACAATCCAAGGTCTGAAGGATAACAATAACGTAGTTTGTGTCGATTTCTCTCAGTTCAAGAACATGAACGTCTATGCGGTGCACGAAGAACTCAGAAAGATATCAGCAAAAAGCGACAAGCTGGTCGTAGTTCCGATCGTGATGGCTGGCCAAGCGACCGAGCTAGAAAAGACGATCGCTTCAGACCCGATCCCAGAAGACTTCTCCCACAAGTGCATCAAGGTCATTGCCGCAACGAACATCGCCGAGACATCTATCACCATCGAAGACCTCGTCTGCCTGATCGACTCCGGAATGTTCAAAGAAGCCTCTTGGGACGACAAGAAGGGCATCAGGATTCTGAAGGAAAAACAGATCTCGGCCGCCCAGAGGACTCAGAGAGTGGGAAGAGTAGGGCGCGTCAGAGACGGATTCGCTTACTTGATCGACGTCGATTCGTCATAGAAAGTAGAACAACAAAAACCAGAAATTAGTAGAATAGACTTGAAATAAATAATATTGGAATTAAGGGATATATAAATTAACTTAGAAGATATAAAGAATTCATTACCTACTTAACCTGATTCTGATCAATTAAAATATAATTTAGAAACTTTATAAAAAGTATAAGCTTTAGATGAAAACTATTAAATCACTGAACTTGGCAAAAAACTAGCACAATATTAAGACATAAATCCATTAGCTGGTATTATATTTGAAAAATTACTGAAGTAAAATGGTCAACTATATTTATTGATTTCGATATTTGCATATTTTTTATCTTAAACACACAATTTTATTTAAAATTATTAAAGTGGTATTGCTAAAGATTGTTTCACTGAAGAAAGTGATATTGCAACAATGATAAAATGTGTAATTGCTATTGAAGAAATAGAAGAAGGTTAAAGATAATAATTTTGTGTTTTATAAGAAGTTTAATTTTCAGTATTTTAAAAGTAAGAACTTAAACAGAAAATGTTTTTGGGCTAATATTAAAAGCAAATAACGTATAATATAACATTTCAAGTTAAATAGCATTATAAAATGATACTTTTCACTAGTTAATAAAATAAATAGATTCTAGCTTATTACTTTCTGTATTAGATGAATATGTTAAACTAATAAATGAACAACAATTTTATTTGTACTAAAATAATTAAAATTGTGCTTAATTCGATATTATTTCAAATATTAATGTAAAACCACGATATATTTACTAATCTAATAGTATAGAGAAATAAATTATCTGTTTTGAACGGTAAGGATGTCGAAATGCAATATCTTATAGTAACGTGTACTTTTTTGATATAGAATTTAATGAAACACATGATATATATGTTGGAAATTACATGCATAGACTATAAAATAGCTATTAATCAACACATTGTGTAAACATACCTTTGAACTCATTCAAATTACCATATACAAAATGGCTTTTTAACATATACTTTAATAATTATAATCCATATATGAGATAAATGTAGTAACGAATTTAAAGAAATAGTGAATAATTAGAATATTTTGGTGAGGGTATGGACAACGAAAGCATTTTTTATTCTAATTCCAAAGAATTACATAAAAATGAAATACAAAATATTAACGAATAAATATTAAAATTGATACAATTATCGTTTTATTCTCCAACGTCTCTAATTTCACGTTTAAATAATAATAAATATGTAGAATTTTAGTAAAATCAGTAAACACTTGAAGTTAAATAATACTAAAAAAATATAACACCCTATGCATATAGCATAAACTAAAAATCTATTTAAACACTGCTAAATAATGAAATAAAATTTCGAATCTCATTTGTATTTGAGTTAAGAATGGATTCAACTAAATTTAATTTATTTAGCAAAAATAAATAAACAGTACAAGATACTGTTATATATTTTTAAAACAATTAAATAACTAATAATTTGATTATAGTCACTGATTAACATATTAATAATTTATAACCATTATAATGGTTTGATCCACAATCAAATGAATATTATTCATAACATATAGATGATTAAAGATATAAAATAATGACTGAAAATCTTATTAGAGGGATAACATTGTAACATAATGAAAATGAAATACTGATGTAGTTGGAGGATAGTTAATTATTTACCGTTGTATTAGAACAAGAATAATATTTAGAGTTATATGATAAATTTATTGTTATTGAAAAAAATTTAGAATAAGACTTGGACTTCTAACATCACAAACAGATAGATTATGACATTAAAAAGGCTAAAAGAGAATATAATAATAATAATAATATTGAAACAATTGAATAATTAAACAACTTGTAAAGAGACTTTAATTAAACTTCTGTGATGAATAAAATGTTGGACGACTATGAATCAAGAAAATAATAACTACTATTTGATTTAAAAATGAAGCATAAACATCTATTTTAAAATGGTAACATAAAAATTAAACAGATATTTGAAAATGCAATTACATAATTGTAAAATAATAATGATATTTAAGTTCAGCATTTGTGTAGTATCAATGGCAATAATAGTAATAACAATATAAATACAAATATTTACAGATATATGAAAAATTTATTTGGTGACTAAATCTCTAAAGTATATTTTAAATAAGAACAAGGTTTATACAGTTTATAAATTCCAAAGAATCATTTTAGTATATTTGAAGATAGAAACGCTGATGGAAACCCATAAATCATTGAAAAATAAGCAGTAAAATTAAATAATTATTGCTATAACTATATAGTTACTTTCAATGTTTTTAATAATTTGAATAATGATTTATTTAGAAATTAAATTATATCAATTATTCACCAATTTGGTATGTTTATCTCATATTACAAATGCGATCCAAAAATAATAGAAAGAAATTAAGTCGAAAAATTCACAATTAAAGTCAGAACAACTGAAGCAGCTGCCCATGTACTTTAAGCACTTAAGCTGATAGTATAACCATAATAATTAACTAAAATACCATCAAATATAATATCTACAGATTTACAAAGAAATTAAACAATAATTAATTTTTTAAATGAACAAATTAATTAATTAGGTTATAATATTTCTATTAATGAATAATGTTAATTGTCAGGAAATTAAGAAGGAATTTAATAATTTTTAAAGCATATCAAAACTGTAGCACTTCCTATCAAAGAATTACGATTTTATAATATACCCAAGAATGAAATACATAATTTAATTAAACCATTTATAGATAAAGGAGCAAAGTTTAACTACAATAATAATAAAATATTTGTTCCAAATGAATACTATGAAAGAGTGTAAGAGATAATACAAAAAAGAATTTCATAAATAGATGATAAAATACTTTCTTAAAACTTATGCGGGAAATGTTAAACAAGTAAAACCACTATAACAACAGGCAACCACTAATGCAGTTATTTTTGTGAGTAGTGTGCTATTATACAATTAGAATAGTAGTTGCAGCAAAATGATTTGAATTAGGAAATATACATTCAAACTGGCGATGGCGATGAGAATATCGGTAAGTTTGTATCGTATTTCATTGAAAGTGATCAACTGAGAGAAATTGCTCTTAAAATTCTCTAAAGAGCAATTAAAAAATTAGAATGATTCTACTCATATTCTATATTTTTTGATAATTTTTGTATCAATACAAATTTTCAACAATTCTAAACACTTATAAATACAATAATAATATTTCAACAAAGACTAATCACACAACGGCTTGCTTAAAATAAAACATAATGATAAATCGTTGTTTAAACTGTATGTTGTATGTGTACTAAAGCCTTTAGTATGTATAACAACATTGATCGTGGTAATTTAAAATTTTCGATCATGAAAGTTGTGAGTAGTCATTTTTAGCTCATTCCAAAATGTGGTCGATAATAATTGATTTAGTAAATATTGTGATATCATATTAAATTTTATTCCACCTCTAATTAACAATAAATATCATAATATAGATTCTTATATTTATTGAGTATTTTATAAAAATTTATACTTAATAATAATTATTCTAAATAGACAAGTTATTCTAAATAACTTGTCTTTATTTTTAGCTAAAATCTGTAAAAAATTGGGCTTCAACTGATAGATCACTAAAAACCTGCAAATATAACATATTTGTTAAGTTGAAATAATTGGCAAAATTACCACGTCCATCATTAATTACCACGTCAGTTTTGCAATTATCACGTCCAATTACCCATCTCTATACTAAAGCAAAAAGATTATTAACATTATCACTTATCACTTGTAATACTAATTTCTGTCATTATATTCTCTTCTGTCGTCTCTTCTGTAGTTATTATCTCTTCTGTTGTAGTACGGTCTTTGGTCTCTATAATAGTCTCTGGGTTCATCTTTTTTGAAGATGTCGTTCCACTCCTTTTCGTCAGATTTTTAATTCGTTTACGGTGCGGAGGGGTCAGTTTATTTGATCACTGGATTTGCTTTTTGTCTCACCAGTTCCTCCGTTTTGTCAATAACGACGTTTAGCGCGTCCGTGCACCGCTTCACGAGCGTTTCGTTCACCCTGTTCACAAAAACGCAAAACTGCTTCAATTCCTCGCTCTCTTCTATTATCTGATAGTAGCAGGTGTCAGCTTTCCACTCCGCGTGGATTTGTTTTATCTTCTCTATAATGGAAGATTGCGGCTAAAAAGACTTGAACACGACGTATTTCTCGGCGTTCACCACACGAGAGTGCTCCGGCTTCACAAACACAGTCTCCTCGAACATCTAACTCATCAAGAATATTAATTGCACGTTGAACGGGCAAATGCAGTCGTACATCTTGCACACGAACGTTCCATTCTCCTTAAGTAACTGCAAAGCAACTAAGAACTCAGATAAAAGCAAACGTTGTGTTATAATCTCCTGCAATTGCTCACAGTGCTATCCAGTTGGAGACTTAGCGATTTAGAAACCGCCATCACAAGTTACCAAATCGAGCAAACCAGAAGGTAAAATCTCAGGTTTTGCTTCCAACGGCTTTTCAGGAGGTGGAGCAACAACTGTAGTTGGCTCACCCCAGGATTGACTGCATACTTTGGCCAATTCTGCAATATTCCTGAAATCATACACATCACCTGTTTCAGTTACACCAAAAGTAGCCTTAAAGCGCGGGTTCTAACGAAGTTGCGGATACCAAGTATCCTCAACCTTGGTGCCCAAAATTGGCATTGACATACCAACACCACGCGCGGAACCATAATACTAGAGAAGATAGAGACTCCAGGCGCCTGGAGCAGCACAAACATCGGCAAATTAGATATCAGTCTTCAATTTAACCTTGGAAACCTGTAAAATTTCATCTAACTTGTCACCAGCACGATTTGCAAAGCCTTTATTCGATCCTTTACGCGATTTTGGAAATATAATCTCGCGGGCATATGAATATTCTTTCCCATGATCATTGTCAAATATAGGATCAAGTCTATGTTGTGCTTTTATATACTAAGCAAGAGCTTCTTATGGTAACATAGCTGTTTTAATATACTATTCTTCATCATAAACTGAAAATGGAGTCATTTCAACATAAGAATTTTCAGCTTTCTTCTGTTTATATGTGAATGTCAGAGTGTCTTCTCTTAGTATAGTAGGCATTGAAGTGAAACTATTTAAATATATTTTAAAAACTGCGTAAAATTAAATAATATATTCAAAGATATTCACCTTTTTACTTCTCTAATTCTTTTATTTCTTATTCCAATTAACGACATTCATTTTCTATCTAAGAACAAAGTATGATATTCTTAGCAGTTTCGTTGCTGTTATTCAATACGAGTTTCTTTTAATCAATAATAAAAGTTTAATGACCAGTAGCTTCGATTTTCGCCTTATCTAATTGAGTACTTAATTTTTAGTATTCTTCGTTTAATGTATCAATTTTTTATCTTCGAGACATAGAGTATTATTCTAATAAATTCTTATCGTTATCTTTTATTTGTTGTAATTACAAATTATATTCATTTTGTTTATGATCAACTAGAGCATCGAACTATTTTTTCTTGCTTATTGTTACATCCCTTTGTTAATTTGTATAATGAATAAATGTATCTAATGCGCGTTGTAGTTCTTCGTACTAAGTTTGTGTGATGGTTGAAGTCATAATTCGGAGCGGACTTTATATATTATATATTAGCATTAATAGTTATAAAGTGAAATATTACACTTCAATTTGATGAATTTAGAATAGCAAAAAGAGCTTTAGTTAATGGTAAGATAATAGCATTCGAGGTTATAATTTCTTAAAGAGCAAAATGAGTAGAATTTACTGAATTCCAAATTAAAGGATACTTTTATTGAGAATTTACAGCAGAAGGTGGATGAGTACAAGTTAAAGCTCAGCGATTAAACTTTGTAATTAGAGCAATAACAACTTATCGTGCAAAAGTACAACTTAACTGAACCGAATACGCTTATTTTGAACGAGAAGTTTCATAATTTGCAGGCAATGTGTAAATAGATGCAGTAATAACACAATGACAAGCTTCTAAGCTAATTCGACGTAATAAGCCAACTTTAAGCGAAAATAAAATAGTTAGAAACTTCTTCTAGTTAATAGCAATAATAATATTACGAAAAGCAAATCCAAAATGCACAAAAGTAGCCTTAAAATATATAAATAATTGAAATTGAACAAAAATACAACAAATTGAACGTAAACAGTTAAAAATTGGTTCTATTAAACAACGAATTAACCCAAAATTTAGAGCAAAAGGATCTTGAACTGAATAAACACAGAAAACTTTTACAACAATTTGCAACTCAAGCCGAATAAATGCAAAACTGGCAGCAAATGTATTAATAAGTAAATACTAATTTATTCAACCAAGTAAAATAACTTGAAAATATTACGAACTAATAAGAAGAATAGATATTTAACATTCAAAACGAGCTGAAGGAACAAATTGAATAGTCGCACTCAAAGTCGCAGGCGATGAAGTTCATGAAAAATGCGCTACAACAGCTGAATATGAACAAAAACTCGTACCAAAATGTGATTGACGAGCTAAAAGACGTAATTATCAATTAAAGAACATAGTAGAGCAAATTCAACACCATTATTGCACAATAAAATAGTATATACTCACAGCAGAACGAGAAGCTCGAGAAAACAACCGAAAACGCAATTTACCAAAATCTACTCAAGCAGCAGCAAATACTCGACATGCACCAAAAGTAGCTTTAAGTTGAAGCACAATAATTTATATAAAATAAACAACTAACAAAAGACAAGCTAGCTGCAGACTAGCGCGTGCTCCAAATACAGCAGCTTTAAGATGAGCAAAACACCGAAATCTCAGCTTATATCGACAACCTCCTCTCAATAAATAACCAATTAAACGTTTAATCCGAAAATCAACAACAACTAATTAATGAGATGCAAACGAAACTGAACGAACTATTAAAATTTAAAAACGATATTAAAAATCTCCCCAAAACGGAAAATGGAACGTTAACGAACGAAAACGCAGAAACGGACAAAATAAAAATGCAAAACGAATTATATTTAAAGAACGAATCAAATACCAGATTCGAAGAACAAACCAAAACCATATTTTAGTTACAAGACAAAATTTCAAATCTCAAAAGTTAAATTATAACATAAAAGAGAGAAGTGCTCACAAGTAATAATAAAAATGGAAAGAGTAAACACTTCGGAGAAGAAGAGGACGAATTTGAAATCGAATTCAACATCAAAAACAGTAATGAAGAAGATGTTGTGTAAGACATTGTATAGACAAAATAAGATAATAACAGTTTAGAACTTAGCAACTAATAATAGATGAAATCACTGCGAATAGAAGAATCAAGCCCGCTTAGAGAATCGGCCATGACACAAATATCAAGTATTATAAATGGACATGTAGACGCTAATAAAGTATTTGATTTGTCATCCAGCGAATCTCCCACAAAAATTGCATAACATGCTGAATAACAAGTTTAACCATTATAAATCGCAGTCTTAGATAATTAAACGGAAAATGCACTCGTATAACCAGTATAAACAGATATCAGCAAAGATTAACAGTAAAAATTAGATTAACAAGTAAATGATCAAAGTAGCAAACACGAGTAATCAACGTCCAAAGAGCATTCTGATTCTTTGGGCCCAGAAGTTGAGTTGCAAAAGCCAATTCCGCCGTAGCCTAAAGTGCTAAAAATTATTTAAAAGTCGGCCTTACCTATGATTCCTGAGAGTGTGAGTTAATAGCCAATGCAACCCGTTTCAAAGCCTAAACTTAGTATCAAGCCCATCGTAAAAGCGCCAATCCAACCTCCAACTCAGTAACCGTATTCACAACAAGAAAATACCTCCAACTAAGTCAATTCACAACCTCTTTAACATCAACCTGTTCAATAAATAGAAACACAACCATAACTATTAGCTCCACAAGCATAACAAGAGCAACAATACCGCCCGAATTTAGATCAAACGCCCCCTCAGTTGTCAATTGATTTACTCTCTGGTGACGCATTTTAGAACATGACCCAACTTGACCCCAACGCGTCAATTTTGAACGAGAATGAGAAGCAAATAGTTCACGCTGAGTCTTTAATGTCGATGTACGAGGTCTCTTTCGTAGAGCGCGAGCCAAAAATGGTTGAGAGTTCCTTCAAAATTAAACCAGAGAACTCATTTAAATAGTCAGTTAAGAATGACTCCGTGAACAAGACTGGAATGGAGCAGATAATGCACGTTGAGTCGTTCGTAAGCATGTACAAGATGGATAATGAAGGGAATGTAAAAGAGGATGAGCGGAAGAAAGCGGAGGAAGAGATGTTCATGTGATGATTATTTATTATGGTTTTTATTATAAAATGATTTATTATAAAATGAATCTGATTAGATAGCGATTTATAAAGAAAAAATAACATATAAAGTATTATAAAATGACTCACTTACCTGTAACGTCATCTAGCCTTATGTACTAAGGCTTAATTTAATCATTCCATCTTCATCTCATAAATCATGACAATCCACAAATCCACACTTAGTTACGCATAACAATACCAAAAACTTATCTTAATATCATACCTCATCTTCTAGGATTGTCACTCTGAATAGCCTCCTCAGACAACCTAAGTTAGTTCGGCACTTGAACTAACATTATTGACATCGGAATTGTTAAAAGTATTATAAATAGAATGGTAAGAGAGAGAAAGTTAGAGTAACAAAAGTAGTTTTTATATTTAATATTAAATGAATTTATATTATAAAGGAGCCACTTCAACCAAATGAAAGTTTAAGGCATATAAAACTCAAATGTTATTATATTAATATTTTATGTTTGAAGTTAAAAGTATTATGATAAGAAGCTTAAAAAACTCTATATCAATTTTCATCTAAATTTAATTTATCAGTTGTCATATTGCATTTGTTATGTGGGAACGCCACGCGAGATATTAGAGAGGAATGCTGTTGTTTTCTTATTGATCATCGTTTAGTAAGGAAAGGAAATGTGATCATCAGAGAAAAAGGGTGACCAGTATAGACGTAATTTACGGAGTGATGTCTTCATTTGTTATGTGGGAATACATATTGGATTCTATACATAAATTGAAGTTTTAAATAATAATACACCTTTTATTATAGGACAAAGACAATAATGATTTTAGAACTTCTAAAGCATTAAACAACTACTATATAGTATAACTTATTTAGCATGTGAGCCGTTGTTCAGTAATAATTCATTAGTTTTATTATTTATTTTAATAAAATATTACATTCTAAATCATAACAGTACCACTTCATCTGATGAAAGGCAAAAGCAACTCTGTAAATACGTGTTCAGAGACAATCCCTGCTTAAACCTTCATTAAAAACAAGTATTTCCCAACACGGGGGTCAAATGGTGCTGTATTAAATTGTATTAATTTATCAAATTTTGATTATTCATGTTTTATCTATAATTTTAGAAGGACTATGTAAATAATGAATTATACACTCAATAAAAGCTCTATACATGTTATTATTATCTAAATGTCATAATAATGCATCGCCACTTTATGTTGTCATATATACTTCACTTCAAAACGTCTTTTCGTTTATGTTGAACCATAAAATAACAAAATAGATGTTTTTCGAACGTAAATTTATACACATATATTGTTCTAATCCTTCAATCACTGGTATTGATTCCAAGTTCGCCCTTCCAAAGTTGCCTTGAACTACACTTTCTTGCCTTACTCACACACCATCATTATAAAAGGCTGCTTTATTATATAATACGAAATCTGTAAAAATATAGAACGATGCAAAGTTAAACTTTGTTTGAAGACAAATTAGTTTTCCATTTTACTTTTCATTTTGTCAATTTTGTGAATAGAGGATTCTCTTAATTTATAATAATTATGTTATCTATTAATTAGATTTGTGATTGTAGATTTATGTTTTAGATTAAATTCCTACTTTAAAAACACAACGCATATAGATATTTATAAGTTAAACTATGAAAAAGAAAAACCTTAAGTTGACACCCTAAGTTTGATTGACTTTGTCCCAATCATTTTTGAAGATATCTGTTATATTTCAGCAATTAAAAAATATATAAAATGTTACCCCACTTCATATATTAATGCAAGGCAATAACAACGACAACGATTAACAGCAAACCTTTTAAAGCGAAGAAGAATTTTATGCAGCTGTTAAAACACAAATAGAATATTATTTCTCAGATCAGAATTTGATGGACGATATATTCATGATTTAGTATCTTACCAATCATAATTACTAGTAGATGTATGACATTACTGAAATGATTAACACTTTTAAAAAATTAAAAAAACTGAATCCAACGAAACAATAAGCAATTTATGCACTTAGAGATTCTGAAATATTGTAAGTAGTTAATGGAGACTATTTTAAACGTATAGATGAGTTTGATGTATAAGGTAGTAGTCCAAAACAACTTAGAGTCTGGGGATATCGCACTTAGGATGCGTTGATAAAAGTTATTTAAACTTTTACGGGTATAACTCCATTTAAATGTAAATTCATTAAAGATGCAGGTGATTTGCCTCATTACTCTTTAGTAACATTTAACACTCAATAAGAAGCAGAATAAGTTTATATTTATTTTGGTTGTTAAACAGATTTTACCAAAAAGAAGTATAGAAAGTCATTTTCTATTAATGTGAAAGTAAATTAAGTTACATAAGCGTAATTACGTTAGTTGAAATCCAACATAATTGTTCTGCGTTCAGATTATTACGAGGGTCCTTAAATAGTTAAACCCAAATTAATTGATTAAAAGACGAATTACAATTAAATACTCACATTAATTGGCAGTATTCAACAGTACAAATGGCCTTAAACTTTACAGAATAACATTTACTGCAAGTAGTCTTAGCAAATAATAATTGATATTCTCAATAACTTGCCTAAGGATTAGTTATTTACTTCATTAACTGATTTATTACAAGAAAAAATATTTAGCATTTTAGCGTTTATTGAAGATTTATAAGCTGTTACATAGGCTAATTCCTAGCAATGGGTTTAAATAGTCAATTATCTAGATTCATTTTTTAATGCACTTGTGAAAAAAGTAGACGTTTCTCTTGAAATAAGAATGTTCTGTTTTGGAAAGTCTATGCTTCCTCTACCAGTTTATTAACTTAGAAATAGAGTTCTGCAAAATAGAGGTTCTCCATTTACTATTCTTCAGTCTTCAACTGGTTCTGGCAAAACTACATTATTCCCTGCGTTCATGACTTAGCTTCCTCAGGCTAAAATAAACAGAATGAAGATATTCATAACCCAACCAACCTCGTTGACAGTGAGATAAATAGCCAAAACCATCAACGAAAAGATAATTTGTGGAATGTATAAAATATCAACGAATCCATATGATTCGTCTGACATATGCGTATGCACCCCACTTTAAATTATAAAAATGATTTCTCAAAATCCAGAAATCATAAAAACAAGTATGTTTGTTTTGGATGAATTCCATACAAGAACAATTGCTCTTGATGTCTTATTTGCTAAATTAATTGAAAATTCCAAATATTTAACATAACCGTATTAATTTGTGATGATGTCTGCCACTCCAGATTAAGATATTGTATCACAACTTCCACAAAAAGAGTAATCAGATTTGATCATGAAGATTGAGAATTGTAGCCCGTTTAACATCAGTCAAATTCGCATAAAAGCTAACAGCATCAAAGAAGCTGTAGCTACGGTTCCAGCTAAGTTAGCAGTTGATTTCATTCACGAAATGGTAACGAAGCAGAAACCGGTTGGTAATATCCTGTGCTTCACTTCTGGCAAAAAAGAATGTGAAGACATTTGCGAACAAACAATCCAAGGTCTGAAGGATAACAATAACGTAGTTTGCGTCGATTTCTCCCAGTTCAAGAACATGAACGTCTATGCGGTGCACGAAGAACTCAGAAAGATATCAGCAAAAAGCGACAAGCTGGTCGTAGTTCCGATCGTGATGGCTGGCCAAGCGACCGAGCTGGAAAAGACGATCGCATCCGACCCCATCCCAGAAGACTTCTCCCTCAAGTGCATCAAGGTCATCGCCGCGACGAACATCGCAGAGACCTCGATCACCATCGAAGACCTCGTCTGCCTGATCGACTCTGGAATGTTCAAAGAAGCCTCTTGGGACGACAAGAAGGGCATCAGGATTCTGAAGGAGAAGCAGATCTCGGCCGCCCAGAGGACTTAGAGAGTGGGAAGAGTAGGGCGCGTCAGAGACGGATTCGCCTACTTGATCGACGTCGATTCGTCATAGAAAGTAGAACAACAAAAACCAGAAATTAGTAGAATAGATCTAAAACAAATAATATTGGAATTAAAAAATATGAATATTCATCTGGAAGAGATTTATGGAACATTACCAACACAGCCAGATATAAGATAGGTATAGAATGCATTGAGTATGTTATAAATAATTAAAGCAATTGATGTAAACAGAAAAATTACTGTATCTGGAAAAAGATTATTGGATTATAAAGATATAAGTCCTTTCATTGGTTATATATTTGAAGAAATTTTATAAAAAAATAAAATTGATTTAGTCATTTCCATAATTGCATATTGTATTACAATTGGTAGCAATGATTTAGTTTACAACAATTTTACTTCTAAGATATCACAATAATGTTTTGTTGAAGAAAGCGATGTTGCTACTTTGATCAAGTGTTTCATATGTATTGAAAAGCAAAGCTAAAAAGAAAGAAAATAATACTGCAAAGACAATGGATTCTCTTTTACTGCATTTGTGCATAGCAGAAGCCAAATTCAATAAATATTTTAAAGTATAATAGAAAATAATCCTCAATATGAATATTAATCAGTAGAAGTAGACGACTCAGAAAATTCTTCATCCGATGCTGAAACTGTTGTCAGTAATAGTATAAACAGAGAAGATTCGTTAAATAAATTTATAACATCAATATAAGACAATCAAATACTACCTGCGTTAGATTTTTATGTGTTAGCTGTCAGTAAATTGCAAAATTTAATACAGCCTAACACCGCACAAAAGTAATACGGGTAGTTTAACACTATGTCTAACATCGTTTCTAAACCTAGATACTTGTTTGACGCAAGCTCTATTTTAGCCGACAAAGATAATGTTGTTATTAATTGTTTTGATAGACCTGGTAGCTAAACGATAGTAGCTTATAGTTCGGTGTATTTCTATGACATATAGTACAACGAGACACAGGATATGTATATTGGAAAATTTATGCACAGACTGCCAAATAGCTACAAAAAGTGTGATTCTATTAAAGTTGTTCAGAACTCATTCAGTTTGCCATATTCTAAACTACTTTTCAACAAAGTGTTTAAAGAGCACGCATATTATAACTTCATGAATAAGATGCATTAAAGAATAATACTGAATACTACAAGCACAGAGTACTTTGCAGAAACGTAAGATAAACAATATTTATATTACACAATCAAACAATAGTTGACTTCAGAACAAAATGCTACTTTATAAGCTACAATATAAAAATTGATTGAACTGTCTGCCAAATGTCCATCAACTTTAATTTCTAGATATCCTGGGCTTAAAGACTTCTATGTTGAGTACAAATAAACTGATAATTATTGTGACGCTGAATTCATACGAAAATAAAGTTCAGATGAAAATAAAGCTCCTTTTGCATACTAATTTAACTTATAATCCATAGTACATATGATGAATAATCCTAACGACTGTAGAATATCATTTGTGTTCGATTTAATGATGGATACGAGTAAATTCAAAGATTTTGGATATTAAAATGACTGGTCATATACTGGAGATACAGTTATTAAAATACAAAACAATAATGTAATTAATTAACTTATTATAATTTCCGACAAATAGATTCCTAGTCTTAAGTAGTTAAAATGGTTCGATTAAAGCGCTAATAGCTACTATTCAGCATATGTTGATGAAGATTATAAATTTAACATATTAAGTAAAAACTGTGTTAAAGGTATTTCAGCAACTCACACAGAAAACGAATTAATGTTTTAATAAGTAGGTTCCTAAATATATTTAACAAACTCGAAAATAGAGACTTAAAAAGATTAATCCTGTTAATAAGACTAAGAGAACGCTCTAAAAAGAATATTAAATTAAGATAAAAATTATCAAGAATATCGTAAAATTGAAATGGATATTAAAAAGCAAAAATAGTCTTACTTTGAATAATCTAAATAATTGAATGATTTGTATCATTAATCAACAGATAAACGCTCAGTTAAGGCCATGCAAGCTAATGCAAAATAGGCAAATGAGTAAACTTTGCAGTAGTTATAGTATACTCTTGAGAACCTTAAGAACAATTTGTCTCCAGCAACACAAAATGCAGTTTAATAACTAGATAATATGAAAAAACCTTGTGGTAATAAATAATAATAACCAATGCAATAATAAATTAATGGTATACCTTAAAATAAGTCTATTAGTGATATTTTAGTAGGCTTGATGCATGAATATATAAAACCAAATGTTGAAAACAGTAAGCAAATTCCTTTTATGTAAGGAAATATTTAAGAAAACTTATTTAAACCAGCATTAGCGTATATTAAGTAACTTTGCAATGATTAAGAAACTCCATTCTTTTATAAAGAAACTAATGGTATTTACTCATTGATGATACCTTAAAAACATATTCATTTATTCTCGGGCAGAAATGATAATGGAAACCCAAGCATTATTGAAAATAACTAATTCAAATGGGCAAGTTATGTTCACAACTACATTGTTAATTTTAAAGTTGAAAACTTCTTCAACATTGAAAACTTCAAACAAAATATAGAAAGAACTTTGTCAATATTTGGTGCTTTTATTCAGAATATTAAATATGAAGAAAGTGACAAGGCTAAGAAAACAAGGGAGAAGTTTTTCATTAAAGTTAGAACCACTGAAGCGGCGTTTTCTGTTTTAAACTCAATAAAAACTATACTATAGCAACAGTAATAAACATACTTACCTTTTAATATTGTTCCAAGAGATCTTTAAAGACACCCTTTAACTATTTAAGATATCTAAGAACTTATTAAAAGAAGTAACATGAAAAATGTTCAAGTTACTTAAATTGGTTCGTTAATAGGAGATTATAGGGAGATTAATTCATTATTAGACGCATTGAACAAAGGGTTACCATTTGAATTGTCATTAAAAGAAATTCATTTGTTTAATCTTCCTAAACAATAAATAGAATAACTTGTTAGAAAGTCCAAAAATAAAGATGTTAAAATTAACTATAAATATAATAGATTAGTTGTACCTACTAAGTTATTCTCTGATTTTAATGCTAAAATTTAAGAAATGCTTTAACAAATAAAAGACGACACTTTGATTTCTTTCTTTTTGTGTGAGTGTTGTCATTCCAACAGCCATAGCATTAGCTCTGTCGTTGAAGGAAAATTACATTGTTAATATTATTGTGAAGAATGTGTTCAATAATAACTGGATAGTTAATTAAACGAAGTGTAATTGCAAATTAAACTTGGAGAAGGTATAGAAAATATGGGGAAGTTCATCTCATTTTTCCTCAGTAACGAGAAATTGAGACAAACTGCATTTTCAATGTTGAAAAGAACTGGAGAAATTAAAGCTACCCAATAGAAGGACTTTAAATTCTGTCCGACTTGTAATAAATAAGCTGCTCCATGTGGAACCCCAGGCTAGGATACTTTGTTATACAGTTGTCAGAAATGCAATCATAAGTGGTGTTCAGATTGTTGTGATTGGCACAAACCTGGTAAAACATGTGATTAATTGGGAAATGTGCAAAGGTGCCCGAATTGTAAAATTCCTACTGTTAAAATTTCTGGATGCAATCATATTACATGTAATTGTGGAGCACATTGGTGCTATGTGTGTGGGAAATAATATACTTAAGATACAATATATCCACATTTAACATAAGTTCATGGAGGATACAGTACTCAGTGAAAGAATAATCAGTTACTCATTTTGATATTTATGGTATTAATCACAAAATACTGATATTCCTACTTAAATACTCCAGGCTTAAATACTACATGATCTTTATATATAAAATTTCAACGAGTTTGATATATAAATAATCAACGTTACGGTATTGTTATAATTTTATTGTTTATATTATTCTCTTGAACCCAAAACTCTAATTCACGAATAAATCAACTCGGGTGAATATTTTGAGAACTTGATTTTTTGCGCCTTTTTTGCGTTAACCGGGAGTTGAACCCGTGACCCTTCGTCCAGAGCCCCAACGTCATAACCGTTCTGCCAAATAGCCCTATTAGAATTTATACTAAATGAAGTCAGATTTATACATATGAAATTTAGTATTAATTAACTGTATGTTATATTGATTATTGATAATATACGTTTATGTACATACATTTATATTGATTATTTTTACTTTTTGAAAATATTTATGTGATATTTATTTAATATGAATCAAGACGAGTTAATCAGAACTAAATAATTAACATGGTTAATATAGTAATAATATCTAATTACTACATAAGGAAACTACATAAGGAAAAATACGGCAAAACAAAAATTATACGTACGGATGCTATATACGGAATAGCGATTTTTTCCGTATATATTACACTATTTTGTCATAAAAGTGAGTGGAAATGTTACATTTTATTATTATTATTACTATTAAAACATAATATTATAAAACTCCACTTTAATATAATGACTTAAAATATTCTTCAAAATACGATTCTTTTTAAAACACTTGGGTTTGAATTATTAACACTAAATTTTATGCATATTCAGAATTTATATGTAAATGACTGAAAATAAGAGTATTTAGCTTTAAATTAGATCAAAAAATTCTTAAAAATATCAAATACCGTAATAATAAGGTTATAATTGATAATAAAATGTTTTTGTAAGACAAAAGACAATAATAGATTCTTAACTGCAATTATAATATTATTTCATGAAGTAATGTAATCCTAACATCTATGAATATTTATATTAAGTTTACAATTATCTAGAACTCATATAGCTATATTGTGCATGCATGTCTAAATGAATCCCACCTCAAATAAACATAAACATAAAGTAGCGTAAGCAGAATTTTATTCATTGAAAACAATAGAATGAGGTGTTTTTATTACTGATATCATTTATATTTTCAAATTATGGACGAAATTTAATATTTTTCAGTGGCGATCACAAATTACATAATTATCATTTATATTGGAGTGTAATTTGTTATGCTGTTTTATTTAACTGAAAATTAGTTGGACTATGATGTTGTAATAGATAGATTCTCTAATATTTTCGAACGGATGACATAAATTCAGATAATCAAAACTAGCAACGAAAAAATATTTTTTGGATAAGATTCTTTTATGTCAAATTAACAATCACGTTTATACCTAAGTATAACCCTGTTGAATGCGGCAGCCACACCTTGCTTACAGAAAAAGTTAAGAGTTGAAAATAGCCGAAAAAGAGCGTTTTTTATTTTGAGCAATATTGATATTTAAGAAAAATTAAATATATTTATATTACGTACATATATACATATAAACGATAAATAGAAAATCAAGAAATATTCGATGGAGGTCCAAAATATTACTTTTCCATCCCCCGTCCTTAATTTTACCTTGCTATAATTTTAAAGTATTGTTATTTCATTTATTTAATTCTATTCAGTGAATATAGTATTATATTTTAGATTTTGGTAGTAAAAAATGAATAAAAATATAGTAAACATTATGTAACGTGTGTATTACACTATATTAATATTAATAAGATATAGTATATCATAAATATACATTTATAACTATAATAATATCCATATCAATTAAAATTATCTTAGAGTGATATATTAGAAAGTTAATAATATGTTAATTCATTGTAGCTAATAAAACTATATAACACTTTTTGTTCTCGATGTGTTTTAAAATATTTACAAAATGAAATCATATTTTTTTCATTGCTTTATCTTTGCACAAAGATTTGTACTAGTTCATCCAACAACTTTATAATCTTCATTAGATTACTACCGTTAGTGTAGTCGTTTTCATTCAATTCTTAAGACAAAACCTTACAAAACACGTTTTTTACATCTCAAATTGAACATTAGTCTCCAATATCTACTTGGTAATAGTTTTTCAACTTTTTCTTCTTAGCTTTGCACAGTAGTCTGATTATTAACAAAACCAGTATTAGCCAGTATTTCAGCTTGTGCTAGTGATCTGTTCCAGCTATAAATTCTTTTTTATAAATTCTTCAAGTGTTTTAGAGCATATGCTTCTGTAGAATTTAATAGTCTACAACATGTTCATGTTTAAATATCTACGTAATATAATAATTTACCGTTGATCTTCAACTATGTCATTTACTCTCTTATGAGCTCCATTTTTATTTACATTTATTTTTGAATTAGCTTTAAAAATTCAATTACATGCTGGAGACTAATAATTGTAGGTTGTTTCCTTTACTAAACAGTATAAGAGCTATATTATTTGATCTAATTTTGGTTTAACTCAACTTTGCTTTCTTTATAGAATGATAAATTACAGAATTTATTCAGATAAGGAATCTTGGAGGAATTCATTAATACATACAGATTCTAGTGTTATATATCCAACTGTAGTCATATGTATGAGCTATAAAACTATTGTTTGAGTTATGTCATTGAAGCGGTATTATAATTTAACTTTATAATTAATAAATTATATATAATTCTATAGTATTATTAAAAATATTGTGTTAATAAAATGACTTAGAAAAATGCAATTATATGTACATTTAAATATGACTTTGAAAATCGTTTCATCAATGATTATAAAATGGTCCCTAAAGCTCACCACTGCAACAGAATATATCATCAACGATACTAGATATAACGAGCTATTAACTCGTTTAAGTAGTATAGATACAGTAATATTTTATAACTTTTTTTGGAATTCAGGAGTGAAATTTTATAAATATTATGCGTTCACTACCTCTCGAAATATTAAAGTGAAATATTCTCACAATACAGCTTTCATTTCATTTATCACATTTAGTTCATTTTTAATCATAATTCAATTTTCATTATTGTTATATTCAATCCATTGTTGTAATTATTTGTTCATCTACGCAGTATACAATACCTCTCACATTATTGCATTGAACGAGATATTACAATAGATACTTACGAAAAATTCAAAATTGAATTTTTGTATGTTCAAAAATGTTTACTTTTAGCAACCTAAATAATCATGGGCATTTTCCGGCAATTCAAAAATATTTTCATAATTCGTTTGAAACGTAAAAAGAGCACATTAATAAATATTTCCATTACAACGATTTTTCCAATTATCAACATTTTCGTAAACTAGTAAGTTTTGATAGTTGTGATATTTTTGTAATAATATCATAAAATCTTCTTCAAACGATGCGTACATAGATTGCAACATAAGATCCCTCACACTCTTTGTATTATTAACTTATTCAGTTTTTGCTCTAAATTTAGTTTTACATGAACCGATATATTAATGTTCGATAGAACTAAATTACTATATTAATTATTAATACAAATATGTAAAACGAATACTATGATAATATATTTAATTATTACTACAATTTGATTTCAGTCGAATTATATGTTTATACTAATTAAACTGAAATCAGGTTCAAATCTAAATAGAGTTAATATTATTAGGTACACAATAGTATGTAAGCACTATATCAAGAAAATGTATACGTTGCTAAAGTTACATGATTTGTTAAAAATGAAAGTTTTTAAATTGATTATTAAGTGTATTAATACCGCCAAGCGTGCATATTATATTATATATTCTATTGAATACTTTGAACTAAAAATACTGGACATATTATATAGGGTTCAAGCTTTCTATTACAATTAGTAGTTGAATTTCTATTACAACTCTAAGTCGCAGAATTGAAAGTTTTAGTTTCATTAATTTACTACTTTCTACACTTAACTAATTATATTAATCGCAAAATCAAATATTATATTTTGCTCCTTGTATTCTAATACGAAATAAATATATATAATAAAAAGAAGTGGTAACAAACTTTTGAAGAAACTTTTAAACTTTTTTGATACAAACTAACATATAATACTTATTAAAGTTAGTATGTTGCCTCAGTAATGTTCGAAATAATAATTGAAATAATTGTTTCAGCTGTTGCAAATTAAAGATTTTGATGTTAATAATAAAGAATTAGTAGACATCACTGAATATTATTATTACATATTAAATTTGTATCTCGATAATTAGATCTATTTATTCACAATATAAGTTATTGGAAACATAATTCAGAATATTGTCTAACTTGAACCAAGCTCTCAGCGCTCGAAACTATTACAACCAATTATTTTAATAATTCAACCAAGTCATTTGAGCTCTTATAATTAAATTTAAAGGCGTTAACATTTGTTTCTGAAAAATGAAAATTCGTTATTTTCAAAGTTCTTCGTTCTTCAAATTAAATTATATAAATTGAATTCTAGCATCTCAACAATTGCTATATTGTTAAAGTACTGCAATTTTTTGTGAATTGCCGGAAAACACAAATCAATTTTTAATATCTAACTGAACCCAATTTCTTGTGGCAATTAGAACAAGAAAATTAAAACCAGACAGAACAATAGATGGGTTTCCGCCATCGTTTAGGAAAGGCTATAAACAAGCTTTTGGTTGGTTAATTTTCATTGAGTATAAGTAGTTCTCTACTAAAAACTCTATTTTACCGGATGACTCTTTACAAATTAAAGACAAAACGAAACTGATGCCATTATGATTCATATGATCGATTTCATGGGGAATTTATCACTGGTTTGTGTACAATATCAATGAATCACTAGATATAGTTACGAATATTAATCATATTTGATGCGGAAATTTTGGAGTGTGATACATAATTTAAATAAAATTTTACTTTATTATTTGCAGCCAAGGTAAAACAAATTCATTCAATTAATTGCAACCCGCCTACTAATCTCGGTCCCAACTCGATTACTGTGTATAGATCTATTTAAGTCATTAGAATATAAGTTTTGATGTTGTGCCTCAATAAAAGTAGATTAAAATCTGAATCTCCAAATGAAATCAAAATGACCGAATTCCAAATTCTACTTGAATTTTGAACAAAAGTTGAATTCAGCTAGGATGAACGCTTGATATAGCAACTCTATTCATCTGAAAATGAAGATGAGTCAGAAGACGTTCTCACTGTGACGACTTGTAGTAAAAGAGAAATGTTCTTCATTTTTTAAATTCAAAACCCGCTGGTGGTACGGCTGAGTTGAGTGATGGTAAGTCCTACTACGTTGGTATATACTTATACGACAACTTTGACCCGGATCTACGGAGGGAATGTGTTTCTGAAACTATGCTTTTCTGTTTAAAGGGTTAATATAGTCAATCTATCTAAAATATTTAAAAGTTTGTCCCATTTATCTTTATTAAATTTCCCAGTTTTAGTAATTGCTTCTTTTAGTAGTCTAAGACGATAATCTTAATCAGCCTATGTTGGACTTTTAAGTAAATTGAAAAATAAATAACGAATCGAGTTGGTTTTATCTCCAAAATTAGATTTAAATAGTTGCCAATTCTGCTTCTTAACAAGGATAATTGATATTTGATATTTGAGTTACTATAATACGGTATAATATAACTGTAAAGTTGAGTTATATTGATTTATTAAAATATAGTGTAAATAATGATTAAATTTCTAACGTACATGACGTTAGAGACTTTTCTAACGTATTTTCCTTTTCTAACGCGTTATAACATCTTTCTCAGTTTTCTAACGCTTATTGGTTGGCTTTAATTCTGAGCCATTTGATGAGTTTTGTTTTATTAGTAATGATTTGTAAGCTAAATGTTCGGGCCTTCAATGCGCCTCAATTTGATAGGAAATTTTAGGAAAGCGAAGTCCTTTTCCATGAAGTTTTTCAGGTAACTCATCAAATTCCAAACACATTCCATTTTAATGTAATTTGACAACTATTAATAAAATACTGTTTTTATATTCATAATTTTAAAATAAATTTGATTCAATTTGAAATATGTAAATCAAATTATATCTATATACTCATGTATATATTCGCGCAATTAGCTGTGTATTTGTTATTTTGATAAAAATACAATTTAGCAACTTTCAATACTGTGAAAATCTCTGAATATTAAAACATTTTAATTTAATCTAAATAAATAAAAATATTGCAAAAGTCGGTCCTATATAGCTATATAAGCAAATTTTCAAAATAATTCAAATATATATCAATGTATTCATAGCAATTTGTTTAATAATTAATTGAGTTAAATTATTTACAGTGTTAAAATTAATATATATATATATATACAGTAATATTTTATAACTTTTTTTGGAATTCAGGAGTGAAATTTTATAAATATTATGCGTTCACTACCTCTCGAAATATTAAAGTGAAATATTCTCACAATACAGCTTTCATTTCATTTATCACATTTAGTTCATTTTTAATCATAATTCAATTTTCATTATTGTTATATTCAATCCATTGTTGTAATTATTTGTTCATCTACGCAGTATACAATACCTCTCACATTATTGCATTGAACGAGATATTACAATAGATACTTACGAAAAATTCAAAATTGAATTTTTGTATGTTCAAAAATGTTTACTTTTAGCAACCTAAATAATCATGGGCATTTTCCGGCAATTCAAAAATATTTTCATAATTCGTTTGAAACGTAAAAAGAGCACATTAATAAATATTTCCATTACAACGATTTTTCCAATTATCAACATTTTCGTAAACTAGTAAGTTTTGATAGTTGTGATATTTTTGTAATAATATCATAAAATCTTCTTCAAACGATGCGTACATAGATTGCAACATAAGATCCCTCACACTCTTTGTATTATTAACTTATTCAGTTTTTGCTCTAAATTTAGTTTTACATGAACCGATATATTAATGTTCGATAGAACTAAATTACTATATTAATTATTAATACAAATATGTAAAACGAATACTATGATAATATATTTAATTATTACTACAATTTGATTTCAGTCGAATTATATGTTTATACTAATTAAACTGAAATCAGGTTCAAATCTAAATAGAGTTAATATTATTAGGTACACAATAGTATGTAAGCACTATATCAAGAAAATGTATACGTTGCTAAAGTTACATGATTTGTTAAAAATGAAAGTTTTTAAATTGATTATTAAGTGTATTAATACCACCAAGCGTGCATGTTATATTATATATTCTATTGAATACTTTGAACTAAAAATACTTGACATATTATATAGGGTTCAAGCTTTCTATTACAATTAGTAGTTGAATTTCTATTACAACTCTAAGTCGCAGAATTGAAAGTTTTAGTTTCATTAATTTACTACTTTCTACACTTAACTAATTATATTAATCGCAAAATCAAATATTATATTTTGCTCCTTGTATTCTAATACGAAATAAATATATATAATAAAAAGAAGTGGTAACAAACTTTTGAAGAAACTTTTAAACTCTTTTGATACAAACTAACATATAATACTTATTAAAGTTAGTATATTGCCAGTAATGCTCGAAATAATTGTTTCAGCTGTTGCAAATTAAAGATTTTGATATTAATAATATACTATTTTGATGTTAATAATAAAGAATTAGTAGACATCACTGAATATTATTATTACATATTAAATTTGTATCTCGATAATTAGATCTATTTATTCACAATATAAGTTATTGGAAACATAATTCAGAATATTGTCTAACTTGAACCAAGCTCTCAGCGCTCGAAACTATTACAACCAATTATTTTAATAATTCAACCAAGTCATTTGAGCTCTTATAATTAAATTTAAAGGCGTTAACATTTGTTTCTGAAAAATGAAAATTCGTTATTTTCAAAGTTCTTCGTTCTTCAAATTAAATTATATAAATTGAATTCTATGATGATATGTGATGGTTAGATTTATGTTTATTTTAAATAAGTTAAGTTGAGTGGTTATATTTAGTATTAATCAAAGATACTGTATTAAAAGAATAATATTGTAAATTATTTCCACTTTACAAACAATAAAATTATGAACTTTACAAAGTATGAACAATAATTAATTGATAAAAACAAAGAAAATGAGTCTGGAACTGCTTTGATAATTTAAAAAGACTAAAATATAACTAATTTACGATTTTTAGATATGTTATAAGACCAATACAAAGTGTTTTGTATTAAGCGTTGCAGTAGCATTATATTCGAAACAACTCCAAAATTTATCAAAGAACTTCATTTGTACGCGTGTAAAATTGACAGATTATAGGGTATTGAGCAAATGAATTAGCTTGTGCAGTTGAGCATAACAGAAAATTAGATAAGTAACATAAGCGCTCTTCAGAGCATGAACAATTTGACTCATTTAAATTTGAATGACAATAATGTAAGCGATCTTACTCCGTTATAGTCGTTGTGTAATTTGAGTTATTTGAATTTGTAAAATAACAGTATAGAGGATGTATTTGGTCTCAGGAAGTTGGTAAATTTGGTTCAGCTGTTTTTGGGCTGCAATAAAATACGTGATATTTCTCCTTTGTGCGATTTGATAAATTTGATCGAGCTTCAGCTGCAAAATAATCAAATTGTTGATGTGTCGCCGTTGTAGAATATGTTTTGTATGTTTTCTCTGGATTTGTTTTAAAATTAAATAATTAATATATAGCTTGTAATTTATCTTTTGAAGTATTTACGGATATTTTAGATAATTTTATTTGTGAAATTTTTGAAAATGTGGTTAGTTATAATTAAAAGACGCTGATTGTGAATTAAATTAGTTTTTTGTGCACACTATCTGCGCTGTATTCGATTTAAACCAAATAAACTGAGATTAGATTCAGGCGGAAACAGACAATGTTTTAAAAGGCGCGGTTAACGCAGATTGTTAAAACGGGCTTTTAAAATCATCTGAACGTAATTTACAAACGGGATTTGAAACTACAAATGTTTTTTGATTTAAATTGCTCTGATTCGTAGTGAATTAAACGAAGTAATGACAAGGTTACAGTAATGGGACCAAAGGATTACTTATTGTATAAACATTTTATAAAGATTGAAATTCGTAATTTCATTTTATATTATAAATACTCGATATGCCTACGTACTATAATTATCTATGTAATTCATTTTCCACTTCTAAACTTTGAATTATGGAACTATGTATTATGTTAACGCTTGTTAAAATAGTTTCGTTTTAATCATTTAACATGAAGCACATTGGTGTTATGTTACGATCAAATTTTTTACACTTATGTAATTGCAATTCCCCTACTCAACCAAAAGCTGTTATCAACAAAAGAATTCAAATTCTATGATTGATCTTGGTTAGAAAGTAAAGATGAGATCAGAGCTGGTCTTTCAGCAATGCCTCTTCAGCTCTAACGTCGACCGTAATAAACAATAATAAATAAAATAATAATTAGTTTATAACAAATCACTACAATTACATTTTATTGGAGTTCTCGATATTCAAAGTTTTTAAAATTAGTTAGGAGAAATTTTCTGTATGTGCATAGCGTTGTTCAGACTGTTCTAGCCTCCGTGTGATTATATAGCTTTCTTAATATTTTCAGTAATTATATTATAGCCATCCAACTATTGACAATAGCTTACTTTTGACAATAGTGGACAATAAGACAATAATTGTCATTAACTTTTGACAATAGAAAAAGTGTAATTAGATCATGGATTTTGATACAAATTAATTGCTATTTTTTGCTATTTTTCTTCAATTGAGTGGTGTAAAATTGAAGCGCGGATATTTAATTTTTTATGTATATAAGTGTAAAATATTCCACTTTAACAATGAAATTATATTCACTATTGTTCTATACTTTATTGTATTCTATTGTCTGGGACAATAGAAAACCCTTATTGTGCAATAAGAAAATGGCAATGGATGGCTATAAATTATATAGACATATTTTTTAAAAACAAAATCGTGAGTTGAACCACATTCTTGAAATTGGATTGTTGCTGTTGAGTAGGTCATGTTTTTTTGTAATTGCGTAATCGATATCATCATTGATTAGCATAACCAACCCCCTTATAAGTGAAATATATCCAAATATACAGTATAATGCATAATTTATTAGACTCGATTTTCAGAAAGTGATATATGGGAAGTTATTACACAATATTAATACTATGTGTACCAATCGATAACATTTTATTTTAATTGACATTTTTCACTTCAAAATTTTGAAATGTAAGGAAACTTACATCGATGACAAAATATCAAAATTCTGGTCGATAATAGAGTTTCATCCATAAATACAATCAATAGCGTTACAACTTCAATTATTTATGATTATGTGAAACTTATAGTGACAAATACGAGATTTCGTTTTCCAAACTTTGTAGTATGGATAGGTAACATGATTCTGTTCAAAAATCTAAAATTGATTAATGAACCAAGAACTTATTTCATGTTAAAGTTGACACGCGAAGTTTCAGAAACTTCAAATGCTACAAAAAGTGAACTTTAGACTGACCAGTGAATCCTCAACCTTAGTTTGAATATTAATCTATTTAGAATATTTAGGTACGATATTATAAAAAGGAGCCAATTCGTACGATAAAAATATCCAAAGTTATTATGGTCATTGAAATTGAACTACACATGATATAGAAAACAAAGCAGAAACTCGTGTTCGGTCCAAAGCTAATTTATGAAGTTCTAGATTGAAAGTAGTAATTATATACAAAAGGAAGTATCTAGCTTAAAATGAAGAACTCATCCAAGAGAGGAATCTAAAAGTAAAATATAGTTTTCAAATTGGATTATTTTTCTCAGAGGAATCTTATCGTACTATAAAATTAAGTTGCAGTATGAGTCAATGTAACAACATAGAAATAAGACCATGTTTGGCTAGAACATATAATATATTCCACACCAGCTTTTTGCACATTTTGTTAACACAAGTTTAAACTTCATTGGAATACCAGACTCAGTAATGATGGTGTTGACATATCACAATGTGGAGAATAATATAATGTAACATTATCTTAATAGAGCAACTTTCTATAAGTGCTTAAGATCTGATGGTAATCCATAGAAACATTTGTGGATCCATCCACAGATGATGAATTGTCTACGCTACCAACAAACAGTTTAGAAAGTTTAGACTTAAAATATATCTGGTTTGTTCACAATGTAGAGTAAAATATTCTCGTGATGTGGTAATAAAATAAGGGTACATATTGAGTAAGTGAAATATATTATAGTACGGTCATTATATATGCATTATGTATTTATAATATTGGATTCACTACTTCGATATATTTTTGCAGTCTAATGAATTATGCATTATACTGTAATGTTGTTTTTGATGTATTGAAGGGTTTATAATCAAAAAACGGGTGAGGTTATCATAATTAGAAAAGATGAGAAGATACTATTAAAAAACCATTAATCTCAATCTATCGTATGTAAAATTACAAAATTTACAAAATGAAGGTCTATGAGACTATGTAACAACAAAAATACATTACGTCTTTATAAGATCTCTAATTTAGTGTGGACATTTTTAAAGTTGCATAAATAAATAGCAGAATAAATGTAATAAATATAAACATGTATTTGTAGAAAAATACGCGAATTTATTAAATATGTATACATTACAAAATAACTTCTAATCGTATTCTAATAATAGCTACACGTGATGATTTATCTGAATTAATTCCACACCCATATTCAAATGTTAACAATAATTTCAACTATTGCCTTTCAAGTTTTTTCAGCAGCCGATTTCGAGTTCTGTTATAATTTTGTATTTTAGACACCATTTTAGGAAACACTCGTAATTAATGAGGTAATTTCTTTCGACAATCCAGCCACTCGTGAAGCTTGCAAGCAAACCACGAATGTCCTTTTTAAAGAGACTACTAAACCAATTATACAACTGTAGATAACAGGGTAGGTTCACGTTAACCAGGCATTCTCCCTCTTCCACTATATCTACAGCGATATCGTGATCTAAGATACTAAACTCGACCTCATTTTGATAGATGGAACCAATGCCGACGTTTCAATTGTGAACTGGGCCGTAAGTGAATACAAAATTGAGATCTTTTAATCAAACATCTCAATCAGCTCAAGTTTAGCCCTGAATTCCTTCATGCTCTTGAACACTGAAATAGATCTTCTTATCAACAGAAGTCAGATTTAGTACACTTTGAGCGGAACCATTTCAACGTTCTATGGTATCTCCAAAGAATTATTTGGGAGCAAAATAGAGAACACCACTTTTGACTACCAAGTCACCTCTACAAAGGGCTGGGCCATGGTCGAAACCCAGATCGGCGCACTCACACTCAAGAATATAATATTCTCAGGAATTTTGTCAGGAACTGATGTCTACGGCCTCGTTGACGAAGCTTAATCAACAGTTTCAGTAGATACGGTCATTTTCAAACTCACTTTGAATGCTTTATCTTAAGCGTGCGCATTCGTTAACCAAGCTAGCGCTGGCAAAGTTACGTATAAAGATGTTTCCTACTCTGGAATCCCAGGTTCTCCTCTGAACCCAAGTACAGTCTTCGGATCAGTTAAGTGCCCGTGTTTTGAAGGAGCTTAGCTCACAAATGGTATTTGTTATTGTACTCCTGAATCTACATTTGATAGTGCGAATTCAATTTGTAAGTGTGATTCCGGCCTGCCTCTAATGAACGGTCTTTGCAAGTGCCCTTAGAATTCAATACTTGAAAATTCCAATTGTGTGTGTTAGCCAACAAATTCTGTATTGGATAATGGTATATGCGCTTGTGACTCTAATTCCTTTAAGACTAGTATGTCTGGGTAAGCGCTCACCTGTTAAGCGTGTCCCGGTGGAGCCACTTCAGATAGTGGACGAACTACCTGTATTTGTTCAGGTAATTATTATTATAAATCAGATAACACCTGCAACAAATGCCCTGATAATTCAGTAATTAGCAACAACGTTTGTGTTTGCGACTCTCATTCATACGAAGTGAGCTCATCCAACGGCCTTCCGACCTGCTTCAAGTGCCCAGATAGTGCAACTCCTGACCAATCTGGGAAAACCTGTACATGCCAGAACAACAATTTTTATACTTCTTCCAACAATACTTGCACCGCTTGTGGAGCCAATTCAACAATATAAAGTAACGTTTGCGTTTGTAACGCAAATTCGTACGAGGTTAGTAACAATGCAGGTTCATTGGTTTGCTTCACGTGCCCAGTTAATTCTGTTTCCCAAAACAATTCTAAGACCTGTCTTTGTAATGGAAACTACTTTTATAAGTCCTCGGATAATATTTGCGTTGAGTGCCCAGCTGATTCTTTGGTTACCTTGAACGTATGCGCTTGCATCTCAACGGCGTTTTAAGTGAGTATAACGGATGGAATCCCAGTTTGTAAGATTTGTCCGACGTAGTCCCATCCAGATGCTGGATAGACAACATGTATCTGCGATTTCTACTTTTAGTATAATTCGGGTGCAAATACCTGTTAGGCGTGTCCTCTCAATAATTACTACGTTCTTTCTTCCAACTCATGTATCCCTTGCGATTCGGGAAAGTTCTACAACACTTCGAATAACGTTTGTGTAACTTGTCTTTCAAATTCTCACGTTGATGGAAACGGGTGCACTTGTAATTCGGATTCCTTCCAAGTTTCGAAGGTTGACGGAGTCGCAACTTGCACTTAATGCTTAGTCAACTCTGCTGTGAGCGGAACTGGATGCGTTTGTAATGCGGATTCATATCAAACTGCAATCAATAACGGAGTCACAACGTGTGTTAAGTGTCCAAGTGGATCTTCAATTAACGTTGGAAAAACCTCTTGCGATTGCACTGGACAGTTTTTCTACGATCCTTCGAAAAACCTGTGTATAGCTTGTCTGGTCAATTCCGCCGTTAGTGGAGCTGGATGTGTTTGCAATTCTGATTCATACCAGGTTTCGCTAGTAGATGGAGTTGCTACTTGTGTATAATGTCCAGCCGCTTCCACTCCAGATAGCGTTAAATAAACTTGTGTTTGCGCTAATTATAAATAATACATTTCTGCCACTCCAGCTTGTCAGTCCTGTCCTCTCAATAATTACTACGTTATAGCTACTAATTCTTGCACTCCTTGCCCAGCTAACTAATTCTACAACTCTTCAAATAACGTTTGTGTGGCTTGTTTAACTAATTCCGCTGTGAACGGAAATGGATGTACGTGTAATTCGGATTCTTTCTAGGTTTCGAAGGTCGACGGTGTCGCAACTTGTACTAAATGTCCAGCTAGTTCTGCACCAGATGCAGGACAAACGACTTGCGTTTGTAATACGTTCTTCCAGTATATTTCGTCTAACAATACTTGTCAGGCGTGTCCTCTTAACTATTATTATATTCTGACCTCTAACTCATGTGTAGCCTGTCCTCTCAATAAATTTTATGATATTTCTAGTAATGGTTGTGTAGCCTGTTTAGCAAACTCTGCTGTAAGCGGGACTGGATGCGTTTGTAATGCGGATTCATATCAAACTGCAATCAATAACGGAGTCACAACGTGTGTTAAGTGTCCAAGTGGATCTTCAATTAACGTTGGAAAAACCTCTTGCGATTGCACTGGACAGTTTTTCTACGATCCTTCGAAAAACCTGTGTATAGCTTGTCTGGTCAATTCCGCCGTTAGTGGAGCTGGATGTGTTTGCAATTCTGATTCATACCAGGTTTCGCTAGTAGATGGAGTTGCTACTTGTGTATAATGTCCAGCCGCTTCCACTCCAGATAGCGTTAAATAAACTTGTGTTTGTGCTAATTATAAATAATACATTTCTGCCACTCCAGCTTGTCAGTCCTGTCCTCTCAATAATTACTACGTTATAGCTACTAATTCTTGCACTCCTTGCCCAGCTAACTAATTCTACAACTCTTCAAATAACGTTTGTGTGGCTTGTTTAACTAATTCCGCTGTGAACGGAAATGGATGTACGTGTAATTCGGATTCTTTCTAGGTTTCGAAGGTCGACGGTGTCGCAACTTGTACTAAATGTCCAGCTAGTTCTGCACCAGATGCAGGACAAACGACTTGCGTTTGTAATACGTTCTTCCAGTATATTTCGTCTAACAATACTTGTCAGGCGTGTCCTTACAATAACTATTACGTTTTAGCAACCAATTTGTGTGTTCCGTGTCCTATGTATACCAAAGAGGTCGTTAATAACGTTTGCGTTTGTCACGATTCGGCTAATACAAAAGTTGAAAACAATATATGTACTTGTAATATGTAGTATGCATATATTGAATTTGTTAAAGCAAGTACACCAGCTTGCTGGTGCCCTTATTATTCTTATAATAACTCAGTAAAATGTATTTGTAATACTGCAGAGTTTATTTTCGATGTTGGAATGTCGCCACAAACTTGTGTGGCGTCAACATCTTGTACTGCACCTAGAACTGTTGTAAATAGTGTTTGCACCTGTAATCAAGCAACTGGTTCATGTCCAACTGGTGCAACCTGGGATGTGAGCGCTTGTAAGTGTAAATGCACCGCCTAATATAAAAACGGAAACACCGTATTACCTTACTCGTTCTGGGGTCTTGTCGAAGGAACTACTACTTCATCAAATATGAAGTGTTGTTCATCCGATAAGAATTATGGTAGTTCAACACAATAGAGTATCTATTATCAATGTTAAGACTCAGTTGCCAGCATAATTTATTCAAACAATAACAATAAATGGGTGTGCGGTGGAGATACTTGTTAATAATTCACTTGGACCAGATCATGAGACACTAATTATAATTTAATATAATTTTGATATTTAAACTTTGTCTTATTTATCAGATACTTAATTAAACAACGGTTTATGTAAAGTTACGGTTAGGTAGTGAGAATAATATGAGGTTAATGTTATGTTATTATTTTTGTTTAAACGAAATAATGTAAGCTAGTTAATTTCAGAAATATAACCACATGTATTTAGTATACTATTTACATTGATTTAACTTTTATTAATGACAAAAGATTCAGAAAATGTATTTATGATATAATCTGTTATATTTATAACTTAATCTACCTATTAAACAATATAATGATGATTATGTCAAAATATTTATGTTTAGATTAAGGCTGTTATAAATGTCCATAATACCCCTTTTAGACGCTTTGGAGGTTGTGAGCTTTGTAATTATATTAACTACTATATAATATACAATTCCTTGGCTTTATTTTTGAAGTTCCACTCCAACACTACTCTCAAAAACAGACCAAGTTGGCATCCAAGTCGAAATTTAATTAATAATGCTCACAATAAGCCTTTAAGAAGAAACTGAAAATGTTACCCATAATAAAATTCTGAACTATCTAATTATTGATACGAAACTCGACTATTTTCAAATACCACATTTTAGGAACTACATGGGTACAGGCACAATTTATTATTTTGAAAGGGCTTAATGTAAATCAGCTGTATAGAGATTCTTAACAAATTGTTAAAATCGATAATACACTAACTTTTATCCATTGAAAGGAAAGTATCACAACTGAATTGTTTCTGCACACACTTTTCTAAATTGATCCAACTAAATGCACTTCAAGTTTCAACGATACGAGTTTTAAAGAATTTTATATTATGATTTTTAAAGCTGAAATAGAAAGTACTTCTAAAAGAAAACTAATAAGCTCAAAGCTGAACTAAACTATAAATTATAATTTTGGGACCAGCAAAACTTAAAAACAGCAATAACTACCTCAGTCGACTCATAGTATTACCAGTTATCCACAATTTTAGCATTATTCAGAAACTTCCTAGTTGAAATAAAGCTACCTACTCTGATTACAAATTCGTGTTATGTACATAATTAGCATTAAATTAATGGAATAAAACTATGCATATGATTGTGGCCTGGACAAATA
Organism: Hexamita inflata; assembly: GCA_963988835.1. NCBI lineage: Eukaryota > Fornicata > Diplomonadida > Hexamitidae > Hexamita > Hexamita inflata. Next base: position 366,117 of record CAXDID010000865.1, on the reverse strand, counting down.
AAATTTCTTGCTCGAATAAAAACTTGAATATTTAATCTTACATTGATTCCTAACAGATCATTCTAAATAGAATATAGTATTAGTATTATTTTAACTCAGTGTGCTGTTCATGATACTTGATTCGTACTTCTCGTTTATTAAATTCAAAATTTTTATTATTTTGGAAAATGAAAATAAAAAAGTATAAAACATAACTATCTCTAGGTATTAAATTGAAAGTTGACTAAGTGATATTAACATATTTGGAGATGGCTATCTGAGCTAAGAAGTAAGTATTAATTCAAGATCAAAATTGAGTTTGGATGCTGCAACAAACATTCTATAGAAATTTATGAAGATAGAATTAGTCAATAGATAATAATAAGTTTTGAAAATATTCATTATGTTTTCTTATTTACTTAAGTTTTTGTTGTGCTCATAATATGAAGAAATTTAATAACAAGACATAGAATTTAGTTCAGCAGCTCAATGCAACCAAAGAGTTTATCTTAAGGCTTCAATTGAATAAAAGAACATTTTAAAGATCGTCAAGTTAGAATGAAGCTCAAAACATTAAATAAGCGAAAATGTGTTTTTAGAAACCCTGAAGTTTACTAGCACATTGCACTGTTTGTTGAATATTGATTATTAAGTTATATTAATAACTTAATATGATTATTAAGTTATATATTCATTCAAATTATTTATAATTTTTTGAATAATTTAGTGTAGGTTCTTCTCATATCTATTATACATATGAAATAGTATATGTGTCTAATAACTGAAAATACATGAATATATTATGTTCACTTTTAATATTGTTGTTCAGTATTGTTATTTATTTAAAATTTTAGTACCTTTCTCTTTATTTTACGTTAAAACGCTAACATAAACTATAATCTAGTTTTCTAATGCTACCAGAGATATTGCCTTCTTTTTGGTTTACCATTAAACTGATTTTTATAAATATTATCATGTATCATCGTTGAATATAATGTTATATTAGTATTTCTAAATATCATATCAATCACCGCCAATTTGATTATTTTCTAATTCCACTAATTTATAATATATTATATTATGTCGAAAATAACAGTTATTATTTCCATCTCAAATGGGCTAATAAGAATCTAATACTTATGATAGCGATTTAATGAATCCTAAATTAGATGAACCCACATATATTAAACGTAAGTCAACTGAATAATAGTAAAAGCAAGATAGTAATTTAGTTAGAAAATCGCTAGATAACTATGTTCTTTAATGACATATATAGGAATGATATATTTTAATAATATAATTAGCTCATTCTTATTTATTTTCAATTATCTATTCTTTAATGTTTGTGGTATAACTCTATTAAGTTTATTATGCATCATGTTATTATCCAGTAAATACTTGTATTACTTAGATGAAACTGCTGATTACACCTTTTTATACCTTCATTAATACTCTTACTGAACCAATAACCCATTACACAACATGTTAATATCCATCAAACCAAAACATATACATATTGATGACCGTCATCATCAAAGTGTAGAATGGTAAATTTTCGAGTGAATCTTGAATAATTATCTCTATAGCATATAATACACCCAGACACATACAATATTGAGCTAAATTTACTAATTCTTCCATAACATCAAAATTTGCAATAACTTTTTAGCTTTGATACATATTAGATTTTGTTTTGTCTTACTATGTAAGTGATTTCAGTAGAATGTTGTGTATTCTGAATGCAGGTATCATGAAGCATCCAATAACTCTCACGAATGTTGATATTTTCATTGGAGTGTGTATTCATTTTCATGTATAATTTATACTAGTTATTGTAAATTTATATTTATATGTATTTTAATACAAACTCATTATTATTTGCCTACAACTGCTCTTTGGTCTTCAACGATTGGCCAGAAGTCCCATATGATTTCGTCAAGTTCTTATTTGTCTCCAACTAAGTAATAGTCGTCTTCTTCGAGTATGCTAACCCATGCTCTTTGAATGATTTTTTCTGTCTTTTCTGGTGCTGCTGCTTTATCTGCTTTAGCTTGTTTCTTTTCTGGTGTTCCTGCTCTTTGTATTTGGTATTGTCCGATTGCACCAGTTTATTTTTGAATTATGGTGAGTTCTTCGTAGAATTTGCTTAAATCTGTTTGGTTGCATATTTATTGTATTTGCTGTATGTTCTTCGTTGCGTGCCCTTCAACGTTTTCGTTGAACAATATTTCAATTTGCGTTCCGCTCAAATTGGAGTATTTTTGGACGCTCTCGTTAATATCTTTTATTATCTCGGATTTGGAGTAATTATAATTTATTATTTCGTCCGGGGTCGCTTTGGCGTCTTTAGTTCCTTTTCCGCTCGGAGCCCTTTTCACCTCTTTCTTCGCGTTTTTGTCGATTATTTGCTCCGAATTATCTGGAACGGAAGAGAATTTCTTGAAATAGAGTAAAAGCTTTTACTACGAAACTGAAAGAACGGACAAGAGTAAATTTTCCACCTCTCTGTTGTCAACTGTCAAAACGGAGTCTTTTGCAAGTTATTCAAGGTCAAGCTCGAAGTAGAATCTCACGTACTGCATCGTATTCACGTCCAGTTTTTATTTCATTATTTGCACACCCAGTAAAAGTAATTGTAGATTGGTTAATTTTACAGCTGCGGTTTTGTCTTTTCCCTCTTTATTTTTGGCGGGAGTGGTGGCTCTTTTGAACTCGAATTCTTCTTTTTGCTGCAATTGAAGATACGTTTTAAGTTTAGGCTCCTCGAAGTTGTTTATTTTCACTCCATCAAGCTGAATTTCGTTCGTTTTCTCGTTCTGCGTTAAAACGGATATTTTGTTTTAAGAAGCGAATTATTACAATACTTTAAGCGAAAGCAACGATTAAGTTGAAGATTAACACTGGGTTTGAACAATACAGAGCCTGTGCTGGTTAACGGTGATAACTGGGAGGATTATGAGAGGGGTGGAATACAATTGACGGTTGTTCAAAGTTATTCTGCACATAGTTTAAAATAGTGTAGACTGTGAGAGGCTCTGCAGAATTAAAAGTAAATGCTGGTAGACTAAATGGGGGAGCTTAGCTGCATTCTGAATAATTGGGTACACAACGGATACCTGCTGCGAAAAATCGAGCTTGTCCAACTCTTTCAACACACATGTTGGAACTGAAATGGACCCAAAGGACTTAAACAAATCTGGCGTACAAAGATAATTGAACGAACGCAACGTACCAAGATACTTCACCTGATAAATGATCTAACTGTTCGGGAAAACAGTTGTGTGCTCGAGAGTCATGCCCAAAGACTGCTGCTCACGATGATTTAACAAATAATCGGAGATAAATACATCCGGCTGCGGTATTTGCGAGTCAATGGCTTTATTTAACGCTGTTTCTATAAGATTCACAATATTCGTCTTCTGCAAATAATCCTACACCACGTTTTAAATGAGTTGGTCCTGTTTCATTTTTGCGGATGAAGTGGATCATAATATTGTTATATTATTGATAATAAATATAATGCCACTTCCGCAAAAATGTAAGATGTACCATGGGATATAGAAAATGACATAGATCAAATGTAAACAGATCTGGACAAGCTATTTGAACCTCAGATGTCCTAATTTGGAAATGTAAAAGGATAATAGAAAGCAAATTAAGCAGATGTAATGTCAACAAAAGATCTTTCTTTGATTCAGTCTAATTTAATGTCCATTAATGATTATAGAAAAGGTAAAACATCGCAACTGGCTATTTCTAACGAGTTTACGTTCAAAGTTAAACCTAATCGAAACATCAGAACTGCATTTTAAAAATAAGTAACATCAAAAGATTAGAAAATAGTTACAAAAATATTCCATCCGTAGTAAATTAACCGAAAATTAGTTTTTTATGATGTTAGAAATAATATAGAGAAAACTAGAGTACCACTTCCTCCAATTATTATTTAGCAGAATGGTGTTACGATGAAGTTTCCTGAAAAAGTTTCTAAAATCAATGTTGAAGATACATATTAACTTGTGGAAGAACCCAGCCCAGCTAGAGATAATAGTTATTTCTTTTTAACTTAGCAAAAGTGATTTTTTATTTATGCTCGTTTTAAAATATATATAAATATATTATTATTAAAATATCATTGTTCGATGTTATTCGCACTAGTTGTTACTTGTATTCACTTGTTGACGATTAATCTGAGCCGTCCAATCTTGCGATAATGATAAGCACACCATCACACACAATGATAAACAATATTTTATGGTTCGCCAACATTATAATTTTGTACAGGACCTTTTTATGGCACTTTAATGATTGGCTTGGACCCTAAATCTAACATCATTGATTAAATTACATTATTATATTAAATACGATTTAGTTAAAATAAACATATGATTTCCACCTCCATAAAAATGAACGGATAAAATAATTAATCGAACAGACCATTGACCGTAAATAATTAAAAAACAGTAAGAATTTAAGAATTAAAAGCGTTAAAAAATAATTTGAGAAAATATGAGCTTAAAAATAAAGCTAAATAGAACGAACTTGCATAACAGATACAACAAACAATCTTGGACATTAGCTATTTTCTTCCGACAGAAGTCGCATATGGTGATTTGTTGTAGCTTTTATAAAGGAAAATGCTTTCTATCATGGAGTATGTTGAAGCACTTGGCGAGTTGAATGACAAATAACGCATGATGCACGTCTTATAACTTTTGAATACGTTTCTAAACGCCATTATTAGTGGGTCTAACGTTCTGCTTGAAATCAGACTCTTCTGCCTAGGAGACTCTCCGATTCCTCTTCCAGTGTACAAAATTAGAAACAAAATCATGTAAAATTTGGCGTCTCCATTTATGATTTTCGAATCCGCACCCGGTTCTGGAAAGACTCTTATGATATCCGCGTTTATCTCACAGCTTCCCCAAGTGGTGCAAGACAAGAAAAGACTATACATCACTCAGTCTACTGACATGAAAGCTTAACAAACAGTGGTATCTCTTAAAAATATTCTAGGTAAAACTAAGATTAACGCAAAGCCTTGGTAAAAGTCAAATATTTGTGTTTGTACACCAATCTAGTTGATAAAACATATTTATAATAACGCAGAATGCATACAAGACGGAATGTTTATTTTAGACGATTTTCAAACTAGATCTGTTGCTCTAGATTTTATGTTTGCTAAGTTATTTGAAAATCAGAAAAACATTAAAATACCATATTAATTTGTTGTTGTAACTAATATTATACACTCTGATATAATAAAGAAATTTCCTCAAAATTAATATTAATTAATGCAAAAAATTATAAATCCAAGTTTGTACAATGTTGTTGAAATACGTCCTGTTAGTAATAACTTACAACAATCTACTGCGGATATTCCTGGTGAATTTATAGTTAACTTCATAAAAAGCATACAAAGGGGTGATAAATAGATTGGAAATATTTTGTGTTTCAGTTCTGGTTAGGCTGAATGTGATTAGATTTGCGAGACTTTAATATAAATGTTCAAAGAAGACTAAAATATCACATGCCTCGACTTCGCGCAGTTCAAGAACATGAACGCTCCAGATACTTACGCGAAGATTAAGGAATTAGTGGGAAACAAAAACAGCCTGTTTGTGGTTCCAATATCCGTATATGGTTAAACTCCAGAATCTGACAACTCGATTCTCTTCGCGGCAGTACCAGACGATATTAAAGACAGGTTCGTGAAAGTCGTGGTAGGATCTAACATGGACGAAAGCTGCTCATTTGTAGACGATGTTATCCTTGTAGTGGATAGCGGAGTTGTTTAGGAACTTTCTTGGAACGAAAAGATGAAAATTAACATCGTACAGGAAAAGAAAGTAAGCGATTCCGTTAGAAACTTCAGGAAGAATTTGGCGGCCAGAACTAGAGTTGGATATGCCTGTGTTATAGAGAATCAAGAATTAGAAGAACAACAGCCGGAGATACAACGGTTAGATTTGAAACATGCAATTTTAATATTTAAAGAAAGTTAAATAGAATGGACTACTTAAGTACTGAATAAATTGCCTTCATCCCCTAACCGTAACAATATTACAAACAGTATGAAAATTTTGAAAACTATTTAAGCTCTAGATTCACAAAATTAAATAACTGAAAAAGGTCTTAGATTGTTAAAATACTAAAATATCGAACCCGTAATCGCATGTGTATTTGAACGCTTATTAAAAGAAGGCGACATATTTTTACTAATTTCTGTAATTGCACACAGCTATATTACTTGTCAATCAAATTTGATTACCAATATATTCAGCAAAACTGCGTGTGAAAATTTTACAGAAGAAAGTGATCTAGCAACGTTGGTAAAATGCTTTATAAGCATAGAACAATAAAAATCATAAACTAGAAAATAATATTGTATTAACAATGGATTTAATTATTCAGTTTATATTTAGATGAGACAATAAGTATAATACGTTTTTGATACAATCATTACTTCTAATAAGGGGTAACTATTTGAAATAGTTGAAAATGATAACATTATTGAAAATAGAGTTGAGTCCGAAGTCGAAGTCGACTACTTTAATAATTTTATAGTAAGGATAGATTAAAATCAAATTTTAACTGTTCTAGACTTATATGTGTAATATTTAGTTGAAATACGACAAGAAATTGATCAATCAAATATTTAAATTAATAATTTCGCTTGTGTTTAAAATATATAAACAATTCCGTAGCAAAAATATTACTAAGTATTATAAAATGATCTGAAAAATTATATAATATGTGGCTCGCGACCTGGCTGTAAAAACATTATCGCCCATAGCTAAGTATTCTTCTACAGTTTATCGTACAACAAAAAATCTGGAATGTACTACGGCTAATTCATGCACAGACTACAAAACAGTTATAAATGCAGTTACTCGGTGAGTGTACCTTAGAACGCCATAATGCTTCCATTCACGAAAATGCTTGTTTCATAATTCTTTGAAAATAATTTAGATTACAATTTTATTATGAAAATGATTTTAAGAACCAACTCAGACTAAACCGAGTTTCTTGCGGAAAGCCTAGATAAAAAATCACTTTACTACACAGTCGACAGATAAATTAATTAAACTACAGTTAGTATCATGAATTAAATCGTGAAAAGAATCGTACAAATTTCAGCTGTTTGTCCCACAACACTCATATCGAGGTACCCAGGTCTGCCAGATTACTACGTTGAGTTCTTCCAAACCGACAACAAAAGTGACGCGAGGTTCATTCAAAAGCAGGCCAACAACGAGAACGTAGCCCCATTCGCATACTCACTGAATCAAAAATCTGTTTAGTTGTTGGTTCATAGTAAGGTTGAATTCAAAATTTCTTACGTTTTCGACCTCAAGATGAACCACGTCACTTTCAGAGAATACGGATACTCGCACGACTTCAACTACACTGGCGACCATGTGAGCAGAAGTAGAAACGGAAATGTGGTTAACCAATTGATCATCATAGCAGATAAGAAAATCTAAGAGTTACCACAACTTAAATGGGTGGATCAACTCGACGAACGCCAAGTCCCGCTATAATACATTCTCAAAGACAAGAGTGCAGAAACATAGTCTTCTCAAGCAGCAGGAAACCAGGGATAGTATCTTCCATTCAACATCGCATCAAAAGATTTACAAAAACATCCTCAAATAATTTAAGACATCAAAGAACTCATTAGAGAAATGAATATAAACAATGTTGACTTCACACAAAACGGGTTTACTGGTGATGCCAACAATATTCAAAGAATAATTCACGAGGTGAATTCTGGTTATCCAGTATAACTTTCGTTATCAGAGATTAGGTATTACAACATTCCACGAGTTCAAATAGAAAGCATAGTTAGCTCATATGTGGTTGCCCAAATAATATTTAGAAGAAATAGCATCATAGTTCATTCTTCACTTTACGAAGAAATAAATAATAAAGTTCTTGATTTGCTGGACAATAACCAAGACAACCTGATTTCCTTTATGTCGTGCGGAAATGATATGTGTCTACCCAACACAACGAGTATTTCATCAATTGTAAATAAATAATTGAAATGTACCTTTTACTGCCCTGGGTGCATTTAAAGTCAGCTTGAAAACTAGGTAAAAGAAGCTGAGATCTAAATAAAACTTGGAGAGGGAGAAGAAAACAATGGGAAGTTCATTTCATTCTTTTTTGAAAACTAGGAATTCATGTAATTAGCTCTTCAAATTCTAAATAAAACAGGAGAATTAGTTTCGCACCATAATAAAGACTTCAAGTTTTGCCCAATATGTAATAAATTAGCTACTAAGTGCGGTACAGCAGGAGTTGATACATTGCTATATTCATGTGCTACGTGCAATCATAAATGGTGTTCTGATTGTGGCGATTGGCACAAACCTGGTAAAACATGTGATTAATTGGGAAATATGCAAAGGTGCCCGAATTGTAAAATATTGTTTGAAAAAGATGGAGGATGCAATCATATTACATGTAAATGCGGGGCACATTGGTGCTATGTGTGTGGGAAATAATATACTTAAGATACAATATATCCACATTTAACATAAGTTCATGGAGGATATTTTACTCAGTGACTGAATGACTTTAAAATCACACATAATACAACTTAATAATATAACTAACTTAATAATATGAATTAATTATCAATTATTGTGTATATCCCAAATAAGTCAAACAGCTAAGTTTAACCTGATTGCTCGTTTACAAGCATAATGGAAATAGATATTTAGATATGATTGTATTATTCCAAAGTAATCATGTACAAACATATATGTTAGGTTTTAATAACATGACTCACTACAACAGCAACAATCCAAAAAAAGTTATACAATTAAAGTATCTTGTGTGTTCAATTCGATTCTTCATTTTCTCATTTATATATTCATTTTCAGTTTATATTTAAAATGATATAACATTTCCGTTCCCAATCAGTTATCATGCTACCTAATCATGCAATCGAAAGTTAAGAAGAACTACTGAGTCACTTTGACTCCTCCCAAAAACTAGAAATACTTGATTCAGAGCAAATAGAGGACCTTTTGGCTTTGAATATTCCACCAGAAGTCTGGGAAGATGCGTTTTTTAGAAATTCGCTTTTCTTTAATTAGGAATTCGTATAGAGAACTAAAGAATTAAGCTTTTAAAGTAGAGGGATACAATATTTTCATCTCATGTAATTCCTCACTAACCTAAACGAACTTAGCCTCTATCATAATAAAATATCTGATATTTCCAGTATTTCAAAACTCAAAAACCTGAAGAAACTCGATTTATAAAGAAATAATATCGAAAATATTTCAGCACTTTAATCTCTTCCTGATTTAACTCACTTAAATGTAAAATGCAATTGGTTAACTTCCTACACACTAACTTTACCGAATTTAATAGATTTAGAACTCAGCGATAACAAACTACAAGATAAATCTGGGTTATAATATTCGCCTAAATTAGAGAGCTTAAATTTGATTAATACACAAACCACAGATCTACATACTATTAGTTAGCTATTCAGTTTGAAAGTTTTATACCTTTCTACGAATAATATTTCGGACATTATATATATTTCTAACTTCATAGATTTGTAAATTTTGGATTTAGGTTATAACTACTAGCTTTAAAATATTGTGCCTCTTAAATTCTGCACTTAACTTACAGAATTAACTATCTCTACAACAAATATTATTGACATTTGGCCTCTTCAATATATGTAAAATCTAAAAACATTAGATATAGGTTATACGAAAATTGTTGATCTGCATCCGTTGCAGTACTTATACCAACTAGAGAGTATAATTGCACCTTGCACACGCATAATAGACGTATCTCCTTTGTCTAAGTTAACTTAATTAAAAGCCTTGAATTTAAGTAACAACAAAATTAATAATGCAGATTCACTTAAGCATGGAGAAACACTTAAGCACCACTAGAATTTTTCAAAATATAACTTTTCATACTAAAATGTTCCGACACCAGACGAACTCAAGTTCTACAGCAAAATACTCTCTGTACACAGTTCCCACAAGTAAATCAGAAATATTATGAATGATAACAAGAACACAAAGTTCAGAATCTCTTTGACTTTAAAGAAAAACGTCGTTTCCACGGGTTTTGACAACTATGCTCGAAAAATGAACACACAATTATAATTATTGGCTTATTTTATATAAAGTTCAAACGCATAATTGCAATGAATGAGAACAAATCTTGATTATTAGTATTTGAACACAGAAGTATCTCATTAATTTAGTTTAGTTAATAAATATATATATATATATCCCACTCACTTAACTTTCATTTATACTTGCATGGTCTACGTTTCAAGCGCATGTCTTCGCGGGCAACATACTCAATGTTGGAGAATCAGCCTCATACCCAGTCATCGATGGAAATATCCATCTAATTCTGTAGCTTCTTGGCCTTCTTCTTTTCGCTTTGACTTTACTTATTTTCCTACTGGGCAGGTAGGGATGCCTGTTTCAGAACATCTTCAATGTTCTAGACTTATTACAGGGCTTTAATTTTCTATAGGAGTATCTCGCATTGGGATCGGTTGATGAGTTTACGTTTATAGAACGCCTTTAAGATCAATATTAAGTTGGATTGAATCTTACTAATCGGCGACTTTGGGTGGTCTTCAACGTAAATGTCAATAACTTCTACCAAATCGCAGCATACCTACTCCTAATATTCTTTCGGATCAACATCTTCCCAATGGCGTCTTAACTCGCTTGCTTGTGCTTCGACTTCAATAGTTATGTTGCATTCGCTGGCTTAGGTTCCGCTGGATACTGTACTCGATTAACTCGACGCTTCGCTTGTGTGCTTTGATTTTACAAGCGGAATTTGCGACTGGGTTTTCTTGGTTTCTTGGGGTAAAGGCGCTTGTGGGGCTTCCTTTGGTTTCTGAACTGGGGTTTTGGTTTAAGAAACTTGCTTCGGTGCAGTTTGTTTGGGGTTTTGTTGATTCTAAGATTTTCTTGCGACTTCACTCTTGTTGGTACTTTGGCTCTTTGATTAACCAGAAAGACTAGTGTTGCTGCAGTTGAAATTGTTTACAACAACTTGTTTTTAAATATTGATAGCTCCTTGGTTCGTCTAGGTGTTATCAGTAATATGAGTGACCTAAGGTGGTTGAGTTTATGTGTTCATCTAGGCTTGGATCTCTTGGCTGTGTTGCACTTGAGATTTCTACCTAGGTTTCTTCTTAGGTCTTATACTAGAATTCTGAGTTCCAGCGTTTGAGTTTGTTGTCTCATTGACTGGAATACTACTAAATTCCTCTGTTTGATCAATTTCCTATATGTTTAGTTCTGTTGGTTGATCTTGTGCTTTTCTAGTCTTTTTCCTGAAAACATAGTCTGTTTGTTCTCTGTAGTTGGACATTAGGATTCCAACTTACTGGTATAACCATGAATCTTCGATACCTACTTGTCGAAGTGCGGCTAATGATTCTGGATGGACTGTCGTATCTTTTCCGATAATAATTGGAGTGCAAGTAATAGGCTAGCCATTGACAGTTTCCGTTTGATAATGCTTTTGTTTCACAGCGAAGTATCTCTCGGTGTCCCAGGATATGCCTATGTCAAAGAACTGTTGTTTGCCATCTTTTATGAAAGATATGTCGGCTTTGTGTTTTTGGTCAGTTCTGTTGTTATTGTTCTTGCTAACTTCTTTGACTTCTCTAACTTTGTTGGCGTCGATCATTTTATATATATATATATATATATATATATATATATATATATATATATATATCATTTTATTACAATGTTATTAAAACAATACATAATAAAATAAAATAAAAACCGTAAAAATCCAAATTAAATGTCAACGAGAGTTTGATATTTAAATAATATATATATATATATATATATATATATATATATATATATATATATTATATATATATATTAGCTCCTATGCATACAATATTACTATATATTACTTTTGTTCACTTCACGAACTAGTTTAGATATTGGCACTACATGGATAGGCGCCACAGAATCCAGCAATTTGTGTTTGCATCGCAGCTATTAATCCTGATATTACAATTGGTACTTACGCGCTTGTGCAAATGTAGTTAAAGTAGATTTTTCCTGAGTCGGTCATGCCACCCAGTCCGTATCCAGCAGCGCAGCACTTTTGCAGTGCTGTATTATAGAATGGTACACTGTATGTTGTACCAAGATCGTTAACAAGAGAATCGGTGCATTTTGGTTTCAGAGCTTGTATTATGTTGTTAATTTAATTTTGCAGTTTTTTGTATTAATTCCCCCTGTTTACTACTTCTGTATCCAATTCATTTTATGTTATTTGTCTCTAGTTATCAAGTTGAAGAATTGAAGTTTTTAAGTCCGTTATGTTTGTGTAAATTTTAGTATTTTCAAGCAGTTAGGTCGAGTAGTTATTTTGAGCCTTGATTTAGAGCGACTGAAGCTATGAAGAAACTGTGCTCAGATCCGCTCTTAAATTTGTGGTGAGCGATGTAAATGAACTGGAATTTGAGGCTAAATCAGATTTAAGCTGAGTAATTGAAGAGTTTATGGTGATTAAATCGGAATTTATGGCATCGATCAACGATTTTTGAATTGTAAAATTGTTTATTGTGTCAATTTTAAGCGTTGAAACTAATATAGCATTATCGTTCACATTTCTGCTAAGGTTACTAAATTTACTACTAGTTTACAAATCAAGCAGAGCCATGTCTGTTTAAAGTAAATAATACTAGTTATTCACTGATGTTAAATTAATAGCAATATTATCGAGCTGTATTTGCTAACTAGTGTGATTCGCAATCGCTGTGGTTTATAGTTAGATCACAGAAGCATTAATATCCATTAAATTAACTTTAAATTCTGTATTTTATGTGCTTAAACTCGTGATATTACTTTTAATCTCTTAAATTGTTAAATTTATTGCCGTAAGATTCGAATATATAAAAGTTAGATCATTCAAAACATTATTTTATGACATTCCAGACACTGTTGCATTTAAAGTATTTAATGAGTTATTTACAATATTTATATCATTAAATAAATCATTTGTTATCGTTGTTAAAGAAATATTAAGTGAATTTATTTCAAAAATTCGCTTTTAATTCTCTAATAGAGAGTTATCTTTAATCTCAGATAAATTATTCTGTAACTATAATTAATTTTTTATTACAATATTTTACAACAAATTTAAACTGTTATTAAGTGATTCATCTGCAATTATACGATTTTAAGTTTCCGTATTCAAACTATTGGATAAAACAAGAATTTATTCACATTTAATTTCAATTATACTTAAATTTTACTTTATTTAAGTCAAAGTATCAACTAAACTTATACATTAAGTACCATTTAGTTCAAATCCAATTGCACAAAAACAAGAATAACCATTAAACTCAAAAGGATAAGTACATTATATTGTATTGTTAGACATTAATTCTCCTAAATAAAATTAATTAAAATCATAAACACAAATTCCATAAAAGTAATAGTCTGAATTACAAATATCTGAACAACTCTGAGATTCAATACCAGATACATATATTTATCACATTTTAACCAAATCTTGAAATAATATTAGTGCATAGATAAACTTAGCTGATATTAATTTATTATATTGATTAAAGTTATAAATATGAAACAAAATACCCATTATCAGCGCTATTTATGAAATTATTGCAAGCAATTTTTGTTGCTATTAAATTGAATTATGCTAAAATATAATTTACTTAGAATGCCAGTCCGGCGGAGATATATGCTGTAAATCGGAGTTGAATAAAAGTTTGATTTATTACTATTTAGTTAAGAGATTCATATACAAGCCCTGAAATATTCTACCCAGAGGCTATGAATACGATTGTACTTGCTTGTATATCAATATTGCAAACCGTACATATTGCAGCAGCTTTTTCTACTTACTCAACTATAGAAGAATTTAGTAAACATTCAAGAACTTTAATTTGGTTTGTTTACCCAAATAAATAGAATGAGGAGATTGTCGGAAGATATATTTAGATGTTAATTTAGGAACTTTATATTAACTCAATGCCAATAAAAAGGTTTGTTATGCGATTGCGCTGGAAACGAACAACTTAATTTATCGTTATGGAAGATGCATCTTATCTGTGAACGCAGAAGTTCACAATCGTATTTCCTCTTAAAACCTCGTTTGTGCAAGTTTACGATAGTTTGGGAATTATCTAAATTTAGCTTGAAAGGATGAAGATCATGATTGATGAAGCGAAATAAATAAATGGGTAGATTTGAAACATAATGTATAGATTACGTTAAAATAATGAAATTTGAAAATAATTTACAAAAGTCGATGATACAACAAAAGTGATGATACATTGTACAAAAATTTAATAATTTTAATTTTAACAATTTTAGCATATTATAGAATCAATAAAAATTAACTAAAATGGAATTGTATACACATTATAAATATATTATATATACATTACTATTTATAAAAATAGTAGATAAATTGCTCAGATGTCTTACTTTAATGAATTGTATCTACAATAAATTTATGATTTCTAAGATTTGAAAATGTATATTTTAAATGTAACCTTAATATCACATATTTATTCGGAATATCGCATTATTGAAAGAAATATCGTTTATAAAAATTTATATTGTGTAGATATTTATATTGCGAGTTCAATGGGAGAAAACTCGCTGTATATATTTTCGCTAACATTCGGTTATTGGTTGTTTTATTATCCAAATCATTCTCGATGATCGATGAAACATAAGGAAGAACGTACATTATTTCAATTCTGTTGTTCGTTCTAACTACAGTACTTTCAAGTTAAATGATTGATATATTTTTATATTTTATGGTTGTTATCTATGCATTTTAATTTTTGAGATATTGTACATTTGATATAATGTATTAGTTTTGGATCTGAGACACATATGACTCAGCACATATTGAAAATTATAAATATTATAATTCCCGGCCCACTTACTACATGATCTTTATTTAAAATAATAATAATATCAATTAAATGTGTGATTTGTATTTAAATAATCAATGTTATGGTATTGTTATAATGTTTATTGTTACCATTAATCTCTTAAGCCCAAAAACTCTAATCATTCACTCTATTACAATTACATTATTTGAAACAATATACTCTAATTCACTCGTAAAAATCCGGTTCTTGGTTAAAAACGATATTCTTAGCCACTTTTCCCACGCAAACCAACTGATTATCATTCTTACTGTGATTTTTCCTGAAAACTAAAAATTATTCGTTCTACTGTAATTTCAAGTTAAATTATTATTAAACTCAATAGCTTATGTTCCATATTTATAATTTATTGTTGCTATCTATGGTTGTTATCTATTCATTTTGAAAAGCATCTCAGTACAGCCTTGACGTTAAATTCCCGGCTTAAATACTACATGATCTTTTTAATCTGAAGTATCAACCAATAATTTAAATATTCAACATATTGTTTACTATGTTGATATAAACCTAAAACTCTAATCATTCACTCGTAAAAATCCGGTTCTTGGTTGAAAACGATATTCTTAGCTACTTTCCCCACGCAAATTAATTCGTTCCCGTTCTCACTGTGATTTTTCCTGAAAACAATTAATTATTCGTTCGGCTGCGTCACGTTCCCCGTTAAATAGTTCGAGCCGCACTGGAATTTGACCTGTTTTTCGTTCACGAATTTTATGTTCCCGATTTATTAATTTGAGATTTTGTTGAAAACGCCCTGGAACTCGAGGGTGGTGAATGACTGGTCGGGGGCGCCTGATAAGGAGATTGTGGGCATCTTTTGTTGGTTGTGGAGTGGGTTAAAAATATTATGATGAATAATGATTTAAAGTAATATTTCACTCCAAACGAATTTCATTTTGTGTATTCATTTTGTTGCAATGAATAACCAATATCAATAGTGTTCTTGTGTATCCTAAAATTGATTTATATAGAAAAATACAATCAGTAGTGGTCTTTGTGCTATGAAGCTCGAAATTTCATATATATAAAGATACGCCACCACAGCTATCTCAAAGATAATAATGATAATTAGTTCAAGTGCCGAACTAACGTAAGTTTTCTGTAGAGGCTATTCCGAGTGACAATCGTAGAAGATGCGGTATGATTATTGAGATGCTAAATAAGTAAGATATATTTTATATATTTCATCTAATTATATATTAAATTATATAGCTATATTACGTTATTAATAATTTATTAGTATATAGTTATCACAATCACAAATATTAAATAATGTAGAATAATAAAAATTAAATCACACCGCACTAGTGCAAGTAGAACCTGAACATACATTATATATTGCTATATTTTAACAACCACATGAATGACCGTTTGCTCCACAAGTATTACATTCTTGTTTTGTACCCGCAGATTTTAAATATACTGTGCTTGCAGATATTGACGCTATTTTAATATTAAAATTATTTATTTACTGATTAATATAATCTTTTGTGTACACATCAGCAGTATTTGCTTTACTATTAACTACGTTCCTCAACGAGTTCAAATCCCACACATACGCTTTATTATTGACATCAGCTTGCAAAGTATTAAAATTGCTTATGTAAACTTTTTGATTTACATCTGCTCTAAGCGTGTTAATAATAGACGTGAGAGATCCTACTGTATTTGAGTTTGTGGAAGAAATTAAATTAACAAGGTACGTAGAATTATATTTTAACTAATTTAATAAACTCGTAAAATTTGACGCTATTCGCTAATCTAACGTATTGGTATTATCTGTTAGTTTTTAGCTTAGAGTTGAAATAGACGTTTATAATGATTAAATATTTTGATTTACACTTTATTACAAATTACTAACTAACTGTGTATAATCCTATTTCACATTTGAAATATTACCACTCAGATAACTTAACAACATTGTCACACTTGCTTTTAAGTATGAATTTACCTAAGATACATTGGACACTAAATTATTATTAACTGTGGAAATGTTACTTGCAAGTTAGTTTTCAAAATATGTAAAATTAGATTTAATGTTGTTATTAAGCAAAGAAACGTTAGTTTATATATCTTGATTCAATTATGATACATTTGAGATAATGTTTGATTACAAGTATGAAAAATTTGAGTCTAAATAATTTGTTAATATAGTATAGTTATTTAACATTTAAACGTCAAGATTAGTAAGTTATTAAATAATATGTACGCAAAATGTCTTATTTAAAATATATCCGGATTAGCACTAACATATACTATCTCTAAATTCAAATGGAGCGGGGCATATTAAAACATCATTAATACGTATACTATACTACAGACCAGATAAACATAGACCATAAGCTGGTATTTATGACATATTACATATAGCTTAACAAGAGATATTCTGACTTCCTATTTGTGTAATATTTTAAATAGCTTAAATTCCATAAGCTTTTGTATTATTATCAACACATACTGAAATATTACTAATCTAAATAATGTTTAATAATTATACATAAGAGAAGAAATATCCATTTTCAGGACTATTTTAGAGATTTGTTCCAATAATTTTAGAATTTACTAACTTTATTGAATCGACTTAACTTATAATTTTATTTATTAAACCAGAAGAACAATTGCTTGTCATTCTAAACTAGAGTTAAGTTTAGTATATATTTAGCGCTTTTTATGATTTTATCATAATCATTGCAACACTACTTCCAGTAACTGTAAAAATTAGTACAGATTCACCTACGGTTACATCACATTAAATACAAATTAGTGCACCTTGCACAATTTTAAAATTAATTGATACATTTATAGAGCTGTCGACAATTAACTAATTTGTTATGCTGAATCCAAATACAGCAAATATATTTACATAATTCATTTCTACATTAATATTTGAGGATTATGCTACTTCTGTATAGATGAAAATATTACTAGATTATTGTGAAACTTATAAACTATTATTTAAATTTAACTAATTTAATTTTTATGTTTTTTAACAGTAACTTACCTATTAATCATTAACTAGTAAACTATTACTGCATATTGAATCAGTTTTCATTGATTTTAAAGATCTATATAATATTATAGAAGATAACATTAAGAATTTAAGAGGTTAAAAACAAACTTTTATTGTGCAAAAATGAGTGACCTCCATAAAATTTTTGGTTCAAATCAAGAAACGTCATCTGTCAGACTTAAGATTAACATCCAAGTTCTTATCCACATCAGCTTTACTCCTCTGTGCTTTCGCTTTACGTAGTAGTCCAAATACTAACAAAATATAAATCATTTCAGGCTCTCAACATCGAACTAATTATGATAGAAAACTGGAAACACTGTTAGATGCACAATGGGTTAAATTACCACTCTATCTGATCTGCAACACCTAATAGAAGCGGCGCAAAGCTTCTTATGACACTGCCACGGCGTTGTGAAATCAAAATGTAATGATGACTTATTATTGTACGATTTCACTGGGTTTACTAATTTAACAAACGTCATGCTATTGGTAGCATCTCGTTTAGCAGCAACGAGTTCGGTAACTCCACCAAAATATCATGTGTGTAACTAACGGAGAACTGTTGATGTGAAACTTGTTTCCAAGGGTAATGACTATTAGCACATTAAATGTCTTTGATAGATGAAAAAGAATACGCTAAACACTTAATAGCCGATAGATTACTTGAATGAATGATAACTAGCGACACTAGTTAGAATATTATTTTATATTTTTCTGATGTGCGTAAGTGGAGGCGCTGTAGCGAGCGACAGCATCTCTCAGTTTCGCGTGTAGACGCTGTGATTTTGCAGTTGTATGAGGACTCTAATAAAAGCGTGTATACGATATAGTTTTGGCTTTGGTGTTCTACACATAAACGCGCTGAAAACAATCATATTTGCTCTGCGCATTTCACTTATCTGACTACTTAGCTGCGCGATTCAGCTTACAAATATATAGTCATATACAATTACAAACAGTAGTGTGAATTAAATCACAACTTTTAGAACCTCACTGAAATGAAAACTTATACAAGCGAGGTTGTTACATCTTATTAGACATTATATTCGAATACTCAAAGTTGTATAAATGTTGGCCCAATAATACATTGTAATTTGTACATTTTGTTTGTGTGGGTTTTACGTTTCAAACTCTCTCTTTCGAAGAATACAACAAGATTCAACATATTTATTCTGTCCCACAAAGTGCGTGGGCTAAACGCGACTTTCACTAAATTAGCCGCCATTGAAATTCGTGTGTTGACAAGAGTTAAAATGCACACAAATGTGTTTTCGCGTCAGTTCACGACCACAATAGCTTCTAATCTCTGCCGCAAATTTTGTAATTTATGCAGATTATATGATAGTACGCATATTGGCGCAGTCTAATCTGTAACTCAAATGAATGAAATTAATTTGGCGCTGTGATTTCGCAAATATTTACTCATTTGGTTCAAGCGTGAAATGGCGCAATTTAGCTGTTCTGAACTCAAATGAAACATATAACCAAGTTTTAAACCAGAAATATATTTTGAAGGGAAATGTACAAAATATCACCCAACCAGATCATAGAAACCCGAACAATGCAAACTCAATGGCAATTTCTCTAGTTTTTACTGTTATCGAATTGTTTAACGCCGAATGATTATTAATCTCTCACAACGCACGATCTGGTCAGACAGTAAATTAAACTCGAAATATGCTGGGACTTCAAGAGTTCCAATGGTAACAGATTAGAAAAATGAGCCAAACTATATACAAGAAGTTACAGTATATATCATATAAATAAATGGATCATTGACGGGAAATAGTAAAACAACTAGGGCTCTTTTTATAGACCCTAGAATTCTAAGCATTTATATATATCAACGTTTCAAACTCGCACATCTACGCCAAACAATATCTGACGAATAACCATTTAGACTGTAAAAAGAAGCAAAATAGTCACTAATTATGATAGAAAACTGGAAACACTGTTAGATGCACAATTGGTTAAATTACCACTCTATCTGATCTGCAACACCTAATAGAAGCGGCGCAAAGCTTCTTAGGACACTGCCACGGCGTTGTGAAATCAAAATGTAATGATGACTTATTATTGTATATCAATTGGCGCAAATTTTTGCCTTATAAATAGAAGAAATATTTATAATTGTATCCATGATATAATTATCTTCTATTATAGTATTATAACTTATACAATATTATGATTAAAATTAAATATGTAGCAAAAGTATAATTATTGATAATAATTAGTTTAGTTATTGTTAGAAAGCATTAAAAATTAATCAAATTAATGTAAATAGTGCTATAGAAATAGCATAGTAATCCAATAATATGTTTATCTATACAGAAGTAGCATAATCCTCAAATATTAATGTAGAAATGAATTATGTAAATATATTTGCTGTATTTGGATTCAGCATAACAAATTAGTTAATTGTCGACAGCTCTATAAATGTATCAATTAATTTTAAAATTGTGCAAGGTGCACTAATTTGTATTTAATGTGATGTAACCGTAGGTGAATCTGTACTAATTTTTACAGTTACTGGAAGTAGTGTTGCAATGATTATGATAAAATCATAAAAAGCGCTAAATATATACTAAACTTAACTCTAGTTTAGAATGACAAGCAATTGTTCTTCTGGTTTAATAAATAAAATTATAAGTTAAGTCGATTCAATAAAGTTAGTAAATTCTAAAATTATTGGAACAAATCTCTAAAATAGTCCTGAAAATGGATATTTCTTCTCTTATGTATAATTATTAAACATTATTTAGATTAGTAATATTTCAGTATGTGTTGATAATAATACAAAAGCTTATGGAATTTAAGCTATTTAAAATATTACACAAATAGGAAGTCAGAATATCTCTTGTTAAGCTATATGTAATATGTCATAAATACCAGCTTATGGTCTATGTTTATCTGGTCTGTAGTATAGTATACGTATTAATGATGTTTTAATATGCCCCGCTCCATTTGAATTTAGAGATAGTATATGTTAGTGCTAATCCGGATACATTTTAAATAAGACATTTTGCGTACATATTATTTAATAACTTACTAATCTTGACGTTTAAATGTTAAATAACTATACTATATTAACAAATTATTTAGACTCAAATTTTTCATACTTATAATCGAACATTGTCTCAAATGTTTCATAATTGAATCAAGATATATAAACAAACGTTTCTTTGCTTAATAACAACATTAAATCTAATTTTACATATTTTGAAAACTAACTTGCAAGTAACATTTCCACAGTTAATAATAATTTAGTGTCCAATGTATCTTAGGTAAATTCATACTTAAAAGCAAGTGTGACAATGTTGTTAAGTTATCTGAGTGGTAATATTTCAAATGTGAAATAGGATTATACACAGTTAGTTAGTAATTTGTAATAAAGTGTAAATCAAAATATTTAATCATTATAAACGTCTATTTCAACTCTAAACTAAAAACTAACAGATAATACCAATACGTTAGATTAGCGAATAGCGTCAAACTATACGAGTTTATTAAATTAGTTAAAATATAATTCTACGTACCTTGTTAATTTAATTTCTTCTACAAACTCTAATACAGTAGGATCACTCACGTCTATTATTAACACGCTTAGAGCAGATGTAAATCAAAAAGTTTACATTAACAATTTTAATACTTTACAAGCTGATGTCAATAATAAAATATATATCTGGGATTTGAACTCCTTAAAAAGTACAACAAATAATAAAGTTAATTCTGGAGATGTTTATAACAGAGATTATATTAATTAATAATTTAATGATATAAGCAATAGATTATCGAATATTTAAAACAGTGTTGTATATTTAAAATCTGCAGGTTCAAAATAGGAATGTAATACTTGTGGAGCTAACGGTCATTCATGTGGCTGTTAAAATATAGCTTTGTATTAAATTTGTTCAGGTTCCACCTGTACAAGTTCTGTATGATTTAATTTTTATTTTTATTCATTATTTAACTTTATTGAATTTTGTTTATATTCATACTACTACAAATTATAATATTATGATTAAATTTATGTCAAATACGTTTAGCTGGAAGCTCTTTAGAAATCAAAATGCAGTTTAAGACCTATCAATTTTCTTTTGTCAACATGTGGTATATTAGGTATTAGAAAATAATTTCGTACAACACTTTAATCACTTTTACCTATTTTTAAGCAGCTTAGCTACCCACTCTTCATTCCTGCACCCGCACGTTTTGCACACGAATTATTTGCTTATGCTCGCGTCAACGACCACCAAATCAGCGTTAACTGCATTTAGCACTCTGAATTGATCAGCAACTTGTTGCAACAATACGTATGTTCCCATTTACGGGTGCCAAGTTTTGAGCAGTTCGTTACTTATCACCGGTTGTTTGAAGTGTTCGTGGTCAATAATGACCTTTGGGAAGTTGTGCGGGAACAGTTTCATGGTGATGATGCGCCCGTGAACGAGCCCTTCGTACCCGGGTCCGGCCATTGCGAAGTGAATTTCGTACTCATTGGCTGTGTTGAACGTTTTGAAGCACGCGGACGCTTCATTAAGTTATTTTCGTTCTTCCCTGCTCATTTTCTTCCCCTCCATGCCAATTCCGAGCGTTTTCCGGCCTATTTCGAGCTCTGCCTTCAATTGCTCTACTAGTTACTTCTGCAGTTTAACTTACTGCGCGGATAGTTGTTTTTATATGCCCTCTGCGGCTCCTGTTACCGTTCTGAACCCGGCCTCTTGTATGCTCAGCTATTTCTTCGGGTGCAGGTATTCGTATGCTGAGCGCGTGTCATATGGTCCCGGGTTATCGTTCCTCTCAGCCTTGAACCTGTACGTAGCGATTTTAACTGGTTTTATCTCGAACTGTTTCTGAGGGGCAAAATCCGGTGTGATCTGTTTCGGCCTGAATATGTCGTAGTACGACCGGTCCGTTTTTCCTATTGTGAACCCTTAATTTGTTTTTAGTGGTTGATCATACGAACCCGGTCCAGGTGAGACAGTTATTGTTTCATTTTGAATGGCTAGTGATAGAGAGTGTTTTTTAGTTTGGAGCGCACATTCAATGTGATTACAGGTTGTTTTGTCCAACTTTTCAAAATATATTTTGCAATTTGGACATCTTTTATGATTACCAATATTAACACATTTTTCGCCTGATTTGTGCCATTCTCCGCATTCTGAGCACCATTTATGATTACACCTATTGCAAGAATAAAGTAATTAATCTATTCCAGGAGTACCAACCTAATTACAACGATTGCTAAACTTAAAGTCTTTGTTAAAATGGGCCTTTAATTCACCAGTTCTTAATAATAAATTTGTTGCTGTTTCTCTCAATTTTCTACTTTGAAGGAAGAACGAAATAAATTTCCCATTATGTTCGATTCCAGATCCTAACTTGATTTACATCTCACCCTCTTAAAGCTACTTTTGTAACATCAATTAAATGCAATCTTCACAATAGAACTAAAATAGTAGTATAAGTATAAATGAAAGTTAAGTGCTAACAAGAAAACCGTTTGAAATCTCTAATGTACGATGACGTTAAAAATGTTCAGTGGATCTAGTTAATTGAACAACTGTTTTAGTAAGTATGCGGTCGAAGATTAATTGAGTTGAGAGGTTTATTTTATGTTATTAATTTTGTTGAAACGAAATAATGTTAAGCTTGTCAGTATTTCCACTTCGCACCTAACAAAAATAATGCCAACAATGAATGAAAGCATCTATGAAACCCATACATAATTATTTACTCCATAATTCTATAATAACATTAAAACTTTGACAGAAGTAAGAAAAATGTAGAAATATGGAGGGCATTCTAGATTAACTAAATCAGAATTCGATAAATACTTAATGATACTATTTACAATGATGATATCAGGTAAAGAGCGAGGATCTGTCAAAGATAATTGGTCTAAGAACACTAAAATACGCAATTAGTTTATAGCTGATGAAGTTGGAATGTCTTGCAGAGAATGGGAGGAAATACATTCTAATGTCTGTTATGGTCATATTAAATTGTTATTAGATTAACCTGAAGAAGAAATCGATAATTTAGAAGAAATCGACAAATTTAGACGGTATAGAATCTGATGAAGAAGAATCTGAAAATTCTGACTATGAATATGACGAAGATGATCTAGAAGAACTAAATAAAATATTTAATGATCATGAAGAAGAAGTTTTGAGCTAAAATAAACCTGGTAATGCAAAAAGTAGAAAACTTTAACCATGATATATACAAAATCAAAATTTGTGAAATAACCCTGTTAATTGTAAGAATTTGTAAGTTCTCGTGGTATTCCCAGAGAACAACCTGAAATAGTTCGTTACTACAATAATAATTATAAAGGAGTTGATTATAGACCAACTTACAAAAAATATTAAGTTTCCAGGACGATGTACTCGTTGGACCACAAGGATGTTTATTTATTTTATGTAAGTAATATTAGTTAATGGGTTTTCTTTGATGAAATTATTGCATCCAGAATATAAAGAAATTAAAATAACGGATTATATTGAAAGCATAATTGATTAAATGAAAATAAATCTAACAAAATATGAAATTAAAGCTACACCACGAAAAATTGAAGGTTGTAACCAACCAGTAAGCCCAATTAAAGAACCAGTAATAGAAGCATATAAACACTATCATGTATATACAAAAGTAAGTGCGTAATGTGTCGGCTGCAAATAATGTAATAGCAGATATGTGTGTTCGTGCAAAGGATATCATTTGTGTCCAGAGTGTTATAAAACGCATATTAGTGAATAAAATGACATAAGAGGGTACACACACATTTATAAAAATGAATAAAGTGATTTAAAATACGAATAATATGTTTTAATATATATTGAACACGAAAATAGTAATTTACCTATTAAATGGTTGAAGTCGATTTCGAGAATTTTGTTAATTATTTGCGAAGTGGAAATACTGACAAGCTTAACATTATTTCGTTTCAACAAAATTAATAACATAAAATAAACCTCTCAACTCAATTAATCTTCGACCGCATACTTACTAAAACAGTTGTTCAATTAAAACTGTAAAATATTAGGTCATTCAATATTAAATTTTGCTTATTATTAAACGTATTGCTGAATTATTGTTCATTAACATTATTTTATAAATTCATAATATTTTTTCACCAATAACCACCGTGTGCTGTAGTCAAATGTTAATACACTATTTATGCAGTTGCACCTGCGAATGTTCCACATACCCAACACCAATATGTTCCGCATGGACATTTTATACGATTGCATCCATCTATTTTTTCAGTTACTGATTTGCATCCAGGGCATCTTTTATTGTTACCTAGACCTACACATGTTTTCCCAGGTTTGTGCCAATCGCCACAATCAGAACACCATTTGTGATTGCATGTTACGCATGAATATAATAAAGTATCAACTCCAGCTGTACCACACTTAGTTGCTAATTTATTACATATTGGGCAAAACTTGAAGTCTTTATTATGGTGCGAAACTAATTCTCCTGTTTTATTTAGAATTTGAAGAGCTAATTACATGAATTCCTAGTTTTCAAAAAAGAATGAAATGAACTTCCCATTGTTTTCTTCTCCCTCTCCAAGTTTTATTTAGATCTCAGCTTCTTTTACCTGGTTTTCTAGCTGACTTTAGATGCACCCAGGACAGTAAAATGTGCATTTCAATTCTTTATTTACAATAGATGAAATGCTCATTGTGTTAGGCAGACACACATCGTTTCCGCACGACATAAAGGAAATCAGGTTGTCTTGGTTATTGTCCAGCAAATCAAGAATTTTATTATTTATTTCTTCGTAAAGCGAAGAGTGAACTATGATGCTGTTATTCTTTCCGAATATTATCTGCGCATCAACATAGGAGCTTACTATGCTTTCTATTTAAACTCGTGGAATGTTGTAATACCTTATCTCTTTCAACGAAAGGTTCAGCGGAAATCCAGAATTCACCTCGTGAATTATTCGTTAAATATTGTTGGCATTACCAGTAAACCCATTTTATGTAAAGTCAACATTGTTTATATTCATTTCTCGAACGAGTTCTTTGATGTCTTAAATTATCTGAGGATGTTTTTGCAAATCTTTTGATGCGATGTTGAATGGAAGATACTATCCCTGGTTTCCTGCTGCTTGAGAAGACTGAGTTTCTGCGCTTTTGTCTTTGAGAACGTATTATAGCGGGACTTGGCGTTCGTCGAGTTGACCCATCCATTTAAGTTGTGGTAACTCTTAGATTTTCTTATCTGCTATGATGATCAATTAGTTGACCACGTTTCCGTTTCTACTTCTGCTCACATGGTCGCCAGTGTAGTTGAAGTCGTGCGAGTATCCGTATTCTCTGAAAGTTGCGTGGTTCATCTTGAGGTCGAAAACGTAAGAAATCTTGAACTCAACCTTACTATGAACCAACAACTAAACCGCTTTTTGATTCAGCGAGTACGCGAATGGGGCTAAGTTCTCGTTGTTGGCCTGCTTTTGAATGAACCTCGCGTCGCTTTTGTTGTCGGTTTGGAAGAACTCAACGTAGTAATCTGGTAGACCTGGGTACCTGGATATGAGTGTTGTGGGACAAACAGCTGAAATTTGAATGATTCTTTTCACGATTTAATTCATGATATTAATTGTAGTTTAATTTATCTATCTGTCGACTGTGTAGTAAAGTGATTTTTTATCTAGGCTTTCAGCAAGAAACTCGATTTAATCTGAGTTGGTTCTTACAATCATTTTCATAATAAAATTGTAATCTAAATTATTTTCAAAGAATTATGAAACAAGCATCTTTGTAAACGGAAGCATTATGGCGTTCTAAGGTACACTCACCGAGTAACTGCATTTATAACTGTTTTGCAGTCTGTGCATGAATTGGCCGTAGTACACCCCTGATTTTTTGTTGTACGATAAACTGTAAAAGAATACTTAGCTATGGGCGATAATATTTTTACAGCCAGGTCGCGAGCCACATATTATATAATTTTTCAGATCATTTTATAATACTTGGTAATATTTTTGCTACGGAATTGTTTATGTATTTTAAACACAAGCGAAATTATTAATTTAAATATTTGATTGATCAATTTCTTGTCGTATTTCAACTAAATATTACACATATAAGTCTAGAACAGTTAAAATTTGATTTTAATCAATCTGTACTATAAAATTATTAAAATAGTCGACTTCAACTTCGGACTCAACTCTATTTTCAATAATGTTATCATTTTCAACTATTTCAAATAGTTATCCCTTATTAGAATTAATGATTGTATCAAAAACGTATTATACTTATTATCGTATCTAAATATAAACTGAATAATTAAATCCATTGTTAACACAGTATTGTTTTCTGGTTTATGATTTTTATTGTTCTATGCTTATAAAGCATTTTACCAACGTTGCTAGATCACTTTCTTCTGTAAAATTTTCACACGCAGTTTTGCTGAATATATTGGTAATCAAATTTGATTGACAAGTAATATAACTGTGTGCAATTACGGAAATTAGTAAGAATATGTCGCCTTCTTTTAATAAGCGTTCAAATACACATGCGATTACGGGTTCGATATTTTAGTATTTTAACAATCTAAGACCTTTTTCAGTTATTTAATTTTGTGAATCTAGAGCTTACATAATTTACAATACATTCAAACTATTTGCAATATTTATACGATCAGGAGATGATGGTAATCTATCTAGAACATTATCATTCCATTCAATATCAATTTCTTTAAATAGTAAAATTGCATGTTTCAAATCTAACCGTTGTATCTCCGGCTGTTGTTCTTCTAATTCTTGATTCTCTATAATACACGCATATCCAACTCTTGTTCTGGCTGCCAAGTTCTTTCTGAAGTTTCTAACAGAATCACTTACTTTCTTTTCCTGTACGATGTTAATTTTCATCTCTTCGTCCCAAGAAAATTCCTAAACAACTCCGCTATCTACTACAACAATCACATCTTCAACGAAAGAGCAACTTTCGTCCATGTTTGAGCCGACCACGACTTTCACGAACCTGTCTTTAATATCGTCTGGTACGGTTGCGAAGAGAATCGAGTTGTCAGATTCCGGAGTTTGACCATATACGGATATTGGAACCACAAAGAGGCTGTTTTTGTTTTCCATCAATTCTTTTATCTTCGCGTAAGTATCTGGAGCGTTCATATTCTTGAACTGCGCAAAGTCGAGGCATGTGATATTTTCGTCTTCCTTGAACATTTATATTAAAGTCTCGCAAATCTAATTGCATTCACTTTAACCGGAACTGAAACACAATATATTTCCTATCTACTTCTCACCATTTTGCATGCTTTACACAAATTCAACAATAAATTAATAAGAAATGTTTATAGTGGACTATTGTAAATTGTCACTGTCATGTAAATTGTCAAGATGTATTTCCACAACATTAAACATACTTAGATTCTCAATTCGTTGTGCAATTTCGGTTTAATACGGCAAATAGCACAAAATATCATTATCAATAGTGTTAGTTACAACTATAAATTAGTAAGGTTAAATGTTAAGAAGATCTTGATTACTTTTAATTAATTTGGCGAATATAAAATCTAGAGCAACAGATCTAGTTTGAAAATCGTCTAAAATAAACATTCCGTCTTGTATGAGTTTTGGATTGTTGTAAATATGTTTTATCAACTAGATTGGTGTACAAACACAAATGCTTGATTATTTCTCTGGTTTTGTGCTAATCGTCTACTTGTTGCCGAGAATATTTCTAAGAGCCTTTGCAGTTTATTGAACTTTCATGTCAGTAGACTGAGTGATGTAAAGTCTTTTCTTGTATTTCAACACTTGGGGAAGCTATGAGATAAACGCGGATATCATAAGAGTCTTTCCAGAACCAGGGGCTGATTCAAAAATCATAAATGGAGAGGCTGCATTTTTCATGATTTTGTTTCTAATTTTGTACACTGGAAGAGGAATTGGAGAGTCTCCTAGGCAGAAGAGTCTGATTTCAAGCAGAACGTTGGACCCACTTATAATGGCGTTTAGAAACGTATTCAAAAGTTATAAGACGTGTTTCATACGTTCTTTGTCATTCAACTCGCCAAGTGCTTCAACATACTCCATGATAGAAAGCATTTTCTTTTCTAAAAGCTGCAACAAATCTCCATATGCGACTTCTGTTGGAAGAAATTAACCTATGTCAAACAGAACTTATAATATCTGTTAAACTAAATCGTGATATTTTACTTAATCTTTTAGCTAGTATCTATGTAAACTTTCTTAAAGTTTTTATAATTATTGTGTTCTCTCAGAAGAGGTTTCATAAGTTTATGTCAAAGATCCTCTTGAAGTGTTCTTTAATACTATTAAATTTTGTTTTAAATAGTTCAATTCTTCATAATTATTTATATTCACATCTTAAATATATAAAGCATTTTAATATTTTATTTGATCAAATTCATACTAGCTTCCAAATAATCTGTGAACTTCTTTGGCCTCTTTTTTGGATGAGAATGTTAATAAGACGTAAAAAGGTTAATCAACTGGATCTTGAATGAATTCATCACTAACTGGATTGATATTTGTAGATAGAAAAATAATTTAGCTCGCTATGACCTGATTTGGTATTCCGTACACTTTTATTTAACATTGAACTATGTTTTTGTTGTATGGGATCATAATTGAAGTGGATTTGATTATTTAAATTACTAAAATATTACTTATTTTTATATGGTGAATTAGTGTAACTTAGGGTTAGTAAATGAAATCCAAAAAATGTAAAATCCTCACAGTTCGTCGGTTTGTATGACCAGTGCTTCATTTTCGCTTTATTTCGCCTTCTTCTTCTTGCATTGTACTATTTTGCCTCCGATGCACATACCGATCATGGCCAGCACCCAGAGCACGAACATCGAAAACGTGCACGCGAAGAACAGCCTCCCTCCCTGCTCTGGCTCCTTCTTGAACGTTCCATCGTCAAAATCCAGCCCGTCGAATCCCCTTCTTTGATCGTAAATAATTTCAGCTTGGAATCCGAATTGTTTCCTCCAGTTATTTTCTAAAAGCGTTTCAATCGTTTCTGTTTTCGGGAGGTTTGAGTTCGCCTGCATCTCTGAGCAGTAGCTGTTCGAGCCCTGCTCAATGTAAAAAATTCCTTCCTTCCCCCAGGAGGACCCCCAGGAGTTCCTGAAGACCCAAACTGGTTTACTTTTGAAGTGGCCATAGCCGATGAACATGATTGAGTGGTCAACGCCCGGTTTTTCGCAGGGGCCCTGTAGAATTCCATTTTTATAGAGTTAGAAGCGGACCTGGTACTTGAGATCCGGCTGCATTACCTGCATTGAGCCCTGCACCGGGAGGCCGCGGGCTAAAAGGTGCTTAATCTGGAGTGATTCCTGCCGAGTGAACGTTTTTCCGTCAAACTGCTTAATAATAATCACGTTCGTCAGGCAGGTGTAGGACTTCGTCCTCACTTTCAACTGATTCAAAGCAAAAGGCTGGAAGAAATCGGACTCTGGGATTTTCGGCGAGGCTAACTCGTACTTCTTCTTCCTGTCGTCGTAGGGAAAATTGGCTGTTGTATCAAAAGTCTTGAAAAGCACCATGTCGGACATAAGAATGTAATAATTCGCCCCGTCGCACTACTCATTGTTAATTGAGTTACGCAACATAAAATCAATAGAAATAGACAAATTTCTCGACGAATTGCCGAAAGAAGGATTCAAATAATAAGAATCATAATCTCGCAACAAAAATGTTTCAGCCATCTCAGCTGCAACAAACACCTCGCATGCTCCGCACTTACCTTAGTTATAAGCCTTAGTTATTAAACCTGATTCTCGGAAATCAACAGATAAGGGTAGATTTTCCTCAAAAATCACATGTCGTTCAAATGGATACAATGGAATGGCATAATCTGTGCAAATTTCTTCGTCTGTGGCTTCTGGGAATTTATTTGGAATGTTTGTATGTTTTGAGGTTTATTGTTGTCCCAACTGTTAAGGTAAGTTTAACTAGAATTATTTTGGTAAATAGTCATAGTACTTACAGAATTCTGTTTTTGAAAGCGCACTATTATAATTTTACTAAAATGGAAGTCCAAATACTAGTGCAGCCTAATCGGCAACTCAAAATAATTAAATATATGTGGTGTTACTATTTCGCAAATATTCACTCCTTTGGTTCAAGCGTGAAAAGCGCAATTTAGCGGATTCTGAACTCAGCCGAAACATATAACCACGTTTTAAAGACATAAATATATTTTGAAGGGAAATGTACAAAATATCACCCAACCAGATCATAGAAACCCGAACAATGCAAACTCAATGGCAATTTCTCTAGTTTTTACTGTTATCGAATTGTTTAACGCCGAATGATTATTAATCTCTCACAACGCACGATCTGGTCAGACAGTAAATTAAACTCGAAATATGCTGGGACTTCAAGAGTTCCAATAGTAACAGATTAGAATATTATGTTGATTTAGATTATGTTGATTTAGAATCTTACTAATAGAAAGTAGTTAATAGTTAATATCATTTTCTAAATAATTGAAAAAACAAAGTGTAATGTTTATATGAATATTATAATCAATTTCACTCGTAGTGGATTGAATTCAGGCTTTAAAATAGTTGAATTATTTTACTAGTAAATGCTATTAGATTATAATACTGCTACTTAATTAGCAAATTTGTTTCTTTTACCGCTAAAGAGAAATTTAAATTAATTTATTTTACTATTCTGTTAATATTTATGTGTTAAAGGTTTATTCCATCAACTATTTGAATCTTCTTTGATATAATTAATTCTTTGGCTGTTGGAATTTTTTAGTTTCTAATATCATACAGCTAGTAGTTTGAGTGCTGTTAAACCGGAGAAAAATCTGTTATGCAGTTATCGTATACCTTTAAATATTATAGTTTCGTTAGCAGTTCGAGTGGAGATATATCACATACACGATTAAATGCTAAATATAGTTATTATAAATTAATAAGTGTTCTAAATTACGTTATAGATATTAGCTAACAGGTTTCAACTATTAATATTTTAAGATTTTCCAAATATTAAAGCGGTGTTATGTCAATATTATCATTATTAGAACAATTTAGCTCCTCTAAATAAATTAAATTTCTAAGAACTGATATATTTTTAGCGTCAATACATGAAATTGTTAATTTTTTCAGGTTGGTCCAGAATTACATCACAGATATATTCAAGTTACAGTTAAACTTTATTCTAAATTCTTCTATATTTATTAGTGTGCTCAAATTAGAAATATCTGAAATGATGCAATTATTTACTATCAATTTTTTAAGTTAATTCAAAGATTTAAGTGGGACTACACTTACTTCTGTTCGAACGCGGTTCATGATAATAAGTTCCTACAGGTTACAAAACATTATTTAGATTAGTAATATTTCAGTATGTGTTGATAATAATACAAAAGCTTATGGAATTTAAGCTATTTAAAATATTACACAAATAGGAAGTCAGAATATCTCTTGTTAAGCTATATGTAATATGTCATAAATACCAGCTTATGGTCTATGTTTATCTGGTCTGTAGTATAGTATACGTATTAATACTATGTTAGTGCTAATCCAGATACATTTTAAATAAGACATTTTGCGTACACATTATTTAGTAACTTACTAATCTTGACAATTAATTTTTCAATAACTATACAATATTAACAAATTATTTAAACTCAAATTTTTCATACTTATAATCGAACATTGTCTCAAATGTTTCATAATTGAATCAAGATATATAAACAAACGTTTCTTTGCTTAATAACAACATTAAATCTAATTTTACATATTTTGAAAACTAACTTGCAAGTAACATTTCCACAGTTAATAATAATTTAGTGTCCAATGTATCTTAGGTAAATTCATACTTAAAAGCAAGTGTGACAATGTTGTTAAGTTATCTGAGTGGTAATATTTCAAATGTGAAATAGGATTATACACAGTTAGTTAGTAATTTGTAATAAAATGTAAATCAAAATATTTAATCATTATAAACATCTATTTCAACTCTAAGCTAAAAACTAACAGATAATACCAATACGTTAGATTAGCGAATAGCGTCAAACTATACGAGTTTATTAAATTAGTTAAAATATAATTCTACGTACCTTGTTAATTTAATTTCTTCTACAAACTCTAATACAGTAGGATCACTCACGTCTATTATTAACACGCTTAGAGCAGATGTAAATCAAAAAGTTTACATTAACAATTTTAATACTTTACAAGCTGATGTCAATAATAAAATATATATCTGGGATTCGAACTCCTTAAAAAGTACAACAAATAATAAAGTTAATTCTGGAGATGTTTATAACAGAGATTATATTAATTAATAATTTAATGATATAAGCAATAGATTATCGAATATTTAAAACAGTGTTGTATATTTAAAATCTGCAGGTTCAAAATAGGAATGTAATACTTGTGGAGCTAACGGTCATTCATGTGGCTGTTAAAATATAGCTTTGTATTAAATTTGTTCAGGTTCCACCTGTACAAGTTCTGTATGATTTAATTTTTATTTTTATTCATTATTTAACTTTATTGAATTTTGTTTATATTCATACTACTACAAATTATAATATTATGATTAAATTTATGTCAAATACGTTTAGCTGGAAGCTCTTTAGAAATCAAAATGCAGTTTAAGACCTATCAATTTTCTTTTGTCAACATGTGGTATATTAGGTATTAGAAAATAATTTCGTACAACACTTTAATCACTTTTACCTATTTTTAAGCAGCTTAGCTACCCACTCTTCATTCCTGCACCCGCACGTTTTGCACGCGAATTATTTGCTTATGCTCGCGTCAACGATCACCAAATCAGCGTTAACCGCGTTAAGAACTCTGAATTGATCAGCAACTTGTTGCAACAATACGTATGTTCCCATTTACGGGTGCCAAGTTTTGAGCAGTTCGTTACTTATCACCGGTTGTTTGAAGTGTTCGTGGTCAATAATGACCTTTGGGAAGTTGTGCGGGAACAGTTTCATGGTGATGATGCGCCCGTGAACGAGCCCTTCGTACCCGGGTCCGGCCATTGCGAAGTGAATTTCGTACTCATTGGCTGTGTTGAACGTTTTGAAGCACGCGGACGCTTCATTAAGTTATTTTCGTTCTTCCCTGCTCATTTTCTTCCCCTCCATGCCAATTCCGAGCGTTTTCCGGCCTATTTCGAGCTCTGCCTTCAATTGCTCTACTAGTTACTTCTGCAGTTTAACTTACTGCGCGGATAGTTGTTTTTATATGCCCTCTGCGGCTCCTGTTACCGTTCTGAACCCGGCCTCTTGTATGCTCAGCTATTTCTTCGGGTGCAGGTATTCGTATGCTGAGCGCGTGTCATATGGTCCCGGGTTATCGTTCCTCTCAGCCTTGAACCTGTACGTAGCGATTTTAACTGGTTTTATCTCGAACTGTTTCTGAGGGGCAAAATCCGGTGTGAGCTGTTTTGGCCTGAATATGTCGTAGTAGGAACGGTCCGTTTTAGCAATTGTGAACCCTTAGTTAGTTTTTAATGTTTGATCATACGAACCCGGTCCAGGTGAGATTGTAATTGTTTCATTTGGGATGGCTAGTGATAGAGAGTGCTTTTTAGTTTGGAGGTCGGTTAGTTTGGGAGCGTATTGGTCGGGAGCTGGTGATTAGCGCGGTTTTGGCTCTTTCGGTTTGGACTTGATCGTGAAGCCAGTGGGTTAATGCGCAGGCTGGAGGTTGTAGCGCGTTGGAGAGGGCATGTGCTCGGTGGAATAGGTGTAGCGCTGCTAAATAGTGGGCTGGATCTTGCCCGTGTCACGGCGCAATTTATACTCGCCAGGACCCACCCAGGAAGGAGTGGCTGCGGTATACTCCATCCGAGACGAAGACGCACTCCTGTACAAATCCCTGAACCCCTTGGCTAAGGACACCTAACCATCCGTAACATTCAATATCGAAGTCGACAACTTCTTACGTACATCCTACTTAGCTGACTAAGAACGAGAATACGCAATTTACGCCAAACTCATTCTGGAGTGGAATATGAAGTATTTGCCGAAAATATGATTTATAAAAACATTACAATTATCACTCCTCAGTATGAGTTCCACCATGCGCTTTGTGCATATGAGGATAAATTTCCATATATTCAAATTATTTACCGCATATATAACACCAATGAGCGCCACATACGCATTCAATGTGATTACAGGTTGTTTTGTCCAACTTTTCAAAATATATTTTGCAATTTGGACATCTTTTATGATTACCAATATTAACACATTTTTCGCCTGATTTGTGCCATTCTCCGCATTCTGAGCACCATTTATGGTTACACCTATTGCAAGAATATAGTAGTTAATCTATTCCAGGAGTACCACATTTTATACCAACCTAATTACAACGATTGCAAAACTTAAAGTCTTTGTTAAAATGGGCCTTTAATTCACCAGTTCTTAATAATAAATTTGTTGCTGTTTCTCTCAATTTTCTACTTTGAAGGAAGAACGAAACAAATTTTCCAAAGTTTTCAATTCCAGAACCAATTTTTATTTACATCTCACCCACTTATAATTACTTAATCAGCATTTGTTAAATGCAATCTTCACAATAGAACTAATATTTCAATTCTTTACCAACAATCGACGCAATACTCGTTGTGTTAGGCAGACACACATCGTTTCCGCAAGACATGAAGGAAATCAGGTTGTCTTGATTATTGTCCAGCAAATCGAGGACTTTATTATTAATTTCTTCGTAAAGCGAAGAATGAACTACGATGCTGTTATTCTTTCCGAATATTATCTGCGCATCAACATAGGAGCTTACTATGCTTTCTATTTAAACTCGTGGAATGTTGTAATACCTTATCTCTTTCAACGAAAGGTTCAATGGAAATCCAGAATTCACCTCGTGAATTATTCGTTAAATATTGTTGGCATTACCAGTAAACCCATTTTATGTAAAGTCAACATTGTTTATATTCATTTCTCGAACGAGTTCTTTGATGTCTTAAATTATCTGAGGATGTTTTTGCAAATCTTTTGATGCGATGTTGAATGGAAGATACTATCCCTGGTTTCCTGCTGCTTGAGAAGACTGAGTTTCCGCACTTTTGTCTTTGAGAACGTATTGTAGCGGGACTTGGCGTTCGTCGAGTTGACCCACCCATTTAAGTTGTGGTAGTTCCTAGATTTTCTTATCTGCTATGATGATCAATTGGTTAACCACATTTCCGTTTCTACTTCTGCTCACATGGTCGCCACTGTAGTTGAAGTCGTGCGAGTATCCGTATTCTCTGAAAGTGGCGTGGTTCATCTTGAGGTCGAAAACGTAAGAAATCTTGAACTCGACCTTACTATGAACCAACAACTAAACAGATTTTTGATTCAGCGAGTACGCGAATGGGGCTACGTTCTCGTTGTTGGCCTGCTTTTGAATGAACCTCGCATCGCTTTTGTTGTCGGTTTGGAAGAACTCAACGTAGTAATCTGGTAGACCTGGATATCTGGATATTAGTGTTGTGGGACAAACAGCAGAAATTTGAACGAGTTTTTCAACAACTTATTTCATATTATCAACAGAATTTTGTGAAATATTTCTGTCAACTATATAGAATAGTTACTTTTTGTCTAAACTTTCAGCGAGAAACTCTGTTTCTTCAGAAATTGTTCTCAAGTTCATTTTCTTAATGAAGTTATACGCTTGATCGCCAGTAAAGTATTGTTGTATTAGCATCTTCGTGAATGGTAGCATTATGGCGTTCTAAGGTACACTCACAGAATAGCTGCACTTGTAGCTGTTTTTAACTCTATGCATAAATTTACTTTTTTATACTCCAGAAATCTTACCATATTATATCTCAAAAAAGAACACATCGCTATATGCAACAACACTGGTGCAACCTGGTCTTTACTATAAAATTACTGGCGATTAATTGGATATATAGTTGTAAACTGGAACTTCAACCAAATTTGAAATTCCTTAAAAGTGAAATGCAGATTCTTTAGTTAGATCTATTCTTTTTAAAAGTTTGCTAGTAAAATCAACATACATATCAAGTGCATTCAAAATTTGAGTTTCGTTTATTTCAAGCAATTTTTCGAAAATCTTATCATAATATTCAACATTTTGTTCTTCATGAGAATTAGAAAGCGTATTAAGCACATTAGTTACTTTAACTCTAACCTCCTCGTATACTGTAATATTAAGACCATTGTCTTTACAGTATTAGTTTCTAACATCAATTTTTTATTTTTCTACTGACAAAAAACATTTAACCAACGTTGCGGCATCACTTTCTTCCGTGAAACATTAATTAAGACATTTACTAAAGTTGTCAACAACAAAAATGGTGTTATTTACAGTTAAATAATATGCAATTAAACCTATTATAGTGTTTATTTAATCATGCATCATCAACATATCATCAAATACGCAACCAATCATAGGATCTATATTTTTATAATTTAGTAGCCTCTTACCAAAATCTGTAATTACTCCTTCGTTACTAATAGCACGCAAATCAAATAGCAGTTAAAGTGCATTTTTTATTTAAGTGTTATCAGGTTAAGAAGGTAATGTTTGTGTAATGGTCTCTAAGTTTATTTAACTTTCTCTTAGAGCTAAAATAGCCTATTTCAAATCCAACCGTTCGATTTCTGGTTGTTATTCTTCTAGTTCTTGGTTCTCTATAACACAGGCATATCCCACTCTAGTTCTTGCTGCCAAGTTCTTTCTGAAGTTTCTTATGGAATCATTTACTTTCTTTTCCTGTACTATGTTCATTTTCTTCTCTTCGTCCCAAGAAAATTCTTGAACAATTCCGCTATCCACTACAAGGATCACATCGTCGACAAATTAGCAACTTTCGTCCATGTTTGAGCCAACCACGACTTTCATGAACCTGTCTTTAATATCATCTGGTACTGCCGCGAAGAGAATCGAGTTGTCTGATTCTGGAGTTTGACCATATACGGATATTGGAACCACAAAGAGGCTCTTTTTGTTTTCCATCAATTCCTTTATCTTTGCGTAAGTATCTGGAGCGTTCATGTTCTTGAACTGCGCAAAGTCAAGGCATGTGATATTTTCGTCTTCCTTGAATATTTATATTAAAGTCTCGCAAATCTAATTGCATTCACTTTAACCGGAACTGAAACACAAAATATTTCCTTTCTATTTCTCACCCCTTTGTATGCTTTATATAAATTCAACCATTAATTCACAAGGAATATCCACAGTAGATTGATGTAAGTTTTAGCTATCAGAATGCAATTCATCGATATTGAATATGCTTTTATTTTCTACTTATATTATCAAATTGGATTCCTACCCACTAGTAACAAATTAATAAATTCCATTATCGAAGTGGTCAGCTAGGATGGTAAACTAATATGGACAAAAATACTTATTCATCTTCATTTATTAAATCATGAAATGTAAAACCTTTGCAAATAACACATCCAGAACAACTGTTCTAGTTTGAAAATCGTCTAAAATAAACATTCCGCCTTGTAAAACTTCTGGATTATTGTGAATATATTAAATCAACTCGATTGGAGTACAAACACAAATATTGGACTTTTTCTCGGTTTTAGTGTGTGACTTTTTCTCAAGTTTTGTACTGATTGTCTATTATTTGCCGAGAATATTTCTAAGAGCCTTTGCAGTTTATTGAACTTTCATGTCAGTAGACTGAGTGATGTATAGTCTTTTCTTGTCTTGCACCACTTGGGGAAGCTGTGAGATAAACGCAGATATCATAAGAGTCTTTCCAGAACCGGGTGCAGATTCGAACATCATAAATGGAGAGGCTGCATTTTTCATAATTCTGTTTCTAATTTTGTACACTGGAAGAGGAATTGGAGAGTCGCCGAGGCAGAAAAGTCTGATATCCAGCAGAACGTTTGACCCACTTATAATGGCGTTTAGAAACGTATTCAAAAGTTATAAGACGTGCATCATACGCCCTTTGTCATTCAATTCGCCAAGCTCTTCAACGTATAATATAAGAGTAAGCATTTTCTTTTCTAAAAGCTGCAACAAATCACCATATGCGATATTTTCTGGAAGACATTCACTTATGTCCTAGATTACTTAAAATATCTGTTTTACGAGTTTGTTGTCTTTAGCTTAATAATAATAGTTTTTCAAAGTTTCTTAAAATGCTTTTAGTTCCAATGATTTAACAATATTTTAATTATTTACGGTCAACGGTCTGTTAGATTAATTATTTTATCCGTTCATTTTAATGGAGGTGGAAATTGAATATTTATATTGAATAATAGTTATTTAATAAAATGTTGTTATTTGACAATACAATGCGAGATTTAGGGTCCAAGAATCAATCAAAACAAGAATCACTTTTTCTTCTTGAGCACGGCAATTTACCTACCTGCACCATTTGTATAACGCTCTCCGTTAGACACGCGACTGCAACAAGATCCGTAAATGAAATCCGTAAAATCCTCACAGTTCGTCGGTTTGTATGACCAGTGCTTCATTTTCGCTTTATTTCGCCTTCTTCTTCTTGCACTGAACTATTTTGCCTCCGATGCACATACCGATCATGGCCAGCACCCAGAGCACGAACATCGAAAACGTGCACGCGAAGAACAGCCTCCCTCCCTGCTCTGGCTCCTTCTTGAACGTTCCATCGTCAAAATCCAGCCCGTCGAATCCCCTTCTTTGATCGTAAATAATTTCAGCTTGGAATCCGAATTGTTTCCTCCAGTTATTTTCTAAAAGCGTTTCAATCGTTTCCGTTTTCGGGAGGTTTGAGTTAGCCTGCATCTCGGAGCAGTAGCTGTTCGAGCCCTGTTCAATGTAAAAAATTCCTTCCTTCCCCCAGGAGGACCCCCAGGAGTTCCTGAAGACCCAAACTGGTTTACTTTTGAAGTGGCCATAGCCGATGAACATAATTGAGTGGTCAACGCCCGGTTTTTCGCAGGGGCCTTGTAGAATTCCATTTTTATAGAGTTGGAAGCGGACCTGGTACTTGAGATCCGGCTGCATTACCTGCATTGAGCCCTGCACCGGGAGGCCACGGGCTAAAAGGTGCTTAATCTGGAGTGATTCCTGTTGAGTGAATGTTTTACCGTCAAACTGCTTAATAATAATCACGTTCGTCAGGCAGGTGTAGGACTTCGTCCTCACTTTCAACTGATTCAAAGCAAAAGGCTGGAAGAAATCGGACTCTGGGATTTTCGGCGAGGCTAGCTCGTACTTCTTCTTCCTGTCGTCGTAGGGAAAATTGGCTGTTGTCTCAAAAGTCTTGAAAAGCACCATGTCGGACATAAGAATGTAATAATTCGCCCCGTCGCACTACTCATTGTTAATTGAGTTACGCAACATAAAATCAATAGAAATAGACAAATTTCTCGACGAATTGCCGAAAGAAGGATTCAAATAATAAGAATCATAATCTCGCAACAAAAATGTTTCAGCCATCTCAGCTGCAACAAACACCTCGCATGCTCCGCACTTACCTTAATTATAAGCCCTTGTTATCAACCCAGATTCTCGGAAATCTACAGATAACGGTAGATTTTCCTCAAATATTACATGTCTTTCAAATGGATACAATGGAATGGCATAATCTGTGCATATTTCTTCGTCAGAAGCTTCTAAGATTTTATTTGGAATGTTTGTATGCTATGAGGTTTATTATTGTCCCAACTGTTAAGGTAAGTTTAACTAGAATTATTTTGGTAAATAGTCATAGTACTTACAGAATTCTGTTTTTGAAAGCACACTATTATAATTTTACTAAAATCTCTTATAGTTGTGGCCACACGGTAGATATGTGTTGATTATTATTGAGAGTGTTTAGATCAGTGTAATCATTGGAGTGAATTGGTGAATTGTTTTACATATTTAATTATTATTTCATTTAGTATAACTAAATAATATTTTTAGATTAATTTACAGGTTAAGTATATAACTTATTCAAACAATATCAATCTAACCATTAGAATATCACAGTATATAAAACTTTAATTATTTAGAGTGAGTCGATATATATTAAGCTATTATGTTAGGGTCTGAGGTTATGGTTAAGGTAAGTTTTTCATTAAGAGTTAAAAATTTCTAAAAATTCATACCAATTAAAGTAATATAGAACAAATATTCAAATATTCAAAAAATAAATGCTTTGATTTAACCTTTCTTTTCTAATCAAGAATAATAAGAAAACATCCATCTAATTAAATATTTTGGCACATATATATTCTATACATTTTAGTTATAGAATTTTAGTTTTTGTTTTGAATAAACATATATATTTTTAAACATATCTTGTGGTGTGGAAATACTAATTCAAATACAATACTAAAACGGAATAGAAAACGTTTTCACTTTTAATTCTGCGGTTCAATGAATAAAACGGCCTTCAAATCATTTAAATATTTGAACTCGGTGATGAAGTTCATTCCGAGGTAAACCGTTTTCAGCTCCTTCAAACATTGGAGTGGCTCAACGCTCTCTATTTTGTTCATGTACAGATCTAGTTCCTGGATTTAAGATAAATATTAAATTGGGTGAATGTCGGTTATGATATTTTCGGATAACCTTAAGGTTTTTAGGGAACTCATTTTACTAAGTGAAAATATATCAGAGATTTGATTATTGTTCAGCCAGAGCTCTTGTATTTGTATCAGTGGTTATAAAGGGGTAATATCGGTGATGAGGTTGTCAGCGAGGCCAAGGAAGGTTAAATTGATTAAACTACCAATACCGGATAAATCAGCGATTTTGTTCTCAGACAACTCGAGCTTAACCAACTAAACCAGCTGCGAGATATAATGCACATTATGTAGTTTATTACCGTAGAAATGCAACTCGCTAAGCTGAGTTAAGGCTTCTATTCCAACAGCTGACTTCAACTCGCAACATTACACTTTAAGTTTAATCAATTAAACAGGCGCGTCACTGAATTTTATGCTCTTGCACTTACATACTTGCTATGTTAGGAAGTAACTGCACGAATGAAAGTGATTGAAGCTCCGGATCGTTAAATATTTCAATTTGATTCTTAAATATCGTTTTTTCGTATTTAAATAACATAATCGAGTTGTAAGTGCTGAACTATCTCATCAACAAAAGAGCATTCGATTCATTTGAGCACTCAAAGTATCTCTCATAATCCTATAAAGTAGGTAACTTTTAAAACGAAAGCCATTAAGGCTTAAAATTAGGGTGTTCATGTAAATATATCAAATCTTGAATAACATTTCCAGAAACGTCTAATTCATTTAAATTTTGTAATTAAGTTAAAATTCTTGCTGATAACAGTCTATTATTGCTCAATTATAATTTATTTACGTTTTATAAATCCTTCACCCAATTTAAATTTGTAATATTGTTGTTATTTAAATTTATTTCTTTCAAATTAGAAAAGCTATTTAGTTATTCAACATTTTAAAGGTTATTATTACTTAAATCAAGTTTTATTAGATTTTAAAGCGTTTGAATATCTTATATATTTTATAATTTCGAATAATTAATGGTTAATTCTTATAATTTGTTAGGTAAAAATTTACTCAATACTATTCCTTGACAATTTATAATTCTTAATTTTGCAATATTTTGTATTTTTTCGAACTAATCATCATTTAGTTATATATTTGCAAATTCTAAGTATTAATTGTTTGTTTGATCTTGTTATTCTGCATTATATTACATTATATGAAGTGGTAATATTTATTTAACCGAGAGATTTTACAATAGTATTATTTAATTAGTGTTATAATGTTGATTGGTGTTATAATCGTCTGTTATGTTCTACATAAATCTGTTTACAAGTATTCAAATAGAAATTTACCAATATTCGCAAGGACTGCTGAAATATATTTAATTATCTTCCATCTCTTTTATGAATGAAAGCCGAGTGCAAACCGGAGGATTTACTGGAGCAGGCTTTGCTTTTATCCAAGGCGATGAAGGGTCTTGGTACGAACGAGAAGTTGTTGATTTAGGTTGCTTCTGCGCACAATCACATTGACAGATTCGCGATTTAGCAGCAGTATTTGGCGTCCACTGGAACAGAGTTGTAGAAGCATTTTAAGTCCGAGTTATCAGGTAATATGTGCACACTGTTCCAGTCTCTCTTTTAGGACCGTTATTTGTACTGGTGCAACGCGATTCACACCGCGCTCACCAAAAACGAGTCCAAGCACCTTATAAACCTCATTTTGCTCCTCTCTCCAGCGGACACCGTTCAGGTCTCAGCCCACTATTTTAAGCTCTTCAAAGCAACCTTGACTCAAGCTCTCAACACACATTTAGGTAACAAGGACTGGGAGAAACTACTCAAAGCCTGGGTCGTTTCAACCAAATCTCTCTCATTAAATGCAACTGAAACGGCCGAGAAGCTTTACAAAGCTGCTAAGGGGGCTGGAACTGACGAGGATTAGTTCGTAGCCGTTCTCTGTAACTGCTCAAAAGAAAACTATGCTGGAATTGACAGTGCTTATTTTGGGTAATATGGAAAGAAGCTGGCGGACGTGATCAAAAGTGAGTTCACGTTGAGGAGCGAGATCGCGTTTCTTACCGCTCATTATTTGCAACTAGGTGTTGTTTAGGGAGTGGCTTACTAATTATATGCGGCTATGAAGGGGCTGGGAACGGACGACGACTCTTTAATTAGTGCTACAGCGCTGTATCAGGACTAATTCAAAGGGGCTGAGATTGTGCAGGCGTACGCACAATTCGGAGACCTCAAAAAGGACTTCAAAGGAGATTTAAGCGGGAAATACGAGGATGCGGTACTGGCACTGTGGGGGCTGTGAAGATTCTGCTGATATAAAGTCTGTAGTTTTAATATATAAATTATTATATAAAAACTAAATGACATAATAAACAAGTTACTAAGACACTCTATGAAAATAAAGTAATGTAGATTTATGCTCAGATTAAATTATAGAAATTATGTTATCATCGTAATTAACAACTATTAGACTATTTAATAACATCTTATAATTTAGTGTAAGAAACCTTAAAGCTATTGATTCTAATCCAATATAATCCAATCTTCATTGGGGGATATGTGTTATATTTATTGTTTTAATGATGAATAGAAACAACACCCACTTCATATACAAATGTAAGATGACAATCAAGATAATAATTTGAATAATTTCGATACGTCTATGTATTAGCATACTATTGTGTAGTTAAATGAAGAATAACTGTTATTTATCAAAAAAATTAAGAAGTATACAGAATATTACTTCTCAGATCAAAATTTAACTGACGATATGTAACTTATGGATAATCTTATAAAATATGACAATAAAGTTGATATTAAGTATTTTATTAATACTTATTTAAGTTCAAAATTAATTTTTTAAGTCAAGCCCACAAAAGCACAAGTTATTTAATCGCTAACTGATTCTAAGTTAGTAATTATAATTGAATAGTAATATATTCAGCGTTATGAATAATTTGATATTTAATCTATTTGTACTCGCTAATTAAGAGTATATGGTTTTGATATAAAACTGCAATTATAAATAATTAAACAATTAACAAATTCAAACAATCCAAATGAGGTAATAGTTCCCGAGCAATGTAGAGAAACATAGTATCAACAACTATTTAAATACTCAGTTGTTACTTTTAAAACGGAGGAAGAAGCTGATACGATTTATAGTTATTTCGGTAATCAATCAGATTTTAACTAAAAGAAAATGAAATAAATTAAGAAAATGAAAATAAAAAGTTAGGAT
Organism: Hexamita inflata; assembly: GCA_963988835.1. Taxonomy (NCBI): domain Eukaryota; phylum Fornicata; order Diplomonadida; family Hexamitidae; genus Hexamita; species Hexamita inflata. The sequence goes on along the minus strand of CAXDID010000865.1, from coordinate 321,452 downwards.
ATTGAATAATAAAAGCAATTTATAATTAAAAATTTAGTTGTTTTACGTTCAAAATATTCATTAAAATAATAAATTGAAGAAACAAAGAAGAAAAAATCAAAGAAAATCAAATAAAATTAAGTTGAAAATGTTCTTCAAAATAATTAAAAATAGGTTTAAACTATGATATTATCTTTAAAATAGTTCTGTTGGTCTGATAATTTGTAAAATAACAAATATTGTATTTAACTTATTAGTACAATGACAGATATTCTCTAAAAATTACCGGCAGATTAATTATTTACTTCGATTCTTGACTGTTTATAGTAACGTTTTATAAATATATTGGATTGCATTGAAGATTTATAAACTGTTACAACTACTAACAAGTATTAATGGGATTAAATTACTTAGTATATTAACTCCTTCAGTAATTCTATTTTAAATAAAGTAAATATAGCACTTGAAATCAGAATGTTCTGTTTTGGAAAGTCTATGCTTCCTCTACCAGTTTATTAACTTAGAAATAGAGTTCTGCAAAATAGAGGTTCTCCATTTACGATCGTTCAGTCTTCAACTGGCTCAGGTAAAACAACTCTGTTCCCAGCATTTTTAACTCAACTTCCTTAAGTTAAAATAAACAGAATGAAAATATTCATAACCCAACCAACATCGTTAACAGTGAGATAAATAGCAAAAACAATAGATGAAAAGATAATTTGTGGACTGTATAGTATTTCTAAAATTCCATATGAATCTGCTGATATTTGTGTGTGCACCCCATTACAAATTATTAAGTTAATTACTAAGAATCCAGAGATCATAAAAACAAGTATGTTTGTTTTGGACGAATTCCACACAAGAACAATTGCTCTTGATGTCTTGTTTGCTAAATTAATTGAAAATAAATAATATTTGACATAACCATATTAGTTTGTGATGATGTCTGCCACACCAGACTAAGATATAATTAAATAACTTCCTGAAAAGGAAGAATCTAACTTAATCATGAAGATAGAAAATTGTAGCCCATTTAAAATCACATAAATACGAGTTAAAGCTAACACAGTTAAAGATGCTGTAACTACAGTACCAGCAACTTAAGCACTTGAATTCATCAATGAGATCCTTACTAAACAAAAACCCGTAGGTAATATAATATGTTTCACATCGGGTAAAAGGGAGTGTGAAGATATCTGTGAATATACTAGTAATGGACTCAAAAATAATTCACAAATTCTATGTATAGATTTTGCCTAATTCAAAAACTTGAATTTAATGTAAGTTCACGATAAACTAAGAAAAATATCAGAAAAAGCTGAAAAGCTAATTGTAGTTCCCATTATAATGGCTGGTTAAGCCACAGAACTTGAAAAGACATTCGCATCTGATCCAATTCCAAACGATTTTGCGCATAAATGTATTAAAGTTATAGCCGCAACAAATATAGCTGAAACTTCTATTACTATAGAGGATTTAATCTGCTTAATCGACTCTGGAATGTTCAAAGAAGCATCGTGGGATGAAAATAAAGGAATTAGGACACTTAAAGAAAAATAAATCTCGGCTTCACAGAGAACCTAACGTATAGGAAGAGTTGGACGTGTAAGAGATGGTTTTGCGTATTTAATAGATTTAGATGCATCTCGAAAAGTAGAAACATAAAAACCTGAAATACAAAGAATTGATCTCAAATAAATCATTTTAGAACTAAAAAATATTGATATTCATCTTGAAAATATTTACGCCACATTGCCAACTAAACCTGATATGAAATAATTGGCAAACGCATTAAATATGTTATAAACTATTAAAGCTATTGATGAATTTAAAAAGATAACGGAAAAAGGAAAAAGATTACTTGAATATTAGGATATAAGTCCATTTAATGGTTGTATATTTGAAGAATTGCTCCAAAAAAGTAAAATCGATTTAGTAATTTCTATTATTGCATATTGTATTACTGCTAATAGCTCAGAATTAATTAATAATAATGTATCATCAGCGTTAGCTTAATAAAATTTTGTTGAGGAGAGCGATGCAGCTACTTTAGTTAAATGTTTCTTATGTATTGAAAATATACCATAAAAATAATAGAAAACATTTTGTATAGATAATGGATTTATATTTTCTACGTATGTTTAAAGCAGAAGATAAGTATAATAAATTTTTGACAGCGTTGTATAAAATAATATAAAGACATATGAAATAGAAGATGAAGATAGTTCTGATGCTGAGACAAATGTAACTTCTAATGTGCCTTATATCGAAGATATATTTCATAAATTCCTGTTAACTATACAAGATAACTTAATTTTACCAGCATTAGATAATTATGTTTTAACAGTAAACAACTTGTCAAATAGTATATAATCAAATAGTGCATAAAAATAATAGGCTCATTTGAATACGATTACAAATGTAATTTCTAAACCGAGATATATATTTAATGGAAGTTCACTTCTATCAGAAACTGAAAATATTCCTATTTACTATTTCGACAGACCTGGAACAAATTAAGTTGTATCGTATAGTCATGTATATTTCTTTGATATATAATGCAATGAAAGCTATAATATGTACATTGGTAGATATATGCATCGAATGCCTGATAGCTATAAATAATGTTATTCGGTTTAAATACCTAAAAATTCATTTAGATTACCGTATCTTAAATTATTAATTGATAAATTCTTTAATGACGGTTAAAATATTATTTTTAAATAATTAATATAAGGAATGAATATAAATGGCTCTTCAAACTCTACATATTTCGCAGAATGTTTAGATAAAGAGCATATGTTTTTTGTAACACAAAAATAATTGCCTTTAACATAACAAGTATAATTGGTTAATACATTGATCAAGTTAATTGAAATAGCAGCAAAATGTCCAAGCACTCTTATATCCAGGTATAAAGCATTAAATAATTATTATGTTGAATTCTTTTAAAAAGATAGTTATAGTGACGCGCAATTTTTCTTAAAATCAGCTAACGAAGAAAATAAACCTCCATTTGCATACGAATTAAATAAAGATTCATTGCTGTATTTAATTGATAACAATTTTGAATATCGAATTTCATTTGTGTTTGATTTATCAATGAATACTAGCAATTTTTCTTATTCTCATTATTAATGTGATCGTGATTATAGTGGTGATACTGTAATTAAACTTAAGTAAAATGAAACTGTAAGTTAACTTATCATTATATCTGACAAATAATTAGCACTAAAGAAATTAAGATGGTTTGATGCTGGATAAAGTTCAACGTATTACTCTGGTTATGTTACTGAAGATTATAAATTTAATAGAGTTGCTAAAAATTGTATTAAAGGGATATTTATTCATCATTCTGAGAACGAAATTTTGTTTTAATAATAAGGAAGTAGTTTGTATTAATTTGATCAAATCGATTAATTCATTACAAAACAGAAAGAATCTAATATAATTCAAGAAAAAATACGAAAGTTATAAAATGAATTATACAACAATATAGATTATAAATCTGCAAAAGAGTATTTCAATCAATTATTTAGTAATCTAAAGTAAAATTATAAAATATATTCTAAAGATTAATATAAATAATAGTTTGCGTCAATAGTATAATAACAATAGGAAAAGATGAAGTAATTTGAATAGGAAACTAAAACAATTGATTAATTGTAAAATGAACAAAAAGAAATATTAAATTCAATTAATCTTAAATAAGAGTCCCAAAATTTAAGTACAATTATATCCAATTTCATGTAAGAATATATTTAACCACATGTCATATAAGATAGATAAATTCCAAATATATATTGTAAAACCTAAAAATAAAATTAAAAAGAATTTTAAGGTAAAGTAACCCAATATCTTTAAAATATATGTTAAGAATAGAGTTAATTCTATTGTAAAATTATTAATGGCATACTGCACCTACAGTACCTTGTTTATAGAGACCGTCACTTTTTCCGTTATAGAGACCGTCGCTGTTTACTTATAGAGCCCGCGAAAAAAAGCATTTCCTGAAATCAAATCAAATTTTTTAATATGGTCTCTATGGCTAAGTTAGACCGTGATTTGGCTTCTATAACTAAGATAGCCCTCCATTGGATCTGATTCATATTTTCTGATATAATTGAAAATTCATACCACCTCCATCCTTTTTTAATTAATGGAATATTCAGTCGACCCAAGCATTCTCTAAGAATAATCGTTTCTTCATGACTATTCAGAGATATCAAGTTGTCCAAACACTGCAGCAGTAGTAGCTCCTGCTCCAGCACCATTTCCTGTTGGTTGCCGTTGTCATGGTACAAAGGCCTGATGTTGTAAGCAGGTAAAGATCCAAGTTTCCCCTTGCTTTTAAACAGAATGTAATTTAAAAGTACCAGTTGTTCTAAGAAAAATCCTGATCGAGCCAGAGAGGTAACTTTAAAGTACTTTCTCCAAGCATTTCTGTCCTAAGAGGGTAAAATAATGCTAAAGGACTCAAACTTTGAGCACAGATCTAAAATTTGAACTGGTGAACGGGTTATTCGCCCTAAATTGAACAACATCTACAGAAGTGCGTTGAAGAAAAAAGAGAATGATCTCAGACAAGAAGCCGAACTTAAGCGTTCTTAACTTCCTTAAGACCATCCCGAGTTTTGTTTTAATGGTTCATATCTGAGGGAATCGAAAGACTATTTTTTCCAAATTATGAAGTGGTACCAACAATAACATCGTTTGAGTGATATATTAAATATTTTGTAAAAATATGTAAAATTGTTGACAATTTGATTATTTTCATAATAATACGGCCTCTATAACTAAAGACAGAAAATTATCAGATTCGTTTTGGTCATAGAGACCGCTAAAAAACGAAAGTCAAAACACGGTCTCTATAACCGGGACTGTAGCGGTCTCTATAAACAAGGTACTGTAGTATATTCTATATAAATTCCAACATCATTAAAATCATTTTAATAAATTAATACAGAATATCTTACAAAAAATCCTTTTGAATGGAATAATTTTGTATATAATTATATTGTAACGTTTAAAATAGAAATAATAGAATAAAACGGATTTAAAGAAGATATTGTGTAAGTAATTAAAAGATTTGGAATATTTATTTTAAGTTTTAGAGAAACAGAAGATAAAAAATTTAATAAAATAGTATTTGAAATAAAAGTTCGAACAACAGAAGCAGCTTTCTCTGTTTTGAATTAATTGAAAAATGTTCTTGTTAAATACTAATTGCCTTCAATTCCATATAATATAATATCTAAAGATCTTTAGAGGAATTAGTTTGTAATTAATGATATAAATAATATAATTAATTAATTTAACTTTAATATAAAAGCAACTTAACTTGGTCTTTAGTATACAGGTGATTAAAAACTAGGTGCAATTTAGTAAATTGAACATTTTATTAACGAGCTTAGAATTCTTCCATTAAATTTATCAGTAAAAGAGATCTAGGTGAACGGTCTCTCTAAGTTTTAAGTTTAAGAAGCTATTGGCAATAATAAACGTGTCAGACTTAATTTTTAGGGAACTAAAATAACAGTTCCAGCAGAATTATATGATTCTATACTATAAAAAATTTAGAAAAAACTTGATCTATAAGTAAATGACGAAAATAATATATTTTACTATATGTGTGATGGATGCTTTGAAAACAAAATCAGTATCGCTTCAATACAAAATAATAATTTAAAATGCTACCATTTTTGTGAGCTATGTGTTGAAATGTAATTGGAACAATAGTTAAGCCAACCAGAAATACAAATTAAAATGGGCAATGGAGATGAAAACAATGGAAAATTTATTGCATTTTTCTAAGGAAATTAGAAACTGCGTTAAACAGCATTTGATATACTGATAAATACTGCTGAAATGAAAGCAAGATGTTAAAAAGAATTCAAATTTTGTCCTACATGTAATAAAATTGCAATTTATGTTGAAAAGTAATCATTGTTATATTTTTGTTAATAGTGTAACAATTACTGGTGCACTGATTGCGGAGAATGGCACACTGAAGAGTTCTAATGTGTTGTTGGAGATACTAAAAGATGTCCAAATCGTTATTGTAGAACTTTTACTATAAAAGATAGTGGTTGCAATCATATTACATGTTCATTATGCAAAGCACATTGGTGTTACGTGTGTGGGAAATAATTTGCTGCTGATACAATATATCCACATTTATCAGCAGTTCATGGAGGAATAAATACTCAGTGAAATCGCAATCATTCTTTTTATCTTATAATTTTTTTGTACTATACAAATATAATGTGTAATCACCTCACCGCGTAAAGATCTATCATGTATCCTTCAGCGCTTGTGTAGATTTATAAATTCATCACTCACTTTAAATATTCAGTTTAACTTGTAAGTTAATCAATTCACGGATACTTGGTGTTCAAAAATCATGGCCCTTTCAATTCAGAATTATTTTAAAGCAGAGATGCCAAATGTGATTGCTGTATAGCTGCTTACGTTGTAAAATATAATCGATTTTAATATTATAGGTTTATGACTTCATTTTGAACACGAGCCTAAATATATCAGTTTTCCACAGCGCAACAAATGATTGCTATGTTTTGTGCGATAATTTTCAATGCTAAGACGCCGCAGGATACCTTTGAAAAATAAATCTCTGCCGCATATTATCAAGTATGCTGATAATCTTCCAGAAATATAGAAGCACTACAGAGCAGCTTTAAGAGTGGCTTTATCTGTTGATAATTACTAATTAAATGTTGAGATTATATTTTCTTCAATACGTACTTTCAATCTAACTGTTGCAGGTGCATTTTAGGTTGCGTTGAATAAGCTGCAGAGTATTCAATACTCGATTTTGCGTCAAACTACACGTGATTTGGTCAAATTGTTTATTGAAGGCGAAAGTGTTCCAGTGTAATAATATAATTATTTTCACACTATATTTGACTTCAGTTTGACCAATTTTCCAAATACAGCTCATACCACGTATTTATATTTTCTTTAATAACCGTGTAGACCCAATTACATTTACAATATACATTCATATCTGATCATACATGTTGTGAACTAGTTAAATTGATGGAGAGTTCTATAACATATTTTAGCTGGCGTCACCCAACATCCCAAAAAATGAAGTTATAAAATAAAGTGATATGTATATAATAATTACAAATAAGTAAAAACTAAATAAAGATTTTAGTTAAAAGGAAAGAGTAACCTAAGATTTTTAATTCGAAGTTGTTCACATTCTTAAGAAATCTAAGGGAACATAAAACATCATAAACCAGTATAGAAATTTCTATTTAGGTGAAACAAACAAATATATATTTCATAAACTTTTTGAACGACGACTAAATACGATAATTATTGTAGAGTCGCACTTTTAAATTGTTTTCTCATTGAATTTATATCAAGTGAAACTATTTATAATTATTATATTTCAGTGTTGTTGCAATATTTAATAATGTTCTATCCGAATGCAGTCCGACAACATTCAGAAATGAAATTAACTGATAAATCAATAAATGGATTGAATAAAACAGATCTTCCTAAAATCTATGTCTAAGTGAGCTGGCTTAATTGAATTGAAAATCTTGAATATAATATCGTCGTCAAGCATTCAGCAATCGTGTACCTGAACTTGTAGTTAGCTGAAATATATTTAGCATATGCTTACTTCCACAGGTCTTGAACCTTTTTGGATAATTTATAACTTTAATGAGAGTTGGAACAATATTCTTTTCCTTTTCATACTGACTTGAATAAGATAGATACTCTTCATTCTTGATTGAGTTGTCTCTATCTTCTTCATTATCTGGAACTTCTTCCTTTGTTGGTATAGCAGTGCTCTTAATATCATATAACCTAAGAATCTACCAGTATTGTACGAATTAATTTCTTGATAAAATTTCGTTTTTAAATCGATTTTTACAAGTGTATTAGTAAAATGTTTGGAGTAAAATATATTATGTACATCAACAGATAGTACTTCCAAAAGCATCCATATCGTTTCTAAAATAATAATTGATTAATTTAAATAAATATATGATTTCTTCTATATTAGCAATAAATAAGTTACTTCATAACAATATAATATAATAAAAATCGTTGTGTGATAATATGTTAATGTTAGATAATGTACAGTACTCGTATTGTTAGAAAACGAAAAATGTAAATAGTATAATTATAAACAAGCAAACATTCACAGCTCAACAGTCTAATTATATGTTTATCTACACAGATAATACAAAACAATCAGATATACAAATTGAAATGTATTAAGTAAATTAATTTGCGGTTTTCGGATTCAATTCAAATAGCTAAAACATAGTCGATTCTCATATTTTCGTTAAGATAAACTATTCTATCTTAACAGGAGCACTTATTTGTCTAGAATGCGATATATACATAATTAACTCTAATTTGTAATTTATAGCGTCTGGACTCCAAATATCAGCCATAATTTTAAAATCTAATGAAAATATTTAACTTAATAGAGTTAATATCTCGTTTAGATTTAACTGCAATTACTCATCTGGAATTGTAAACTTAATAAACAGTTAACTTAATTTTTTCAATATATAGTAATGCATCATTACTGGATTCAACGCTGATAATGTGTTAAACGGATATTTAATTTCAAAAATACTTGTTAACACGTAAGTTAACATTAATTAATTAAGAGTATGTGTGAATGAAAATATGTAAAGTGTTGGAATAGCTGAGTAATCATTTAACATTATAGGTGAGGTGATAATTACTTGCTAAAAATTATGCGTTAACGACAAAATAGTAACTTTTGGAATTTGTTATGAAAATATATAATTTGCAACCGTACTAAATAATTTCACTTAGATTTGTGCAGATCCATTTACTTTTGATTCGCTAAATAATATTTGTGTATGCTAGTACGGGTATTATCTCAACGGTTCTATTTGTGTTAATGTAATTAATGAGCTTTCTAAAATATTCTTAAATGTTTCTGCTTTGGATGTAAAACTGCATACAGAGATTTAACACACAGATTTAGAGCTTAAAAATATATTCTACAATTTGGAGAAAGAAATTTAGTCAAATATTTCGAATCTCTCCCAATTCATGTTCGAAACGTATTCAGACCTGAAACAAGATATGAGCACAACCAATTTAACACTTCACAAAACATTAAAAGACCTTAATACTAACGTGAACCTTAAATTTTAAATTTGTTCAGATTAAAATATAATGATATAATCTATTATAAACGGTTTCAAAACGGAATCTTCGACCAACTTTTCAGCTCTAAATACAAAACTTGGAATTGTGAACACTTTGATAACCGATAATCACTTAAACATAACAAAGAACTTAAATCAAACCCAAACCTAAATATCTGATCTTAAAACAACAATGGGAACAAACTTCGATCAAGTAGATACTGCCCTAGTTCAACTCGATGCAGATGTAGCCAGTACAAATACATCTGTTCACACTCTTAATTTGAACGTTAACACAAAACTCGTTACTTTTAACACATTAATTAATGATAATCAATTGAACATCAAGAACAATTTCACACAAACTCAAACATATATATCTGACATAAAAACTTAAATGATAACAAACTTTGATTAAGTTGATACAGCGCTGATTGACGTAAAAACGGATATTTCAAGTTCAAATACAAATTTAAACTCAAAATTTGTCAACTTAAATACTTTGATTAATGATAATTAGTTGAACATATAGAATAATTTTACACAAGCTCAATCATAGATAACTAATTTAAAGACAGATATGACAGCCAACTTTGAATAAATAGATATTGCTTTATCGGAACTTAAAACAGATATATCTGGGATAAATAGTTCTATAAATACTCTTAGTTCAAATATAAATGTCTAGCTTAACAGCTTGAAAACGCATATTGATAATAATTAAATTATCCTTTAAAATAATTTCATACAAACACAAACTCAAGTTACAGATTTGAAAAATGTGATGGGAACAAAATTTAATGATGTAAACGCCGTGATGGCAGCTCTTTAAACAAACATAGTTAGTAGAGCAACATAAAGTTATTTAACAGATGTTTATAACTCATTAACATCTCAAATTAGTGCTTTAAAAACAGCGACTAACCCTTGCACTGCATGGCCAGGCTCTATTAATGAAGGTGGATTTTGCAAATGTGTGTATGGATAATATCCTTCTTATTGTAGAAAGGTAAATAAATGTTGTGTTAATGACGGATATGATAGATATACGTGTGTAGGTGGTGGTAGTTTTAGCGGTATAAGTAATTGTGGTGCATAAGTATATACAAATGGATGATGGGTTGCTTAAAGTGATATGTATATAATAATTACAAATAAGTAAAAACTAAATTAGGATTTTAGTTAATAATATAATAACTTTTATCAAAATCAACACATAACTAAATGATGCGAATATTGAGATATTTCATAAACTTTCTATATTATTCAACGATTTATAAATTCATCACTCACTTTAAATATTCAGTTTAATTTGTAAGTTAATCAATTCACGGATACTTGGTGTTCAAAAATCATGGCCCTTTCAATTCAGAATTATTTTAAAGCAGAGATGCCAAATGTGATTGCTGTATAGCTGCTTACGTTGTAAAATATAATCGATTTTAATATTATAGGTTTATGACTTCATTTTGAACACGAGCCTAAATATATCAGTTTTCCACAGCGCAACAAATGATTGCTATGTTTTGTGCGATAATTTTCAATGCTAAGACGCCGCAGGATACCTTTGAAAAATAAATCTCTGCCGCATATTATCAAGTATGCTGATAATCTTCCAGAAATATAGAAGCACTACAGAGCAGCTTTAAGAGTGGCTTTATCTGTTGATAATTACTAATTAAATGTTGAGATTATATTTTCTTCAATACGTACTTTCAATCTAACTGTTGCAGGTGCATTTTAGGTTGCGTTGAATAAGCTGCAGAGTATTCAATACTCGATTTTGCGTCAAACTACACGTGATTTGGTCAAATTGTTTATTGAAGGCGAAAGTGTTCCAGTGTAATAATATAATTATTTTCACACTATATTTGACTTCAGTTTGACCAATTTTCCAAATACAGCTCATACCACGTATTTATATTTTCTTTAATAACCGTGTAGACCCAATTACATTTACAATATACATTCATATCTGATCATACATGTTGTGAACTAGTTAAATTGATGGAGAGTTCTATAACATATTTTAGCTGGCGTCACCCAACATCCCAAAAAATGAAGTTATAAAATAAAGTGATATGTATATAATAATTACAAATAAGTAAAAACTAAATAAAGATTTTAGTTAAAAGGAAAGAGTAACCTAAGATTTTTAATTCGAAGTTGTTCACATTCTTAAGAAATCTAAGGGAACATAAAACATCATAAACCAGTATAGAAATTTCTATTTAGGTGAAACAAACAAATATATATTTCATAAACTTTTTGAACGACGACTAAATACGATAATTATTGTAGAGTCGCACTTTTAAATTGTTTTCTCATTGAATTTATATCAAGTGAAACTATTTATAATTATTATATTTCAGTGTTGTTGCAATATTTAATAATGTTCTATCCGAATGCAGTCCGACAACATTCAGAAATGAAATTAACTGATAAATCAATAAATGGATTGAATAAAACAGATCTTCCTAAAATCTATGTCTAAGTGAGCTGGCTTAATTGAATTGAAAATCTTGAATATAATATCGTCGTCAAGCATTCAGCAATCGTGTACCTGAACTTGTAGTTAGCTGAAATATATTTAGCATATGCTTACTTCCACAGGTCTTGAACCTTTTTGGATAATTTATAACTTTAATGAGAGTTGGAACAATATTCTTTTCCTTTTCATACTGACTTGAATAAGATAGATACTCTTCATTCTTGATTGAGTTGTCTCTATCTTCTTCATTATCTGGAACTTCTTCCTTTGTTGGTATAGCAGTGCTCTTAATATCATATAACCTAAGAATCTACCAGTATTGTACGAATTAATTTCTTGATAAAATTTCGTATGTATTAGTGAAGTTATTGTAGTAAGATCGCTCGATAATACAAGAACAAATCAATGGAAAAATATAGTACGTAACACTACGTTTTAGCTGATATTGAATACAAATTATTGAAATAATGTTAATTAATTAATTAATCATACTTTCGTTATTTTGGGGAATATTTATGTTATTTTATCCGGTAGAATGTTATGCTATCAGAATTATCCATATATTTAATATTTTTAAATCTGAAAGTACCAAATACCTTTTACATAGCAACAATTATTTATCATTTCCACTTTAACAAGGTAGCAGATTTTAGGGAAAACTTTTGTTTCAGAATGACTTTATATTATACTATCATATAGGGCTGCTTCATACTAGTATTTTTTGCGGAAACCATTACCACTTCAAATGCCAATGAAAAGAGTTATTGACTGATTTTTGTTAGGCTACTAGTGAACTACTATAGACCTACTTTTCTCATGATAAATACAAGAACTAATATATCTGAGCTAACAAAAAATATAAAAGTTCTATGGTATCAAAGTAACTTTGGAGCATAATTCCATATTTTGAATTGTGTAAAAGTAAATCTGGTTCAAACTAAAATATTATAATAGTTATATCTCAAGTAACTGGATTTTAGCTCAATTCTTAATCTTTAAAGATATTCTCGTTTATTCTTATAATTTTGATATATTGGGAAAGAGGGAACAAATAATTTTGGTAAACTAGAGTAAATGATATCGTAGCTTCTTAATTTAGAAAGTAGTAACATAATTGATTTAATGTTGCCACTTCGCTCTATTATTAAAGATTATGAATTCATCAAATCTTAAATAATTTATAGTAAGTACAATAACAACAAATTATATTGTATTAGTCATCTATATAATAATTAATGTATTACAAGTTTTCATTTAATTTAGTAATTAATCAATATTAATGAAATTAGTATTAGATATTATTTCAATACTTTAGAAGTAAATTCAAGAAAATTATTGTAATTGGCTTTCTATCTCAAGTTGCTAAAATATATAGTTCTATATATAACTAATACTAACATGCACTTATATACTTCACTTAGCTCTTGTAGATCAAATTAAAATAATCCCAAAATATACTAACATATGTTTTTATTTATCGAAGAAGAGTAAGTAAAGTAAAATCAAAAGAGATTTATATATCTATATATGTCAACAACATAATATTTTGTTAGGACCAAAAACAATTTTCATTCCCAAAATGATGAAAGCTAAATCAGTTATGATGATAAAAATGATACATAGAATTTTATTGAAAGCTTATATTAATGCGATATGGCTTATAAATATTCCATACAGCAATAATCTCACACGGCGTTTGAAAACTGGTATTAATGAAAATTTGTAGAAATAGTGGAATTTTAACTTATGTTAATATTCATTACAGTTTAAAGTAATACAGGTAGATAATGTAATGGTAGTAGTATTTAGTAATGCTTGTTTCATCTATATGAAGGAATCCGTAGACGATGTCTACTTCTTATTTTATGTATAAAATTTGATATCATCTATTGTTAAATCAGATATATATAAATGTATTAATTGTGAACACATTCTTATAGTTCTATTAGAACTCTTGTGATGTTATATAGACGAGACTGTCGGCACGAAGTGAAAAGTGATTTTTGTTATTATCTCTTGTAATTATTCGTTCTAATAAAACTCTTTATTGTAAGCATAATATATTGTGCATATCATCAAAAGAAACTTTTCTCTTCGGTCAAAGTTTGATGTGATATTTGTTAGTCTTTATAAAAATGTTGCATTAATCTTTCAAATTTGAACAAATATTATGTGTAAATCACCTCACCGCGTAAAGATCTATCATGTATCCTTCAGCGCTTGTGTATGGTTCCATTCCGTACATTATTTTGTAGAAGTCTAGGTAGTTGAATGGTCCGAATGTGATATTTGCGTTTGATGCGTCGTTGATGAGTTCTTGGAATCTGTTGAGTGCTTCTTCTCCGTTTGTGAATTATTTGACATCTGCTGGGTACAGCATAATGATATTTTTGAATAGTGGTTTTATTTTCGTGAGTGCGGCCATGTGTGCGTATGTGTTGCTCGTGTTCAGCATTAAGCACACATTTTAGCTTATTTTCGCCAGAATTTCTGCGAATCCTCTTTCTGGCTAGCTGTTTATGATCTGCGTTATTCTCAAATTGGTAAATATAAGTAGTGACACGTTGAACACCGTATTCATGCACACATCGTTCACAGTTAGATATATTGGCACTATTGCGCTCTCTTGCGCATACACAACAGCTTCAAGCGCCTTCAAGCACCCGGCCTCGTCCTTTGGCACTATCTATAACAATACCCTCTCCATTTTCTTGTTGAAGAAATTATAGTAATTAATTCCCTTGCTGAAATACTTTAACAGTTCGAGCCCGTTCAAGTTTTCGTCGTTAACGTAAATTAATCCGCCCATTTTAACCCCAAAAACGTTTGAAAACGAAGCGATTTCGTTTTAAAAGGGGATGAGCCCGTTCTGCCAAGTCAAGTTGTCGTACTAAACTGAGCCGAGGAAAACGAGCACTTCAGTGAAATTGTGCTTTTAAACGAAGGAAAGGAGCATTTTTCGGCTTGAAATGTTGGTTAAGAGGTCAAGGTATGCTGGTTGAGCGTTTAACTTTGAAAGGTTCGTGTGAGACCAGGCGGGGAGCAACTTTGGAGCAGATATATATTATTAATATGCTGAGTCGTTCACGAGAGAAATAACGGGCGGTTACTACGCAGAGGAACGGTTGACCAAGAATATGGTGAGCCAAATCGCAAAACCACCCAATAACACCGAAAATATTATTACCAAATACCGGCACAGATTAATCGAACACTTACTGCGCTCCACCTCGTTGTAACGACGCACCTGCATATTCGGAATCTAATTCATTAAAATGTAAACTGAAGTGAAAAAGTCTACAAATAAAATATATCCCACTCTCTTAACTTTCGTTTATACTGGTTCAGTATCGTGTTCTAAACCTTTGAGGGCATCAAAGGTATGCTCCTTCATCTAGAAGAAGCGCCTTCAGAAGAACGAGTCAATGCTCGATTCTCCTGTGCCTTTATTGGGTTTCGCGCTTTAGCTTTTCTTGGGCTGTTCCTACTGGGCAGGTAGGTTCTTTTCTCTCTGTTTCAAGATGTCTTCAATGTTCTCGATTTTGTTCAGAGATTTACAAATAAAATATATAGTTCGAATCAAAATAACTATAATAACGTATTGAGTTATACTACTGTTAAATGATGTTAATAAGACAATAAATAATAAATAAATTAATCTATTGAATATTTTCATATGAATATTTTCATTGAGTACTGTGTCCCCCATGAACTTCTTATAAATGTGTATATATTGTAGCGGCTGTGCATTATTTTCCACACACATAACACCAATGTGCTCCACAATTACATGTGATATGATTGCATCCAGAAATTTTATCTGTAGGAATTTTGCAACTAGGGCATCTTTTCATATTGACTAATTATACACATGTTTTCCCAGGTTTGTGCCAATCACCGCAATCAGAACACCATTTATGATTGCACGTAGCACATGAATATAATAATGTATCAACTCCTGCTGTACCACACTTAGTTGTTAATTTATTGCAAATTGGGCAAAACTTGAAGTCTTTATTATGGTGCGAAACCAATTCACCAGTTTTATTTAGAATTTAAAGAGCTAATTTCATTAGCTCCTAATTTTCAAAAAAGAATGAAATAAACTTCCCATTGTTTTCTTCTCCCTCTCCAAGTTTTATTTAGATCTCAGCTTCTTTTACCTAGTTTTCAAGCTGACTTTAGATGCATCCAGGACAGTAAAATGTGCATTTCAATTCTTTATTTACAATAGATGAAATGCTCATTGTGTTAGGCAGACATATATCGTTTCCGCACGACATGAAGGAAATCAGGTTGTCCTGGTTATTGTCCAGCAAATCAAGTATTTTATTATTTATTTCTTCGTAAAGCGAAGAGTGAACTATGATGCTGTTATTCCTTCCGAATCTTATCTGCGCATCAACATAGGAGCTTACTATGCTTTCTATTTAAACTCGTGGAATGTTGTAATATCTTATCTCTTTCAACGAAAGGTTCAATGGATAACCTGAGTTTACCTCGTGTATAATTCTTTGAATATTGTTGGCATCACCAGTAAACCCGTTTTGTGTGAAGTCAACATTGTTAATATTCATTTCTCGAATGAGTTCTTTGATGTCTTAAATTATCTGAGGATGTTTTTGCAAATCTTTTGATGCGATATTGAATGGAAGATATTGTCCTTGGTTTCCTGATGATTGAGAAGATTGTGTTTCCGCGCTTTTGTCTTTGAGAACGTATTGTAGCGGGACTTGGCGTTCGTCGAGTTGACCCACCCATTTAAGTTGTGGTAGTTCCTAGATTTTCATATCTGCAATGATGATCAATTGGTTGACCACGTTTCCGTTTCTACTTCTGCTCACCTAGTCGCCAGTGTAGTTGAAGTCGTGCGAGTATCCGTATTCTCTGAAAGTGGCGTGGTTCATCTTGAGGTCGAAAACGTAAGAAATCTTGAACTCGACCTTACTATGAACCAACAACTAAACCGCTTTTTGATTCAGCGAGTACGCGAATGGGGCTACGTTCTCGTTGTTGGCCTGCTTTTGAATGAACCTCGCGTCACTTTTGTTGTCGGTTTGGAAGAACTCAACGTAGTAATCTGGTAGACCTGGATATCTGGATATAAGTGTTGTGGGACAAACAGCAGAAATTTGAACGAGTTTTTCAACAACTTATTTCATATTATTGATAGAATCTTGTGAAATATTTCTGTCAACTATATAGAATAGTTACTTTTTGTCTAAACTTTCAGCGAGAAACTCTGTTTCTTCAGAAATTGTTCTCAGGTTCATTTTCTTAATAAAGTTATACGCTTGATCGCCAGTAAAGTATTGTTATATTAGCATCTTCGTGAATGGTAGCATTATGGCGTTCTAAGGTACACTCACAGAATAGCTGCACTTGTAGCTGTTTTTAACTCTATGCATAAATTTACTTTTTTATACTCCAGAAATCTTACCATATTATATCTCAAAAAAGAACACATCGCTATATGCAACAACACTGGTGCAACCTGGTCTTTACTAGAAAATTACTGGCGATTAATTGGATATATAGTTGTAAACTGGAACTTCAACCAAATTTGAAATTCCTTAAAAGTGAAATGATTCTTTAGTTGGATCTATTCTTTTTTAAAGTTTGCTAGTAAAATCAACATACATATCAAGTGCATTCAAAATTTGAGTTTCGTTTATTTCAAGCAGTTTTTCGAAAATCTTATCATAATATTCAACATTTTGTTCTTCATGAGAATTAGAAAGCGTATTAAGCACATTAGTTACTTTAACTCTAACTTCCTCGTAAACTGTAATATTAAGACCATTGTCTTTACAGTATTAGTTTCTAACATCAATTTTTTATTTTTCTACTGACAAAAAACATTTCACCAACGTTGCGGCATCACTTTCTTCCGTGAAACATTAATTAAGACATTTACTAAAGTTGTCAACAACAAAAATAGTGTTATTTACAGTTAAATAATATGCAATTAAACCTATTATAGTGTTTATTTAATCATGCATCATCAACATATCATCAAATACGCAACCAATCATAGGATCTATATTTTTATAATTTAGTAGCCTCTTACCAAAATCTGTAATAACTCCTTTGCTACTAATAGCACGCAAATCAAATAGCAGTTAAAGTGCATTTTTTATTTAAGTGTTATCAGGTTAAGAAGGTAATGTTTGCGTTATGTATTCTAAGTTTATTTTACTTTCTTTAAGAGCTAAAATAGCTTATTTCAAATCCAACCGTTCGATTTCTGGTTGCTATTCTTCTAGTTCTGGATTCTCTACAACACATGCATATCCTTTTCTAGTTCTGGCTGCCAAGTTCTTTCTGAAGTTTCTAACAGAATCACTTACTTTCTTTTCCTGTACGATGTTAATTTTCATCTTTTCGTTCCAAGAAAGTTCCTAAACAACTCCGCTATCCACTACAAGGATCACATCGTCGACAAATGAGCAACTTTCGTCCATGTTTGAACCAACCACGACTTTCACGAACCTGTCTTTAATATCGTCTGGTACGGTTGCGAAGAGAATCGAGTTGTCAGATTCTGGAGTTTAACCATATACGGATATTGGAACCACAAAGAGGCTGTTTTTGTTTTCCATCAATTCCTTAATCTTCGCGTAAGTATCTGGAGCGTTCATATTCTTGAACTGCGCGAAGTCGAGGCATGTGATATTTTCGTCTTCCTTGAATATTTATATTAAAGTCTCGCAAATCTAATTGCATTCACTTTAACCGGAACTGAAACACAAAATAGTTCCTTTCTATTTATCACCCCTTTGTATGCTTTATATAAATTCAACCATAAATTCACAAGGAATATCCACAGTAGATTGTTGTACGTTTTAGCTATCAGAATGTAATTCAACAATATTAAACATGCTTTTATTTTCTACTTATATTATCAAATTGGATTCCTACCCACTAGTAACAAATTAATAAATTCCATTATCGAAGTGGTCAGCTAGGATGGTAAACTAATATGGACAAAAATACTTATTCATCTTCATTTATTAAATCATGAAATGTAAAACCTTTGCAAATAACACATCCAGAACAACAGTTCTGGTTTGAAAATCGTCTAAAATAAACATTCCGCCTTGTAAAACTTCTGGGTTATTGTGAATATATTAAATCAACTCGATTGGAGTACAAACACAAATATTGGACTTTTTCTCGGTTTTAGCGTGTGACTTTTTCTCAAGTTTTGTACTGATTGTCTATTATTTGCCGAGAATGTTTCTAAGAGCCTTTGCAGTTTGCTGAACTTTCATATCAGTAGACTGAGTGATGTATAGTCTTTTCTTGTCTTTCAACACTTGAGGAAGCTGTGAGATAAACGCGGATATCATAAGAGTCTTTCCAGAACCGGGTGCGGATTCGAACATCATGAACGCAGATGCCGCGTTTTTCATGATTCTGTTTCTAATTTTGTACACTGGAAGAGGAATCGGAGAGTCTCCGAGGCAGAAGAGTCTGATTTCAAGCAGAACGCTGGACCCACTAATAATGGCGTTTAGAAACGTATTCAAAAGTTATAATACGTGCGTCATGCGCGCTTTGTCATTCAACTCACCAAGCTCTTCAACGTATAATATAAGAGAAAGCATTTTCTTTTCTAAAAGTTACAACAAATCACCATATGCGATATTTTCTGGAAGACATTCACTTATGTCCAAGATTACTTAAAGTATCTGTTTTACGAGTTCGTTGTCTTTAGCTTAATCTTTTAACTCATAGTTTTTCAAAGTTTCTTAAAATTCTTTTAGTTCCTACGATTTAACAATATTTAAATTATTTACCGTAAACGGTCTGTTAAATTAATTATTTTATCCGTTCATTTTAATGGAGGTGGAAATTGGATATTTATATTGAATAACAGTTATTTAATAAAATGTTGTTATTTTAGCAATAATGTGAGAGTTAGGGTCCAAGAATCAATCAAAACAAAAGTATCACTTTTTCTTCCTGAGCACGGCAATTTTCTTTTTGAACAGCACCATCTGTATAACGCTCACTGTTAAGCACGCAACCGCGATTATAACTCCGATTGCAGTTGTAACGTACTCTTGCTTTTTATAATTCGCTTCAACGTATTTAACGACTGGAGCTCCGACCCAGCCCGTGGAGTAGCTCGCGTTAAAAAGAAATGAGATGTCCTTATCCGTTCTGATTGAAGTAAAGTTGCTCATGCAGTCAGATGTTTAACATGTGAAGCAGTAGTCGGTCGTTTTAACGTTCACGTCCATTTACTGAGTTAACTGGTACTGGTATAAGTTCGTTGAGGAGGCGTTTCTCACGCTCAAAATCACTGAGGAACTGATCGTTTGGTCAAATATGCAGTCAACATTCTTCCTGACCAAGGTCAAACAGAGCCCGGTGGAGGTCAAACGGGCGACCCCGTTCCTCCAGCAGGTAGGGTAGGGCTGGACGAAGGCGACGAAGAGCTGGTTGAACACGAGATCGGTTAAAATGGTCAAATCGAATTAAAATGTGATATCGGACTGAGCTATGAGCTTATTCAAGTTTTACAAACAAATAACATCGCCCTCGCACTTGAACACGATCATCTGCCTGTTCAAATCGAAAGTGGTCGAGGTTTGCTGCATGGTGTACACAGAATCGCCTATTTTCATACTCACCCTGAAAATGAACTAATTAGCTGTTGCTATTATGGCAGCGTAATCAGCTATCACTTAACTCGTAAAAGTGTAACGCATGGTCACCTCGTTCTCCATCGGGAACGAGCCCTGCTTAGAAAGCATTTACCCACCATAGCCGATAATAAAAGAATCCGGGACGACCACGGACTGCACGGTGAGCTGGTCCACCTTCATCAAGAATGTGAGCTGGACGCTCAAAAACGGAGTCTGCATCACGTCCACGTAGTTCCCCTCCATTGAGAAGACGATCTCCTTGTCTTTCACGTAGTTCTGGAAGTTTCCGTTAACGTCGAAGGCGAGCACCTCCACGCCGTCGAGAAGCACCTTGGTCAACGCGTTCAGAACGAGCTGTGTCGAGAAATCGCCCATCACGATCTGGATCTCCTTCAAGTTGAACATCTAAAGCTGGCAGGCCCCAGAGCTCACAACAGTCAGCGTCATTTCGTCTGCCATCAGCTTGTAGGCGGTTCCGCTCTTGAAGCACTAGTCCAACGCAGAAAGTTGATAATTCAAGGAAAGAAGCTGCACAATGGTGAAGTGAGTGTACGACGAAATGTTTATCTCAACTAATTGAGGTTAAGCGCCTTAAAAATCAATATTTTACAACACAATTGTAGTGTTGGTAGCGTAGTTGAAATTATCAACTACCCAAACGATGTCTTTATTTAAAGAATATGCAGCAATGGTAAATACAGCAGCTGTTGGAAATACTCTACATTGATACTAATTTGTTGGGGACAGATATAATGTTAGTGTTTTAAGATTGGCATTATATGTGCCAGACGCTTTTGTCGAGTAGCAATCTTCTAATTCTTCAAGGTAAAATTATATAGTATATTGTATTAATAGCATGATTGAAGTGGATTTTACTTTAATAAACAGCTAGATTTATTATAATATAGTAATATCAAATTTATAAAAAACCACGCTATCAACCTCATATACTAAATTATACACAACCGTTTAAAATTGAAATAAAAATCCATAGACTGTTTATTAGTTCAATTACAGTAACTAATCGAAATATTATTAAAATAATCAATCCAATGTCACGATCATTTTTTCTTTCTAAGAATAGCAATCTTCTTTTTGAAAAGGACCATCTGTACAACGCTCAAAACTAGGCAAACTGCGCCTATAATTACCCCAATTGATATTGTAACATATTCCTATGATTTATAATTTGATTCAACGTATTTAACTACTGGAACACCCATCCATCCATCTGAATAACTTGCATTGAATAAAAATGAAATGTCTTTATCCTACCTAATCGATGAAATATTACTCCTACAATCTTCATCATTGCAAACGAAACAATAATCAGTTTATGCTGAACTTACATCCATTTTTTGTGTAAGTTAATATTACGCTAATACAGGTCTAGATGCATTTCTTACACTAAGAATTACATCAGAATTTACTACTTCATCGAAAATACATTTGCCATTTTTCTTAACAAGTGTTAAACACACACCATTTTCATTTAATAAAGCTACACCTGTTTACCAACATGTTTCATAAGGAATAATAAAAGCTACAAAGAGTTAATTGAAGGCAAGATCTGTAAGTATAGTTAAATCAAATTAAAAAGTGCTGCTTTGTGTTAATGCAGCCGATAAATGTTTTAAACAAGTGACATCACCATCACATTTAAACACAATCAACTTTCTATTTATATCCAAACTTGTGAAAATTTATTGCATGGTATAACTTGAATCACCATCTTTCATAGTTACTCTAAAAATAAACTAATTAGCTGATGCTACAACAGAAGCATAATCAATCAAGACTTAATCAGAAAATATAAAACGTACAGAAAGATCGCTTTACATTGCAAAGATACCTTAAGATTTCAGGAACATTCCATCATAACCGATAATGAATGAATCCGGGACGACCACGGACTGCACGGTGAGCTGGTCCACCTTCATCAAAAACGTGAGCTGGACGCTCAAAAACGGGGTCTGCATCACGTCCACGTAGTTCCCCTCCATTGAGAAGACGATCTCCTTGTCTTTCACGTAGTTCTGGAAGTTTCCGTTAACGTCGAACGCAAGCACTTCCACGCCGTCGAGAAGCACCTTGGTCAACGCGTTCAGAACGAGCTGTGTCGAGAAATCGCCCATCACGATCTGGATCTCCTTCAAGTTGAACATCTAAAGCTGGCAGGCCCCAGAGCTCACAACAGTCAGCGTCATTTCGTCTGCCATCAGCTTGTAGGCGGTTCCGCTCTTGAAGCACTAGTCCAACGCAGAAAGTTGATAATTCAAGGAAAGAAGCTGCACAATGGTGAAGTGAGTGTACGACGAAATGTTTATCTCAACTAATTGAGGCTAAGCACCCATTAAATCAACATTATCAAGAACAATTGTTGTATTTGTCATATAATCAAAATTATCGACTACCCAAACGATATTTTTGTTAAGATTAAAAGCTTCAATTGTAAAAACAGCTGCTGTAGGAAATACTTGGCATTAAAATTGTTTTGTTGGTGTTAAAAATAAGGTTAACGTTTTAAGGTTAGCATTATAAGTACCTGATGCTGATGAGGTATAGCAGTTTTGCAATTCTTCCAGATAGAATTATTGAGTGATTATAAGTGTAATCATGTTTGATGTGGTATTAAATTGAAATAAGTTATTAATATACGGTAGCTTTAAATTTTGTGAATAATTACTTAACACACTACAATTATTGTCTACATTTATTAAACATTTTCTTGTCTAACTACTGATTTGACTAAATATATTTGTGTATTCTAAACACTGTTTAGAAAACTGTTTACTAATGTAAACATGGATTAAATTGTCTATCTTATGACATACTGTCACTTACATATAATTAATATATTTGTATCTTCACACTCTTGCGTCCATTTTAACTCCAACGTCTTTGATTCTGGCCCATCCGAGATCTTTTTGGTCCATGAATTCCTCGGCTGTTTCTCTGAATATTTTCAGTTGTTCGTGGATTTCCGGGTTCAAATTCATTCCGGACGCGTTGATTTCGATTATTTTCTGCTCAATTCCGCGCAGTTTGAAGAGCGTTTTCTTTTAATCAATGTCTAAAAAGTCCGTTATTTGAACGTTTTTAACGAAATTCGTCAGTTGTTTAATTAGCGGTTTAATCTCAGAGGTGTTTACCACTCCAATGCTGTTCGTCCTTTTTGGAGCCTTTTGGAGCTCCTTTTTCACCTCAAAATATTAAAATTATAGAGTGTTGCAGCCGTCAACGAGCTCGGCATATTTGTTCTTGAGGACCTCCAGAGTGCGCACCTGGCTGTCAATTGCCCTGCGGACGTCCCTGTCAACGCACTTCGACTCGTTCTCGACTATCTACTTCTTACTGGTATTAATAAAAGAGTGGATGAGCTCGTTTAGGCTCTTGAAGTTGAGGGGGTCGATTTCAAGGAGCTAATTCTGATAAGCGAGCTCATTTAGAGCGTTTTAATACTTTAAGTCCTCTTTCTACTGCTTCATGAATATTTACGTGTACTAATCCTGCTGATTCAGAATCGAGAGCAAATGATCGGCTTACTACTGCCTAGTTTGTTATTCTTAACTTAACTGAGCATTGTACACGCGCTCGGACTAAACTAATCTCTTGTACATTTACTTTATCAGAGTTTGATTCCTGGAGATCAAATCAGTGACCTGGGCTAAACGAGGATCAGAATTGGCGAATGAAGCTGGCTTCAACTTCTCACAGTACTCCTTTAGTTCAAAATCGATTGTTGTAAAGTTCAATTTCAAATTCAACTTCAGAAGAAGCTGCGACTCGCTCAATAATTCAATCACATCATTCGGCTGAGAAATTGTGTAGTAAAGATCTGGCTTCAAATTGAAATTCTTCAGAATTTAATCGTAGTAAAAGATACGCGCTTTACTCGGCTCCTCAAAATCGAACTCAGTCCTGGTTTGAGACATCTTCTGAATAATATTCTCTGTATTTGCTATGTAAATACCCGCATGTTTCACTATTATTTTCTTTATCCAGTTATATTGTTATGTTGACTTCACAGTTTGAGATTTTGTTATTAAATCAAAATCATCTTAACCATCAACCATTTACTTAGAAGTTATGAATTACTTATATCTATTCAACTCCTCCCAATCAAAGCAATGTAGTTTGTACGCTATTTACTAGACTAATAACGAAGAATCTCCTGAATTACAATAAATCAGATTTATATTGGTAATTACATCATCTTGTTAAACACAAGTAAATTTTAGCAAACAAACTTAATCCCTTGGTTGTTCTTCTTGTTGAAGTTTACAAGACTTTTTAAATATTTAATAGTATTCGTTAAAATACATTTAATTTGTGATAACTTATGATAAATTTAATGATACGTCTATTTCTCCATGCTTTTTAGCTATTTATTATGGTAAATGCCACTAAAATTCTTATAAGTCGTTGTTAATGACTAACTAAGATCCTGATTGTACGGAAACTAACTGAGATTTTTGTATTGCTAGTTGTGCAACTAATTAAGCTATTTAGGAAAAATTTTGAATGGCAAAACAAAATATATTTAGAGACTATTTAAAATCGATAGTTTTCAATTGATCAAGTAGTTTTTCGGTATTATCCATAACCTTTGATGACATTAGAGGCGAAGATGTATTTTATGTGAATATTTAACTTGTGAATACGTCTGATATTGAAGCATTCATGAGATAGCTTTGAGACATTTTAGTGAGGCGGAAATGTTATACATTTTGTAACATTTATTACTAAAAAATTATCTGAAATTATTATCACTTCTTTAACTTTAATTAATGATTGTATAATATATAGTGTTGCGCAAAGATTTAAAATTACAAAAAGGAGCCCTGTGCGCTCAAGCGGCACACGCCGCTATGGCAGCGGTTTTTACATTCAAAGATTCTTCTGAAACAAAATAATATCTTTAAAATTTAAACGAAATGCATAAAGTAGTATTAGGAACAGAATCTAACGAAGAATTTTAATAAATAATATTAAACCTAAAAAATTCTAATATAGACTATTATGAATGGCTAGAATAACCAGAAAATTTAGTTACTGCTATTGCATTAAGACCATATACAAAAGAAGACGTTGCTAAATTTTTCAAAGATCTAAAGCTTTTGAAATGAATTTTAATAGTTATTTTTCATGGATCAATGTTTGTATTATGAAAAAAATATAATTTATTTCATTTCTGAGGAATATATGTACCACATTTAGGTGTTACAATATCTAGCGGACAAATGACTGGAATGTATGTGCAATTATTTTTAATAATTTATAAAGGACAAGTTGGTTGACATACTTAAGCGCATACATACTATATAGTTCCACAATATAATGTGTACATGCTATTTAATGGAATGCAATATATTGGATATTAAAAACCTATTTAGTTGCTAATTAAAGTGATTGCAGTTTATGCTAATATTTTACCCGAAATTTTAACGTTAGCTAATAATGCCACATTTGTTTTTGCTAATATAGTTCCTGTGAAACGAACACCTTCATGAATTGTCACAGCACCAGCTACAACCCAAATAATATTATTGCTATTAGCACAACCATCGCCAATAGTTACACTTGAAAAAACGTCTAACGTTTATGCAATTATAAATATCCATACATCAGCACTAGATCCGTATAATATAATATTTGTTGCAATATTTACTGGAGATGACCATTTATATACTCCTGGAACAAAATTTATTCCTCCAATTGATCCACCTCCTAACTCGGTAGCACTTGGAATAGATTAAGAAGCAATCGTATATGCAGTTTCCATATCATTAATTGCTATTGTTAAATCACCAGGAGTAGTCGGTGTATAGTCAGACGCATATATATTTCCATTTACATTTGGAGCACTAGAAACTTAACCTGAAACATCTAATGATAATTAAAACCCGGTAATAGAAGATGCCCCGTTAGGACTGATTCCCATATCTCCACTAATTACAGTTGATCCAGTTGTAGTTATTGCAGTTTCAGCTAATATCGAATATTTTTCAGCAGTTCCCAAATTTATTGGCTAAGTATGATGAGTTGAGCAATTTAATTAACTATTACATTTTACATCAACATAAACTAAATTTTGCAAACTGTCAAAAGATTCAGGAATATCACCAGTTAAATTATTACAACTAGCTGAAAAATTAACTAAATTTTAGGTTTAATTCATTGAATCGCATTTAGGTATTACTCCATTTAGTTAATTCAAACTAAATTAGACCACACATACATGGGTTAAAAATACATGGATGATTGATAGAAATCATTAAGATAGAAGAGTGGAAGAACTGTAATGCAGCTATAAGTTTAATATGTGATGAAATGTATAGAATTATGGTCAAAAGTGATTAAATCTATATTAGGTAAACTGTAAATATAGTATAAATGTTGTGTCTATAAAAATATAAAAATGACCTATACGGGAATCGAACCTGGATTTGTACACCTCATAATGGCGATCCTACCGTTGAGCTATTTCACCCATGCTAATAATATTATATTACAAGGTATTTTAATTTATGCATCAATTATTAAGTTATTTATAATGATTTAGCACTATTGGTAACATCATTCAGATAATTATGATATAGTAATGAGAATCGTATACAATAATCACAATATTTAATATGTAGATGATCCACTTATTGTTAACCTATAAAGGAGTTTTCACTAAATTACAAAGATTATACATTGGTCATGTTACAAATACATTAAGGAATTGAACCTACCAACCCAGCTTATTAAGCATCGAGTATAATTAAATTGAAAAGTTAACAAAGTCCAGTAGAAATACTAGAATTCATTTAATTCTATCTAATATTTAGCTTTTACAAACTAGCTAAGCAAAATATTTATTCGGCTAGTTATCCAACAAGACCAAAACCTTCCATATCAAGTTCAAGTACTATATTATTGACACAGGTTACTCCAGCCCACATACAAATTGAAATATTAGTATTTCCCCAATTTGTGGCGTTAATCCATTGCGTTCCATTTTATTAATTGTAAATAGATAATAATATATCTTGTTGTGACAATCCAACGCACTGTGGTTCCATATAAACTAAACGGGATTGAATCTAAACTATCATCATCATTTGTAAAGTGGAGTGGAAAGTGTATACACAAAGTGTATACCCCTATAAACAATTTGATCAATTTACGCATCATATCATCATAAGATAGATTATAATCCACTTCATATATTATATTTTGATTTCCTTTAATTATACTTTGTTTCATTAATTAGTATTTTCTTCCTAATCAGTGAATATACAGGTGATTTTATTCGTCAAACTGCTAATTTTGTTTATAATTTCTTGAATGGTGTTCATTTTCCGTTTGCTATCTTTTTGAACATTTTTGAATATTTTATTCTAATTACCGAATCTAACCCCAAATTCGATTTTCTGGTACTTAAAAATGCTTTTTTCTACGAATTAATCAAAAAGCTGAAGTGCTCCCTAATTTTAAACGAACTCAAAATATGCCCTCTATTTTTCTGCAATCCTTTCTGCACCAAAAACGGAATTTACAATTTGCAGTCCATAAGAACCTAGCTCAACACACGCATCCAGTTTTTGGTTGTACGAATTCACCACTTCTCCAGTGAGCAAATCAGTGAATTGCAAATTCTCGACATTTTCAACCACTACAACACAATTTTAAGAGAAGACGAATTTGAAATACTAATTCATTTTATGGATTATTTAAATTGTCTCGTCCGCCTGATTGTAGATAACTTCAGATAAATTTGTTATTTTCAAGAACAAACGAAGCATCTTCGACGTCACACACTTAAAACACAACTGCTCACAGAACTGAATTGGATAATAATCGAAATTAGCCCTCACAAGAAGCAAATTCGCATGACTCACGTACGCAACACGCATCAAATCCAACGGAGACAAATCGGACAACTTACCCCAAAAATTCTAATTCTAAGGGGTTTACGCATACACAAACAGAATTTTATTTATCACAATGTACAAATTACCTTCAAACCCGAAGAATTCGAAAGTATCTGCTAAAGTTAACACATGTTTCAAACCAGAAAGCGTTACTGTGAACAATGATACTCCTATTTTCACGAAAATTTACCCGTTTAATATAACAGGATGTTACAAATATGGTCTATCTATGATATCGTATTTTTCTTTGTGCTAAATTTCATATAAAATTTGTTTGCATTAATTTATAACATTAATCCCCTCGTCATTTATTTATAGATATATATTATGATTAGCTGATATTTTAATTATGTTACAGAGTTGATTTGTTTTTAGAACTTGACCATTCATATCTGAAGTGGTTGTTTTAACATCAATTGTAATAATTATCAATTAATTAGCATAATTTCATCACTCGTTGTTTTTAACAGGCTCTTTGTATCCTTTCCAATAACGTTATTTGTATTGTTCCCATTTCTACTTAAATTCTAAGTTATTTGTGATATCTGGTTGTTTAAGCCAATATTTTTCAAATTTTATAACTTCTTTCTCAGCTTCAATCCAAAATTTCGAGACATCTCCTTCTTTTTAAATAAACCTGAATAAAAAGTCTTATAGAATGCGATTTATCGTTACTGGAAGATTTAATTCAAGGAAATCATCATCCAAATAATGCTTGAGTTTTATGCTTAAATTTGTTTAAAGTAGAAACTCGATTCCTAGTGAGCGACAATCTTTAAATTATGGGAAATTCGGATTTTCAAATCCAAAATCAGCCCAATTTTCAATTTTATATTCTTTTACTTTTTATTTTAAAAGCGGTTCGTAATAAGTACGATCTGGTAATGTATTTAACAGGCATATTAAATTTTAGTATGAAGTTTCGCCTTTCTTTATAAAGAAAGACTTTATACGTGGGAAAAATTTAATTGTTATTGTAGCAATGAAGAATAAACTGAGGAATAATTCTCGTCGCATTTAGAGTGGAAATAAATTTGTTTGAAATAAATTGCCTGTACATAAGCGTTGATATGTAATATATTAATGAAAACACTCTCACTCAGTTGTAGTTGTTGTTTTGCGTCTTCTTTTCTTTTTCTCTACTTCTCCCTATTATCCTTCATTTGGTTAGACTTCACTTGGTTTTTATTCCATTGGTTATTCCACTGGTTCTATTTTCGGTTCTATTTTAATTTCTTGTGGTTTTACTAATTATGGTTGTTATTATTGTGGTAATACAGTTTGCGGCTGCTGTAAAATTTGTGGTGAAGGTTAAGTCATCGATTATGGTTAAACTTATGGAACTTAAGGTGCAATCGGTTATTACTGTTATTATTACGGTTAGTTCAGTTATTGTTGCGCTAACACAACTGCTGGTTATTAAATCGCTTGAGATACTTATACCTGTGGTGATGGTTGGATTACTGGTTATATTTGAACTTATGGTTATTGTGGTACTTGTTATTGAGGCAACACTTGTGGTGATTCAATTGGTTATTGCGCTTATGCCTGTATTTAACTCTGTATTTGTGGTTAAACTGTCATCAGCGCGTGCACTTTTTCAGCCATTTTCGGCTCAATCTTAACATCTTCTTCTTCCTCCCATTTAATTTTTTCTTTTCCTTGCTCATTTTTAGCTTTGTGTTTTCTGTGTTCGGTATTTTCAGTTGTTTTTTGCGTTTTCAGCATCATTTTCTGTTTTGCTTCTATTTCCGCTTCCATTTTCTTTATTTGAGCGTCAATGTCCCCATTTTCCTCATTAACCGATTTGATCATTTTCTCGTTCATTTGAGTGAATTCCGTGTCCGTTTCAAGGAGTTTATTCGTTATTCTGTCCCTCCTCGTTTGACCTTCAAGTTCCGATGTGTTGACCGTGAATATTTGTTTGACCTCCTCGAACTCCTTCTATAATAGAATTATTATGTTGTCCTTGAACTCGGATTGAACGGAGAACGTTTTGAAGAGGTTCTTTAATTATGTGTAGCGGTTCGCACTGGTGTCTGATGTTTACTTTAGAGCTGAGCTCAGGCTGTCAATTAGTTGCTGTTGGTCGATGGTTGTTTACTTCAGCTCAATTAACTGCTATCGGAGGAGCTAATTCTCTCTGTGCTGATTTGATTGGTCTTTTTAGAGCATTGACACCTGATTAACTAGGAGCTTCACGTTGTCAACGAGGCCGGATATATCGGGCTGCTGAACTGACTGCCTGAATAGATTTTCGGCTTTCACTTGTTGTTATACCGGATTTTGATCAACGGACTGCAAAAGGGACATCACCTTGGAAGACTGGGTTGAATCATCCAGTTTGCTCAACGAATTTTACTACTGCTTGACAAAATCGTGGTTAAACGTGTTCACCACCTGCTTCGGAGATATCTGAGACTAAAAGACGGAAAAGGATTCCTAAGGCTCGGACTAAAATACTTAGTCCTTCTTAAACTAATTCAATATTTTTTGAATTCGGCCAAATTACTCCAATTACTCCCTGGTCTGCGCCAATTTGTAAAATGTGTTCGATTGCCCCAAAATCTTCTTTAGTTACTAAGCTGACTATTATGGATTGTTTTAATAGAGGGTTATGAACGTTTCTATATCTGTTGTAATGGGGATAATTTACTAATTAGAAATCTTTGATAATCGCAGTACTTCTTCTTTTAATTAACCTAGCATTTGGTGTGGCGCAATTTATTAATTGTATAATATACTATAAATATTAATAAATACATTAATTTTGGGAATATAGTATTTATATATGTAATCTCAGCATCTCCTTATTCTGTATACACGTTTGTATATGCTGACTATATGACTTTCTTATGTTATAAGGAATTAGATGCTTTCAGCATGACGCTGTGGTGCAGTGGGAGCATGGAAGATATTTTACAACTGAGTCAAAGGTTTTTGTTCATACCCGGGTTCGATTCCTGGCGGCGTCATTATTTGATGTAAAATATTGGTTAAAATTAGTCATCTGCACATTTTTAAATATAAATATACAATAAATTTATAAATATTTTGAATACTATATTTAATTATTTCAATTCATGAATATTTTTTAGTTGTTATGAATCGTATCTTATAGAAACAATATATATTTTATAGTAAAATAAAGTCCGCTTCCATACATGGTGTCATTTTGATGGTAAGAGATATATGATCTATCGAAAAGCCTTTGCTTGAATTCTCAAATATTAACTTCTTATATTTGATATTTAATATTTCTTATATTTATACACTTATATTTAAAATTTTAATTTACTCGTCTTCATCAGTGTGATTCTTTATTCATAACTATGAACTTATAAATCTATAAATATAATAAGTTCAAACACAATCTATTTTGATGGTAAGAGAGATAATAATAAATCACTCGACGACGCTTGAAACGAAAACGACCCCTCTTGTTCCGCTCAAAACGAACCAGAACGGGCGGTCGCAAACCACTTTTTCAGGTGAACAACTACTGGCTAACATGGCGGTCACAGCCTCTGCTTCAGTTCCGTTTTCGTTCGTTTCGATGAACGTTTTCTGAATAATTCGTTGCATTCTGAGCTGCTTGTTCAGAGTATGAGCGCAGTCAATGTTGTTGAATATATTGGACACGCCGAATTACTGGAGCAGGTCCTCCAAGTTGAAGCTGGACGAAATGGTGAATCTGGGGAGAGAAAGGGCTGTTTCGCACTTGCAGAAGGAAGGCTACAAATTAATTAGCGAGAGCGCGCCCTTGAAATCCTTCTGGGACTTAGACAACGGCAAGATGATACAGGCAGATAGCGTAGAGTTGCTATATGGAAGGCGCACCACTTGCGCCGTTCTGGTTTTGACGTAGTCCATCTCGAACTTGGCGTTCATCATGTTCACCTCGGACCGCTTGGTGAAGCCGTTGAACGGCATCTTGCACGTCAGGTTCGTGTTGAACTTGAAGTCCCAGGCGGCCTTGAAGTGGATCGCGGAAATCAGCACAGTTTCCATTCCTTCGACGGAATCCACTATCTCCTTGATCTTGTTGTTAGTGTGCTTGGCGCACCAGCCGTTGACCTGGGCGGCGGACACGAGCTGCTCTGGGACCACGTCGTACTGCTTCAGCATGAGCTTCTTGAAGTCTTCGTTTATCCCCAAGATGTTCGCGTCGAAGATGTTGGAGGCGACGGCGACGGAGGCGTCTTTCTTCAGCTGCGCGACGAAGTCCTGGATCTGGGACTCGTTCAGCTCCAGCTTCTGGACCAGCTCCTGGATGGAGGCGTCGTTCGAGCACTTGGTGAGGAGCGAGAGGGCGTGCATGAGCGAAAACGGAGAGTAGCAGGTGGACTTCGAGGTGAAGTCGAGCATGCCGGCCACCTTCTGCGTATGTTGGTTCAGAGTTGTGTTTGACATTTTGTTGTGAGGTGTTGTCCCAACATTAAGATAATATTTAAGTGCTATTATACGGCAAATAAATTTTTGGTTTTCACACTATTTTCTCTTAAATTTAACTTTATTCTCTTTTATACTTTATGATTTGATAAAATACAACAATACATTAAAAAATCGTAATTTATATATTACCATTGTAACATAAATAATAGTATATTATAATAGTATACAAAATAGTATATTTCCAACAAATTAATTCTTTTACTCAATCTATTCTAGAAAAATAATAAATGAACATATTGCTTATTACAAGTTGTATCTTTTAGAAGTAGTTGTATCTTATTGAATGGAATCATAATTGCTGCCAAACAAAGGAGCTCAAATATGAAATCTAAATTTCAAATTCTAACCTGAAATACTATTTCAGGTTAGAATTGAAATTTATATAGCCATCCATTGTCTATTTTCTATTGCACAATAAGGGTTTTTCATTGTCCCAGACAATAGAATACAATGAAGTATAGGACAATAAGAGCATATATTTCATTGCTAAAGTGGAATATAATTCACTTATATACATAAAATAAAAATGTTCGCGCTCCAATATTTTCCACACCTCAATAAATGCAACTCGAAAGTCAATCTTTACAATTATGATTTAAAAGCTAAAAAAGGCTTCCATAA
This sequence comes from Hexamita inflata, assembly GCA_963988835.1. Lineage (NCBI taxonomy): Eukaryota > Fornicata > Diplomonadida > Hexamitidae > Hexamita > Hexamita inflata. The sequence continues at coordinate 288,154 of CAXDID010000865.1, read as the reverse complement.
TATTTATAATTGCCTTTTATTGTCTAAACTTCATTTTAGCCTTAGAAAAAAGAAAAAATCGATGAAAATTAAAAAATCATAATTTACATCATTTTTTAGTAAAAGAATATGAAATATGATGCTAAAATTAAATGTACAATATATTTATGGTATAAATACTATAAAATAGAATTAAAGAAAAAGTGATACAATTCTTATTGTCATTTTATATGTTATTGTGTCACACAATAGAGACAATGATTGTCTTATTGGCAATTATTGTCAAAAGTGCTCTTATTGTCTATTGTTGGATGGCTATATGAAATACTTAGTATTATATAATTACAGTAATAGTTTTTATAAAAAATGCGAAATAGAGGTCGAGAGAGTGTGGTTATTTTACTTGTTTTATATATCGCTATAATAAAGGAAAATATTTTTCAAATATTTTAAACTACGCTTAATTTCCCACCTCAAAACTGGCTCAAAAACTGGAGGGAAACTAAACAGTCACAATCGTAAGCAAAATATCCTTTAAAAAATTTCCATAAGTATATACAAAATGCTTGTAATATAGCAGGTTTCGCGCTATATATATTTCCTCTTTTTATCATTTCTTAATAATTCGCTTAACTCTTTTAATAAGATAAATGGGAGGATATAAAACAGCTTTATCTAGAAGACTTTCATTTATATTAAGAAAACCACAGAAAAACATAACATTCTCTAATTATTCTATTTTTCATCAAAATAATTTAAGAAATATTTAGTTGCATCTCATAGCTTATAATTTAAGAGAAATTTCCGCTGATCCAACTTTTTTGTAACAAGGAAGCCCATTAAAATATATATATCGGTTCCCAATATGCTATAGTCACGTATTAGTTCCAGATTCATTAAAATATTTGAATTCATAAAATATGTTTTTAAGGCAGGACTACGTTATCACATTTTTAATCGAGGAATTATTTGTAAATAGCCTATCACCTACAAATAGCAACTCATCTAGTTCAGTTTCGCTCATCGGAAATATTTGTACTTAAAGATGATATTTAGGGATATTCGGCTCAAATTTGAGTAATATAGTTCTAATTTATATTTAAATAATTACTTGTATAAGAACTATATAAACAATACTGCAACTTAGTTACGACATAATTTTGTAATTAGTTTCGTACAAATTTATATATAACGTTTAGGTATAGTTATATAAACAAGAACTTTGAATGAGATTAGTTTTGATTTAAATGATTTCTGTAGACTGTGTAACCCAAAACATAATTTAAAAATATTTATTGTATCCACTTCAGTTACATACACTTACTACTCTTATCTTATTAAATAATATAATAATATTATCAACTCATTATTATAAATATTATTACTAAGAACAAAACAAGAATATTGTATTATCAGATTAACTTTTTTTCAACTTCTGCTTAAAGTAAATTATTCAGTATTATTACAAGCATAATATAAGCATAATAAGCTTGATTATCATTTATATTAACTAGCAAGATTAGTAAATATAATATCAACATAATAATTATATAGCCGTACAAATTACTCTTCTTTGTATGTTCTTTCACATTAGTATTAATTTTCGATTATGATATTCCTAAAAATATTCATAAACGTTCAGCGACATTCATTCCATCAATTTATTACTAATTAAACATATATTATTTGCATTTGTTGATAGCATCACTTAAAAGGAGACAACATTGGAATATCAATTCATTTGAAATTTTTGTGTAGTGGAGCAATATTTTTCAAGCAGCATATTTATATAACATAGAATATAAATATGATATTAAATTTAATCTTAATATGTTTGAACTTTAGAAGTACAAAATTATAGTATTTAATGCTAGGTAAAAATATGAAGGATCCTAACTTTGTTCAGCCATAATTAATTGTATTTAGAATAGGTAGTATTTAGAGAAGCGTTACAATAAAAATTATTCGGCTATTCAACAAATAACTTTTATCAGTTTTTGCAATATTTGAGGAAGCGTAGAAATATTAAAAATAATTTTAAGTGCTAAAACTAACGGTTCATAAAACTAAGCAAAAAGATGAATATTTTCTGGATCAGCGGAAAAATCCATCTGATGGGGGATGATGATACTCGTGAAAATATATTTCGTTAATATTCAAAAACACTAAAATTACTAAATATCTCGAGGTCTATAGTAGTAATTCTTAATCTAATGTGGCATTGCCAAACATTAATAACCAATTAAATATAGACGCTACAGATATACTTCAGTTGTAGTTGAACTGCAACAAATGCCTAAAAAACAATATTTTGAAATAGTGTGAAACTAAAAAATCTAGTACTTCATTATATCGATCTGGTGTAAATACACAACTTCACTTAAATGCCACCTCCCGAATCCAAAAAAGACCAAAAAATATTACTGTATATAATTTATTATTTCTAATAATATATATTATATATTATTATATATATCCCACTCACTTAACTTTCGTTTATACTGGTTCAGTATCGTGTTCTAAACCTTTGAGGGCATCAAAGGTATGCTCCTTCATCTAGAAGAAGCGCCTTCAGAAGAACGAGTCAATGCTCGATTCTCCTAAATTCTCTACATTTAATTTATTTTGAAATCAGTTCACATAAAAAACTCCCAGAATTTAGCCATTATATCTGCGCGATTCTCAAGTAACCTTTTTCTCCCCATTCCTCACCGTATGACATCATTTTGAGCTTCCTGAACTTAATTCCGCTCACAGTTCCCCAGCCAATGACTTCTGCTAAGTCTCCAAGATAATCTCCTGATGCTAATAAACATCTGTGTTAAAGAACATCACATCAGTGTATGCCGTGAAGCAGAGCTGAATTGGGCCCTTTTTCACTTCACAAAATTTTTGCCAGCCTCGTCCCATGTAATTCCATCCCCACAAAATTTAACTGGAACGGTTCCATAAAGTGCTTCCAAATGCTCAAATGATAAGCTGTTCTTGTTATTCCTCTCACATCCAATTCCTTAAATAAAACAATTAGGATGATATTAGTGTGAATATTGAACTCTTTCTTCATCATAAGCATAAATGCACCTGAGGTAGCTCAACATGTTTATGCTAGCAAAGAGTTCAGTCGCAACGCAGTGTTGATCCATTGATTCAATATAATTTACACATTTGGGGTTTTTTACAGTCGAATTCTTAGTCAACTTCAGTTATGTTGCTCAAAATTACCTTATCTTGTGATTAATTAGAGTATGGTGAGCGATTGCGCCAAACCTTATTAAAATCCGCGCGTTTCAGCGCATAATCACTGATGGCTCGCCCATATTGAAGTGAAAATAATTTGTTCATTTTTTCTAAGCATTTTGAAAATCCGAAGCATTTTCATTTCATTGCGCTCATGTGATTTTTGAATTAATAATAATGAAAACTACCACTTCAGTAACCCAAAAGTTAGTATTTAACCACACCACTGAAATGACTGATTTTGGTTTCTGCATCATTCTATGACGTGTGCAATGCCTTTGAAAGCCACAAAGCCCTCATCAGATAAAACGCCAAATTTAACGAAACAACGCCATTAAAATATTAAACTCAGTAAATATACTAATAAAATACTAAATATTCGCCTACGTCATTTAATCAATCGAAACTATCAGCCTGCTAAAATAACTTCAGAACCAAACATAATATAGTTACTTTGCAATGGACACAGAATAATAACTTAATCGTTTTTGGTCCAAGTAGCTGATGAGATTTCGAGTAGATTCAATGTTCTTAAATCAATACAAAAATAATAATACAAGTAGTACAAAACTGTGGACAAAAGGCTCTCAAATATCTGCTAAAATATTAATTCGCCAAAATTACAAAAATACAATTTAGACAGACCAACTTTATGATATCAGTGAGTACAAAAATTCATGTTACTAACACTTAGTATTCCAACAATACAAATAATATATTGTTTCAATATTTTATTTAATTCATTGTTGAAAGAAATTATAACTGATTTTCAATTTTAATTCATAACTTCTAATTTTGCAGTGATGTTATTATATCTTGTTATACTAGTTAAATAATACATCAGAATATATATCATATGAATATATTTTGAAATAGCTCATTTGAGATAACTTTATAATAACGATCAATTATTGAGCCATACTGAAGGTTTATAATATTATTCACTGAATTAATTCCATATTATACTGGTATTACTAGTTTCATATTATTTACTCTAAATATTAATATAAATGTAAAAATATACTTGAAGTGGAAGAGAAATTTTTAACGACACATAAAAATTTATGAGTATTTTTTCTGCGTATATAATGTTATAAATTAGTTATAAGAAGTATGAATTTAGTACATTTAGAATGAACATTAGCATAAAATTTGATTGAACCTCATCAATATATTTGACATATACTGAATGTATCTAATTTAATCAAATATTATATTTATATTATACAATACTATTGTATATATTTTATATCACTTATGATATTAAATGTCATATTTATTTCTCAAATAAAACAATCAAAATTATATAATATATAATTATATAAACTAAACAAGTACAAAACTGAATCAACTAATTGTTATAATATAGTAACTATTTAATGTAGTTGCGTAATATTTTTATATTTTGTATGTTCGTAGTAGGCTAGAATATAAGTAAATATAAGTATACAAAATTTTAAATATTGTGAAGTGGTTGAAGTAATAATATTGGAAATTTTAACTATTAATGTAGAAAGTACTGGCAATAATTAGTATATTACATCCAGCACTGCACTAGTCATAACAATTTAATAATTTACTATAGCATATGAAAATTTTCAGCTGTAGTGAACTAATTGGTATAAAGTATTACATAAATATATTAGTATATATGCATATATACATTATATTAAATATTAGATATCATAATTTTTCAAGCTACTCTGAATCATGTACAGTGATACTTACTATAAGTGAAATATTTATCTTAATATTAAATGTTAAATTTAATATATTCAATATATAATTACTACAATCCCTTACTTTGGACTCGTACTTGTGACTGGTCCAGTTATATTATCTATTTCAATATTTGGAAATATTTAATCACCAATAAACTTAAAACTAAAATTAAATATTTAAATTAATTTCTTGATATAGCTTTGATATATAAATGCTAGGTGGACAAATATAATTATTTTTTGATTTAATACAAAATATTTTCAAATATACAAAAATTATTCTGTTGGGTATCACTCACAGTATTTAAAAGCGCCTATAATATTAATAATTTATATTGTATCCACAATATAGTATATCGTCCTCAGCTAATCTGTGCAGTAGTTTAATTCATAAAAAGTGATAAATTATAAATATCATTTTCAAATCTAAAATCAACTCAGATATGGAGGTGAAAACATTATATATTATCAATACATATAATCACTAATAATGATATTAAATAGTTTCGCTATGACATCTTTCTTAACGAAAAAAATAGTAAACGCTCACCCTACTTTAATTAGTAAGAATTTTATAAATTTTCTTTTCATTCTTGACCGACATTCTTTAGTATTTACTTTAATGCGTCAGCGAATTCCAATTACATATAACTCCTTGTTTTTTCTTTAAAATAATTAATTTTTTCAAAATATTACAGTGGTGGGCCCTCGAAATGCTTTTTTGAATTAGGAAGAAGAATGAAGTTTATTATTTGAATCTTACTTATATCACTATCCGGCTCAATAATGAGTGTGTTCTCCCTCCTCATCAATACACTCCATGACTCTATTTACTATTGATTTGTAAAGTGCTTCAATCACATCAAGGCCTGGTTGAGCCTTGGATAGCTGTGATACAATAATTAAAGTATATAACTCTGTATATACTTCAATAATAAGTTTCAACTTTACCCAACGTTGTATAATTTAACAATCAAGAAAATTGATTTCTCATTATGATATGGAAGTGGAAGATCATAAGTAAAATAACTGTTGTTTTAGAGTAGCATCAATATATTATTTAATGCTGGGCCCGACTAACCCACTTGATTCCATTCTTCAAGAAACAAAAAGGCATTCATTATTTGTATTTTGAGAATGAAAGCGACTGTAACTACCTGAATTATAATTCTAATTAAGCGATGTACCCAAACTTCATCTTGAGCTCCCGGTTGAGATTGAAAGAAAAAGTCCTCCATTGTTTTTCGTGATTAAGAAATACCTAAAATCGTTTAGATTGACCCAGTTAAAGATGAACACCGAGGTCCTCTGCGGATCCAGTGCTTGCGCTACTAGTTATAAATTACATATTGCGTCCGTACACCAATTGTTGGATCCTCTTATTCTTTTCTCCAATCAGGCTTAACTACCATATATTTTCGAGATAAAATCTTTCATAAATTAGTTTTGTTGACTAAAACGTAGAAATTACAGGGACATCTTAAACGAGTGATATAACTAGTTCAGATTGGTACAATATTTTATGAATTCTTCCGTTGGACCCAAAAATGAAGAGAATATAAACGCTTCAGAACTGCCTAAGTTTGTTAAGTGAATTAGTTGACCTTCCCTAAACATCTTCTACCGCGTTTATTTTTGTCATTGCCGTCCTTTTAATGCATGTGGTAATTTCTATTTTTCCTTTTTGGAATATTAAATACCGACTTTGAATAGTCGATTATGGTCTAATACGATCGAAATCATATTTTTGGCCCTCTTGTGTTAATGAGTAGTTCATGAATAATCTCCAACTTGAGATTATATATTGGAATTTGTCATCCGCATTAGAAGTGGCAAAATATTTTAATATATAATTACTCACATAGTAAACAAGAAAAAGCAATTCCACCTCCCATAACTGTATTATTATTCTTATTTGGCTTTTTCACACATTTATTAACTGTCATTTGTTTCTTCGAATATCTTGAAATAATGCTCATTGTTCTAAGGAGTTTAAGCTAGTTTCTATTTTAATTGAGCGTGTTTTTCTGTTTTTGATTCTAAATCCATATTTGCAATTTTGTACTGATTTAAAATGTTATTTGAGGAACTAATCATATCATTTGCAATTAGAATAACCGGATAAATGTATTGTTGTAAAAATGTGTTTCTTTCAATTAATTATGGAAGAAGCTTTTGATATTAAAGCGATATTGGTTCTGTAGGAATGCTAAGTTTCAATTCGTTTATTGAATTTATTTATTAACTAAGAATTTACAATTATTATTTGATGAAAGCGGTGTAGGATTTTACTTACTTTTCTAATTATTATAATTCATCTTCATGTTCTTTGAAAAGATCTTATATATCAACAGATTCAATATTTGCAATTACAGAAGTTTAATTTTTACTCATTACGTCATTCACTTTACCAAATATACTTTTAGTGAATCCAACAAATGTTTTCTTTGACAAGTCAAAGGTTTTTATGGTTGATATTTTACTCTAAGTTAATAATTTATGTTTCTACATTTCTGAAAGAAGTTATGATAACTCTTTGCAAGATTCTTATAAAGGTTTACAGAACAAAGCACGGAAAACTTAAGTTTGGCGAATATGTGAATCCTTAGTAGCAAACTTAAACACAAGCTTTAAGAAAAATTCAACTTATTTAAGATAGTCTTCCTTTATTGTGCCTGAGTAGTAAACCAGTTACTCTGGAAATATAGGACATATCGATATGTGAGCGCAAACTTAAGAAAATATGTAAAATTATTTTGCTTGGATAGTTGCTATTATGGTGTCTTATTTAGAAATTGGAAATTATGAAGGAGAAGTTAATATTATAGAATAGTATATAACATCTTTTTCAGCTATATCGTATCTAGCCCTTTAAATCTCAATAGGAAAATCTAAGTCCTTCAATTGAAGAATATGTTGAAGATCATCTATTGCAATCATACTTTGGTGTGGATATGTAAATTAAGAACATTACAAATTCTTTAGTAATTGATTGATGAGCAGATGAAACACAGTGATATCGATATGGGATCGATATCATATCAACATTCAAGTATCTCACTTAATTTATTAGTTACCTGTTAATAGCATAAATTATTTGTAGACGAATAATTGATTTTACTAATTTCTGATTATATGATTAAACAGAATAACATATAGAATAGAATACCAATGATCAACAATTATTACTATAACTCACTAATTGAACCAGATCAATTCCACGATTCTGTAAATTACTAAAATCTACAAAATCACTCAAAGATGTTGAACAAGAATATGTTGTCCTGGTTTTCTTCGAAGTGGAATAGGTCTACGATGTTGTTGTTGATTTGAACTGTGTTCGTGTTTTTCACAACGGTGTTTTGAGCGGTGAACGACTCCTGGGAAACGTGTGAGATGGTATCGTTCGAGCACATGGACGCGTGCTTTAGCTGGCTCATAACCAACCTCTTAGAGTTGTTGAAGGCGACTGTGAACGAGTTCCTCTGGTACTCTTTGGACAATTTAAGTTTGAGGTCCTTTTAAAAGTCGGCGCCTATGTTCTGGTTCATGGAAATGGCCTGCTTCAGGCAGTCCTTAATTATGGCGATGTCGTTCTGGGAAACACTGCCGTACAAATTGCGCTGGTACGTGTCGTAGTACCAACGGTACATCTGCTACCGGGTGAGGCCCATCTGGCGGGCAATCGTGTCCCAGTCAAATTTTGAAATGCTCTCCACGATGGAATCCAGCTTCTTTCTGTCGGAAAGTAGCGTACTCACGTCAATTTACGTTATCCTAGACACATATTACGCTATGATATGCATGGCCTTCTCACAATCAATTTTCGTCTATGGCATTGAAAAACAAAATGAAACCGTATGATTGAAACCGTATATTGGAGTGAGTTAAAGGGCCTTAATTAAGATAACTGACATAAATGACGAATAAAAACTTGCAATTTTTGAACTTTGAACTCACATAAATTTCTAGATTTTAAGACGTATCTAGATTAACCTAATATAATCCAGTTAATTACGCCAATGGCGAGTAATTATTTTTAATATGATATTTAAAGATTTACCAAATTACTTGAATATAATTCAATTTTAATATAATCATAATATTACGGTAATATTATAAAAAAGTGTAAATGTTTTAATAAATGTGTAGAATTACACTATTCATCAGATTAACTTAGATAAATTAATAAATTGCACATATTCATGTTTTATATGATAATATTGTTATATACGGTTTCATCTTTATACGGTTTCATTTTCATTCCTAAATGCCATCGAGCAAAATAAATACTGAAGAAGCTCTTTTAATGATTGCTTAGTAACTTGCTAAACAAAATGGTATATCTGCTCTTAAATTGATCGACAATCATAAATTGCTTGATTAATAACTAATAGCTTCCTTTAAGTTTGATTGGGAAGCTGTTTCGGAGTAATTAGGAACAACCAAAGCTTAAGTGTACAGATGGTACTTCGACACCCACCAGCGCAACCTGTACGGGAACGTGAACCAGGAAGACATGGCCACGATCAGGAAAGAAGTGAAGAAGGCCGTCGCGAAGGGCCAGGACCTCGGCCTTCCCTTCCAGAAGGACCTGAAGTCCAAGCTGTCCCAGGTGTACCACAGGAACTCCTTCACGGTCGCCTTCAACAACTGCAAGAGACTCATCATCATGGACTTCCAGAAGAACTCGGTCCACAGCGCCTCCAACGACACGAACTCCATCTCCGACCACTCCAGCGAACTGGCGAAAGAGCCGGTGAAGGAAGAGAAGATCGACAACTTATCTTTCATCGCCCACTCGCCCTTCGAGGAAGTAGCTCCGAACGACTTCTTCTTCGACTTCTTCAATTTAGTTTTTGAGTGATTATCTAGATCATTTAGTTAACCGGTGTTTTGATAGTCGATGCAAGAGATCCAACCTAGAATGATTATAATTTATTGAAATGTTTTGAAATACGGATGTAATAATTAAAATTTCGGCTGGAATATGACACACTAAACGATTTTAATATAATTTGTCACTCACTCAAGTTTGAGCATCGTCTTTGTCGAATCTTTTCATTGTCGCCTGAATAACATTCTGAGATGAATATTTCAACTCATTACACGGAAACTTCACCCCCGTGTTGGGAAGAACTGGGCTCGAATGAAGGTTTTAGCGGCTTGGTGATCTTGTCTCGTTTCTTCGAGTTGCCTTTTTCCTTTCATAGGTTGGGGTGGAATTAATTTCCAACAATTAACTAATAATACGGAACGAATGAGCAAATTTTAGACTATGAATGCGTAATAACCGTTTTTGATAATTATTACCAAAAGAAGGAAGCCAGTGAAATTATCACTTGATACTGTGGTGTCCGAGCCAACTTTGATTTTAACAAATGTTTATGTAATAATTGCGCTTGAAAATTAAATCACTGTATTTATGCTAATTATAACATATTCAATTAATTCTGCGGTTCATTTCTTTTTCACTTCATCCTTCAAATGACGAAGCACACACGAAGCCGACGGATCACAATACAAGAGCGTCGCATAATGATGAGAATGTGAGAAACAGAATCACAAACTGTTGCAACCAAGAAATACATTGCTTGTTGCCTTCAATGTAGTCTCCAAACTGTTTATTCCATTTTTAAGCACTTTGAAGTTACAGGCAAGCTAGAAGCTTCTCATGCCGATAATAGTGTCAGAAAATTTGACTAAGCTGAGATTTTCGCGTTGTTAAATATCGCCAGAGCCATAGATTCGAAACTCGACGAATCATAGCTGAAAAATACTAAGCCCTTCGTGGAATTTCCATGTCTCTAACAACGGTATCTCGTCTCCTGGCCAAATTCAGTTTAAGCTTCTATGTTGCTAAGATAAAGCCAAAACTTACCGAAAAGCATAAATTGGAAAGTTTGAACTTTGCTCGAATGAACCTGAAACAACCAATTGAATATTGGAGAACTTTTTAGTATACCGATTAGTATCGCTCAAAATGCTATGCAAATCGAGCGAGTAGAGTGCTCAGAACACCTAAAGACGAGTGGAATCCGAAGTATTTTCTCGAAGTGTAAAATATGGACTGTTTTCGTGTATGATCTATAGTACGATTAGCTATAGATATAAGGGTCCATTATGGTTTATGCCGTGCGGTACGACCATGAATTCAATTGTCAATTCTTAAGTTCTCAGACAAGTTACACTTCCATCACTTAATAGCATAACTTGAAGTTGCAACAAGATAACGCCCCGACACATTTTAGTAAGTATATGAAAAACTTTTATACTGCTAACAACATTGAGCTCTATCGCTTTCCAGTAATGAGTCCAGACTTAAATCCACTTTTTCACTGCTGGAATCCACTGAAGTCAAACATTTCCCCTGAAGAATGTACCACATATGACTTATTAAATGAAGAAGTAAAGAGGGCGTTGGAGTAAATCTCGTTAGATATCATCAATCATTTGATTGACTCTATGCCCAAAAGGTTAGAAGAAGTAATAAAATAGAAAGGAGACGCTACTAAACATTGAGTTAATATATAGTTAAAATTAATACAAAAAATAGTTTTGAAATAGTTAGTATTTTTTGAAATCAAAGTTGGCTTGGCGACCACAGTAAAGGTTTCGTTCATGTTAGAATTAGTTGTCTATTGAGTTGATGTTCACCAAGGAACCGTTGATTTTCTCAATAATGAGTAAATTTCTATATTGTGATATTAGAAAATTAGTTTTATATACTCAGATAAATTTTTAATATGAATTCAAAACTCGTTCGTTCGTTACTTTTGGACAAGTTTACGTGTAATCTTATTCTGAAATATTTCTTCTTCAACACTATGATTAGTCATTTCATATTTATTTAATAATCAACAAAAATATTTCATATATTTATTAATTATTCAATATCTGAAAATCACATCGGGAAGAACCTGGAGGGCGGCAGGTAGAGCGGTTTGACTTTCTTCTTTTTCTGGTTGTAGAGGACTACCCGGGTGATGAACACCGCGAGGACGAAGCCGCTGATGACGACCCCCATGAGTATCTTCACCACCTTCTCCTGGTGCAGCGTCTCCTTGTCCTTGGGCGCCGTGAGGAGCACCCGCACGCAGGTGAGCGTAGCCTCGTCGCACGTGATCTGGGTGCCGTAGCAGTAGAGCCGGCAGAAGGTGAGGTTGTCCACGCACTTGAGCCGGTCGGTCGTCACGTTCTGGAGGCAGGCCGTGGGGTAGAACTGGCCGTCTATGTTCTGGCAGTAGGTCTTGTCCTTGCCCTCGATCTGCTTCAGGCAGCCCAGCTGGCTCGTCGCGTCCACGCACATGTTGTGCACGTACACGTCGTCCGCGTCGCACTGGGAGCAGGTTCCGTCGGGCGAGCAGGTGCCCTTGCAGGTCCGGCGGCACTGGAGGAAGACGTTCACCGCCTGGCACATGTTGTACTCCACGTTGATGGCCGTGTTCGGCGGGCAGGGCAGGCAGTTGCAGGTCTTCGAGAAGTTGTACTGGGCGTTCTGGGAGTTGCAGCCGTCCTGGCACTTGTCCAGGTCCAGCGTGTCCGGCTTGAAGCACGTGAGCAAGTCCGCGCTGACCTGAGTTGCACACGGCTGCTGCATGAAGACGTTCGGGCGCACCTCCTGGCAGTAGCTAGCGGCGCCGAGCAGGTTCTTGCACGTGAGGAGGTCCATGCCCTGGATGTCCAGCGGCGCGGGTTTTCCGTCCAGCTTCTCGCACTTCCCGTCTGGAGAGCACGTGAACTGGCACGTCTGCCTGCACTTCTTGAAGTCGTCCAGGTTCTGGCACCGGGCGCTGGTCTGGTTGAAGAACTGGTTCTTGAGGCACTTGGAGCACTGGAAGCCGTCTCCGCGTTTCTCGCACTTCCTTCCCAGGACGTCGCAGACCTTCTGGCACTTGTCCTTGATGATCTTCGAGGAGCACGAGAGGAAGTCGTCGCCCACCATCCCGTCGCATTTCATCACCAAGTAGCTGGAGAGAACCTGCTGGCAGAACTGGTTCTTCTCTTTGTTTATCTTGGCGAGGCATTCTTCCTTGCTCTGGTACTGCTGGCTGTTGCAGGTGAGTTTGTCGTCGCTGACTACTCCAACGCATAGTTTTAGCTAATATTGGTTACTCTTTGATTCGCAGAATTGAATCTTGTTCACGTCTATTTCTTTAATGCAGGCTTCTATGGTGTTAAAAATGTTTGAATCACAACTTAGCTTGTCTTGGCTCACGGTTCCCTCACAATTTTTTGCCTAATATTTATTATTTTATTTCTACTAGCAGTACTCGTTCTCCTTCAAAGACGAAATGCAGTCTTACAAGCTCTTTGAATTCGTGGTGTCGCAGCTCTGCTTATCCTGGCTGATCTCTCCATCGCAGACTTTAACTTGGTATTTGGTTCCTTTCAATTAACAGTATTCGCTCTCTTTCAAAGACGAAATGCAATTTTATAATGTCTTTAAATTCGTAGTATCGCAGCTCTGCTTGTCCTGGCTGATTTCTCCGTCGCAGACTTTAACTTGGTATTTGGTTCCTTTCAATTAACAGTATTCGTTCTCTTTCAAAGACGAAATGCAGTCTTACAAGCTCTTTGAATTCGTGGTGTCGCAGCTCTGCTTGTCCTGGCTGATTTCTCCGTCGCAGACTTTAACTTGGTATTTGGTTCCTTTCTACTAGCAGTACTCGTTCTCCTTCAAAGACGAAATGCAGTCTTACAAGCTCTTTGAATTCGTGGTGTCGCAGCTCTGCTTATCCTGGCTGATTTCTCCGTCGCAGACTTTAACTTGGTATTTGGTTCCTTTCAATTAACAGTATTCGTTCTCTTTCAAAGACGAAATGCAATTTTATAATGTCTTTAAATTCGTAGTATCGCAGCTCTGCTTATCCTGGCTGATCTCTCCGTCGCAGACTTTAACTTGGTATTTGGTTCCTTTCTACTAGCAGTACTCGTTCTCCTTCAAAGACGAAATGCAGTCTTACAAGCTCTTTGAATTCGTGGTGTCGCAGCTCTGCTTGTCCTGGCTGATTTCTCCGTCGCAGACTTTAACTTGGTATTTGGTTCCTTTCAATTAACAGTATTCGTTCTCTTTCAAAGACGAAATGCAATTTTATAATGTCTTTAAATTCGTAGTATCGCAGCTCTGCTTGTCCTGGCTGATTTCTCCGTCGCAGACTTTAACTTGGTATTTGGTTCCTTTCAATTAACAGTACTCGTTCTCCTTCAAAGACGAAATGCAGTCTTACAAGCTCTTTGAATTCGTGGTGTCGCAGCTCTGCTTATCCTGGCTGATTTCTCCGTCGCAGACTTTGGCTTAGTATTTGGTTCCTTTCAATTAACAGTACTCGTTCTCCTTCAAAGACGAAATGCAGTCTTACAAGCTCTTTGAATTCGTGGTGTCGCAGCTCTGCTTATCCTGGCTGATTTCTCCATCGCAGACTTTAACTTGGTATTTGGTTCCTTTCTACTAGCAGTATTCGTTATCCTTCAAAGACGAAATGCAGTCTTACAAGCTCTTTGAATTCGTGGTGTCGCAGCTCTGCTTATCCTGGCTGATCTCTCCATCGCAGACTTTAACTTGGTATTTGGTTCCTTTCAATTAACAGTATTCGTTCTCTTTCAAAGACGAAATGCAATTTTATAATGTCTTTAAATTCGTAGTATCGCAGCTCTGCTTGTCCTGGCTGATCTCTCCATCGCAGACTTTAACTTGGTATTTGGTTCCTTTCAATTAACAGTATTCGTTCTCTTTCAAAGACGAAATGCAATTTTATAATGTCTTTAAATTCGTAGTATCGCAGCTCTGCTTGTCCTGGCTGATCTCTCCGTCACAGACTTTGGCTTGGTATTTGGTTCCTTTCAATTAACAGTACTCGTTCTCCTTCAAAGACGAAATGCAGTCTTACAAGCTCTTTGAATTCGTGGTGTCGCAGCTCTGCTTGTCCTGGCTGATTTCTCCGTCGCAGACTTTAACTTGGTATTTGGTTCCTTTCAATTAACAGTACTCGTTCTCCTTCAAAGACGAAATACAATCTTACAAGCTCTTTAAATTCGTAGTGTCACAATTTTATTTATCTTGACTGATTTCTCCGTCGCAGACTTTGGCTTGGAATTTGGTTCCTTTCTACTAGCAGTACTCGTTCTCCTTCAAAGACGAAATGCAATTTTATAGAGTTTTTAGATTCGTAGTATCACAATTTTATTTATCTTGACTTATAATTCCTTCACAAACACTAATTGAATATTTACCTCCGTTATTCACACAGTACTCGTTTTATTTCAAAGATTAAATGCAGTCCTGTAAAGCATTCGTGTTCTAAGTGCATTCTTGTTTATTTTAGCTCACGATTCCGACGCACTCGGTTATCTAGTACTGGTTTCCGGACTGGGTGCAGAACTCGTTTTGAAGTTGAATCGCGTCAAGGCATTTCTTGAGGGTTAGGAAGGTTCTACCGCTTTGAGGCGCAGACAAAGAATTTTGTGATTCACAACTAAGTTTGTCGCTGCTCACAACGCCTTCACATTATTGAACGGTGAAGGACTAGTCGTCTCGCGCACAATATTAATTCTAATTCAGCTTCACCAGGCACTGAACGTATTTCTGCAGCTCAAGGAAGTTATTCTCATTCAGATGCAGGCAGGAAAGCAGAATCAGCATGTTAGGAGTGAAAATAAATATACTCGTATAATTACGCGTAAATAAATGTAAATATAGGTTTCGCAACAAACCTCAAATCTTAATGGAATTAACTGAAAAAGATCGTAACATCATTTGATTGAAATGAGATTATAAAATATTTATTAGTTATTTCTAAAATATTTATAAATCATCTAAGATTTGTGTGAATTAAATGAATAATTAACTCAATTTAATCCTTCCATCTTCATCTCGTAAAAATGGCATCCATAAATCCTTACCAAGAACACTGTAACCGCAAATCTCATATTGATAATTTAATAGAGATCAAGTTATCCCCTTAGTATATTGACCAAGTTTTCTTCTTATAGTTATATTGATAATACAATTTTAACCACGGAAAAAAGCAATTATTGTGGTAGTTAACTTTATAATAATGTCATCACTATGAACGCTCAAAATATCTCTTTAACGTTTTTTCTTTATTATAGCAAATTTAGCGTATGAGCTAGAAGCTTTTGAGTAGGGGGAAACAAGAGCTCACGCTTAAATATAGGTGACATTTTTGTTTTGTATTAATATAACACCTCACTACCTTCAAGCAATGTTTTAACATTTTCTAATTGTAAGAGAAATAGTGGTTTTTGAAGTATGGTATTGTTACAGTATATTGCATATCTCATCAACAACTATATTTATTATTATCTTCACCAACGATTTCCTTCTATTAAGTTATTACTATATACATCAATATTGGATATTTCAGTACTATAACAGTTATTTAATCCAGCTCGATACTGATTTCCTTTATTTAAATCCAAAAGTAATTCAAATATACTTTTAGTTCCCACAACTTATGTGATTACATTGTTACAGATCTTGAGTAAGATTTTGGTACTTGTGGTTACTCAATCAAAGTTGCATCTCTATTATCTTTTATCAATGTAATGGATAATAATAAATATTTGTACTCAACTAGGCAAAGGATCTGTAATGATCTTGCATGTGGTTATTTTTAGACACAACTCTTAACATTTTTATTGAAGAAGTGTTCGGTTTTGTAATTATCGGGGCTTGCGAGTTAGATGAATATTATTATTAGATAGTAATATAATTGTAGCTACTTAGACAGTTGTATTTAAAAATTTATTGTATTTTCTAAAATTTTAAGCTTTTAGTTGCGAAGATTTGACTTTTGAGCTCAATTGCTTACACAAACTAATAATAAGTGAATATGGATTACAAAATTATTTTAAACTAAATTCGCTTGTGTACAGCTACTTTATATCAACTATATTTTTGGGATTTCTTCAGGCTTATTATCCAGAATAACAAGGTGTTAACACTCAGTTATGTAAGTATTATTTATTATTAAGTTCGTCAATGAAGCTGGGAACTGCTAATTGAATGAAGTTGCTAAAGGTGATTGAATAATTTATATCTAGTATTGATTTGCCTGTTATGCTGTTTAGTTTTCAGATCTCGGTTAATAAAGTTGTACTATTACTTGTTTAATTTTCTGCGTTCAAAGCTATAAATTTTGATTAATTACTCAATGACAAAATTTAAATGCAATACTGACAAGTCTCCTTTGATTCAAATATTTCAGCTCTAGAAACCGTTATATTGAAGCTGGTATTACTACTGAACTATACTGAAATTCCGGGTAACGCGAAGAATCATGATTAATTGTATGCTTCATTCTACGAGATTTTATCATAACACAGAATTACAAAAATGACTTATTAAAATACAATTGTGTGGTGTATTTCCTAATTATATCACTAACTAGATTATAATATTGGTAAATTTTACATTGTATAGAAGTGAAATTTTAATAGAAAACCCACTTTTGTCATGGATTCATGCTTATAGAAACAATATATTTTATAGTAAAATAATATGTCCACTTCCATACATGGCGTCATTTTGATGGTAAGAGATATTAAATCACAACTTTCAAAACTGAACCAAAAAATGTTAGGTTGAGAAGTTTAATCTAATTTACAAAAAATGGAAGAATCACTCTGATTATTATATTATTATGTTTTCTTGCTTGAATATTATTCAAAATATGATTGCTCAATGTTTTGAAAATCTCAAACTTTCAAATATATTCGTCAGAACCTGCTAAATGTTTAACTTGATAAGATAAATCTGTTAATTCATTTGGAGATGTGACAGATTGCTAGTTTCCTTGAGTACGGAAAAGTATAACTATAGCTTCTCCAAGATAAACCATTATTATTGAGATTTTTTTTGAAGTGTTACTAACCCCACTCTTTTGATAAATAAATTAAAAATATAAATATTTTCATATACTCTGATATACTCGGATGTACTCTTTTGATATACTTGAAATAAGATAATTAAAATATATTAATTAAAATATAATCTATTCTATTTAATAGAAATAATAACTAATTTTGTATTATCAAAAATGAATGAATGATATACGCCACAAGGTGCTTGAATTATGGTTTGTTTTGGCTGTCTCAGGTCACAATGGCAACGCTAGTTCTTGATATACTCAAAATACAATAATTACTTATTCACAAACATTATGTGAAATGTATTAAATACTAAATTGATTCATTGGAAAGCATTCCATAACCTACAACAGCATATCCAACTTATGGGTTAACATTCAATACAATGTGAACGTGTTCTTCTTTTTAAAACATAATTCTTGATATACTAATTAAGATAATTATATTATTGTATCGTGTCTTTTCACCTTCCGTTTTCAGGGCAGCTTCTATTATTCTGACAATATATTCAATTTAATGTGAAAACAACAAATTAGAGACTCCAAATGAGATAAATTTCAAAAACATATTATTAACAAAAAGTAATTTAAATAACGGCATGAATCACCCATGTTTGTGCCCTTTGTGTGATTGATAAAGCTTTGGCTGTACAGTGTGGCTCAATTCCATAAATATTAATTGACAACCCAATGTCAAGATTACAATTTAACTTATGTTTATATTTAAATGAATTTAATATCTTCTATATTATTTAGTAAATAGATAATTAACAAGTATAGTAATGTTTGTAGTAGAGAAATACTTGTTGATAATGATCATTTTTAATTTTGCTAAAAGAACAAATTAATGAGTAACATAAATATAAAAAATAATTTATATCTATCATCTATTTCTAGTAGTATATTTATATATAATGATGCTATAATACAATCAAACATATAACTAGATATAGCTACAGTAAATAATTTCGCTGTATTTGGTATTAATAGTGATAACTAAATGATATAAAACTCAACTATTAATATATCAATAATTTTTGAAATCATATAAGGTTCATTAATTTGTTATTCTTGCAATGTTTCAATCATTTAAAGTTAATTATTATTTAATGCAGTTGCATAACATTTGGCATCAATTATGATATTACCTCTTTCATAATTAATACTTGAACATGTTTAAATTTAATACAGGTTTGATTCTCTTTAAAGTGGTGGAATAGTGTTTAGTTCCATACATGACAAAATTAATTTTGAAATATCAAACATTTGTTTAATAGGATATTAATTAAAGGACTCTGTATCAAATGGTTATTTAATATATTAAGCAAGCATGTTACTGAAAATATATATAAATAATGTTATTGTGTGTTCAAATATTGAAAATAGTATTGATCCTTCATTAATTTCTTTATTATAGTTAACAAATTCTCCATAGTTAACATGTAATAATGTGTGTCATTAATTATCTGTTGTTTATGGATTATGCTAATTAGATCTAACATATGGATAAACTAATTTAAATTAAACGTTAAGTTGTCATTATCCATTTGAATTTGATGGATTAAATTGTATTTGTTCCAAAGGTTATTTACTCAATACAACGCATTGTGTTAATATTATTTCTTAATTAGATATTTTAGAAGACTATATTAACAATAACATCAATCAAACATAATAGTACATTATAAATAATGTATCTACTTTAAGTTAGCTAGTTGATCTAAAAATTCAGTAGCTTGACTCGTATATCAAAGAAAATGCAACTATATTAAGTAATAATATAGTGTAAGTAAATTAAAGTTTGATTTAGATAATTACAAGTGTAAATACGACCATTCTTGCAGTTACAGATAAATTGTAGCAAGATATTTAAGGATTAAATTAAGACCTAATTTCCACTAATAATATAGTGAATTAGAAGCTGCAACTATTTAACACGAATTAATAAGCAATTAATGCTTCTCTAAATTAAGTACTAGTGCGTCTAGATTAGCTGGACTAAAAATTAAATCAGTAAATAACAGATTTATCTGAACATAAGTAACAAGTAATTACATAACTAACCGATATAAATACAGTTAATTAATAGCAAAATACTTAAATAACAGATTTGCAAAACTAAGTTAACTCAATTCAGCGCTCAACCGTTCAAGTTGGCCTTGGTCAGAACTGTGGAACCGTTTTAACCGTTTGCAGTAACGGAAACTGTGGATTTATGTAGGCTGGATCTCCGAACGGGAAGACATCGAATAACAGAAGCTGCCCAGGAAACGGAAGGTGAAAAAAGTAAATTATATTTGTTACATAATAATAAAATTATCTTAATTAGAGTATATCAAGAATTAAATTTTAAGAAGAACACGTTCACTAATTAATGTTTCAAAATTATTAATATCTTATTTAGAGTATATTAATTAGAGTATATTAATATCTTATTTAGAGTATATTGCTATTGGCTTCTTCGCGAACACAATGTATTACAGAATTATTAATAGAGCCATTATTAGTGTGAATGATGCACATTTCAATCAATGATCATTCTCATATTTTGAGTATATTGAAAGAGTATATGAAGTGCTTGGGTTATGGAATGCTTTCAAAGGAAATATCATTTATTAAATTAATTGATATATATTAAAATGATCATTATTTATAAATAATAGAGTGTAAGTTATCTTATTTTTAGTATATCAAGAGAGTATATCAAGAGCTTTTGATGTTTTAAGGTGAATCATATCAGTTATCATAATATTGAATTTAACAACATTGGATCCAATTAATATTGCAATATATTATTGTATATCCCGCTAGTCTTGAGATTCCTGCCAGCTTGAGAAAATTACAAAAGATAACTTTTTTTGTCATTTTGTGTTTAGTCTTTATAATCCTGAGATAGCTTTTAAAGGAATAGCTTTTAAAAACTGAATCCGTGGATAGTCATGCTTTATAAGTTCATATATAGCTCTTCATACAGTTCTTCTTTCTCCATACTCTATACTGCTTCTTAATTCATAATATTTTCTTGTATACCATGTTATTAAAATGGCTTATCCACCAATATGCACGAGTTTTATTCGATATCGATATAGGTGAACAAGTTAGTGTAAAAATCATGTTATTATTTCTTCTTATAAATCAATCAATGTGTGTTTTTTGTTATCAATAGCTGCATAATAGCTGTTAATATTATAATCATTCACTCCAATTATGTATCTTATTGTATTTTTGAGTTAATAGTAAGTAATAAAAATGAATACGTTTTTACCGTGTAAATTTAATTATAATCGTATTATTGAGCCATAAATCGATCTGGCTCATTTTTGCGATTTGTACAAGCATTTTCCGAAGCGTTTTAGTCTGCATCTTCCTTCTCACATTGCAAACAAGTAAAATATGCTTGTAACTAATATTTTTTCGCAGGATACGACTTGTGTGACGAATGCGCCGTAGCTCCGTCCGTACGATAATTTTAATCCAGTTGTCCCATCTTCTGTTGATTTCAGGGAGCTTGGTCTGATCACGCGCGCGTACGACCAGGGCTAGTGTGGCGCCTGCGAGATGTTCGTGGCCGCGTAGATGGCCGAATCGGTTATTTTGCGCGATTTCCCGCTCTATTATCTGAACGCGGATTTCAGCAACTCAACGCGAAATATTTCAATCTCGGTTGATTTTTTATTGAGAAATTCAATAACGAATTAATAATGCAACGGAGGAAATTATTATTTGCTCATGAACGACATGATAAAGATGCGAACATTTGAAACATCAGCCCACTTTCCATATAACGATAAACGAAATAAATACGTTCAAATCCCACCCAAAATTTTAGAAAGCAATTTTATTCAGCCGTTCAAACTCACTTAATACACAGAGGGAGACAAAATACTTAACTGCCCCACCAACATTGTGATTATAAAACAGTTCGACCAGAATGTGTTCAATTAACAACAGATAAAATTAATTAAACACACACTGGCTAAGGGAATTCCGGTTAAGGGGTCCATGCTCGTTGACTAGAGCAAGAATAAGGACAAAGTAGTGTTTAACATGTACAAATCGGGCGTATTGCACGGAGGGTGCGCGCCAATGCAGGTTGATCACGCGATCATGTACGTTGGATACGGAAAATACAAAGGAAAGGAGGTTTGGGCACTCAGAAACTCGTGGGGAGACACATGGGGACAAGACGGGATCTTCTACGTCGAAATCGGCAAAAACTCGTTCTGCACTGAAATGGAAGCAATCACCAGCGTACCAGCATCCGAAACACCAGAAACTATAGTTGATAACAACTACTACAAGCAATAAATCTGGAATTACGACGTATACCGCACAGAAAGAGGACGCGGAGGATTCGATTTCGATAATGGTACATATTTCAGCCAACCCGTGCTGCCAGGATATTTCTTCTCACTCATGATAGAATGCCTGTTTGGCTTGTGGCTATTTACAATGATAATGCAATGCGTAATACGCAAAATTTGATGATTAGTAGTATGGTGTTAAAAGCGGTCCAAACGTAAATCATCGACTTCTTATACAAAACTAAATATCCTCTTCAAATAACCCCTTCAAATCTGTCAACTAAATATTCCTTCAAATTATCCTGTCAAATTTTTGCCAAAGCACTCAGAGCCAAGCGTCAGCTGCTCGGTGCTGGCTTAAAGAGTTCTTAGAGATAAATATAAAGAAGTTGATTTTCCCGAGTTGTGAGTTTACACTTTTTAATAATTAAATAATGCCATTCTATACATCGAAAGATTCTTTGAAAAGATAAGAACGTATGAATAAACATATTGAAGAAATAAAATTAAAAAGAAAAGGTTAACTTAATACAATTATTATTAAAGATGAACCTTAGAAATTTGATTAAATATATAACATATCATAAATTACTGTTAACGAATAAGTTTCTAAGAAATTCACTATTACATAAGAGATTATATAGAAGTCAAATGAGATTCCAATTCATAGACATCAATTAGAAGAACGTATAAAAGTAGATCAAGCAGTAATAGATAAATGTATTCAACTCAAAAATTACAATGAACATGAATTTGATAACTTATATATTGATCCTACTTCTCTTTAATTATATCAGAACAACATCCAACTCGAACGCATACAACCTTGCATCGTAAGAGACTACACTCACTTTAGAGTTAGATCAAACGATAAATAAAACCCTAACACATCAATCTCATTTAAATAACTTCAATTAGGTAACTTTAATTGATTATAATATATATTTTTCAATGACAGTCAAACATCATAAACTAAAAGTCAATTAAATTTGAAAATCTACATATCACCTTAAAACATCTCGAGCATCATCGAATCTACAAAAATAATTAAATCTGAAAAATGTAGATTTTATAAAAATTTTCTAGATTCACTACTATTCGAAATTTTTTCTTACCAAACACTTTAATAGTTAATTATATCAATGTTTCAAAAATATTTTATAAACCAGATTAAATTATTGTTTATATTATTGTATAAATTCTTCATTCGAAATTTATCGTTTTATGTATATATCTTTTTTATAATACTTCAAGTAATGTAAAATAAATTTGTAAATAACATTCAAAAATACAATCAAAATTTAACTGTAGAAGAATATAATGAACTTACATCATATGTGTCTTCAACACCAATTCAAATATTATCAAAATTGATTCCATAATACAACGAGACTGAATACAATATCAATAACGAGCTCATTAACAATATTTTACATCTTTATATCTAAATTCTCGAGCGTTGTCAATTTATCACTCATAGAAACAACAAAGACTCTATAAATCCCGAATTAATTA
The DNA here is from genome assembly GCA_963988835.1 of Hexamita inflata. Taxonomy (NCBI): domain Eukaryota; phylum Fornicata; order Diplomonadida; family Hexamitidae; genus Hexamita; species Hexamita inflata. The sequence continues at coordinate 264,508 of CAXDID010000865.1, read as the reverse complement.
AATTCTGCAAGGAACTCATTCCGATAACAATATATAAGTCAATATAAATTATAATCAACTATGAACAATAATTTAAAATCACAAGCTGTCTATTATCTTGTTTCATCGTTCCAATTTGTTATGTCAGTGAATTAAAAGCAAATGCAATCATTACCACTCCAAATCTTTAAGACATCCATCTAACCTTTGGAGTTTACCAGCAATCAATTCATCAACACATATTTAATTCAAACTCTCTAAATCAAATCATACACCACATCAACGCAAATGAATTCGATAACAGAAAGGACAACTTAATAGCAATCACAGTATCTAAAGAAGAAACCACTTACTTCAGATAAAATTGTGACTGGATTACATCGTACACTCCATTCGTCAAACATCAACAGCTCCATCGTTTTCTAAATAGTGAATATAGTTTACAAGAGCCTCTATATTTCGAGAACTGTATAGACCTCACTTAATTCAATTTAGAGAACAGTTTCTACAAACGACACATCCAAAATCACATTAACGATCCAGAAAAGAGCCTATATGAATTTGAAAACAGTGGAGCTGCAAATTTCGATTTTGATATGACGCAATTTATCAAATTCATCAATTCTATTATTATTTGAATATTTATTTTTATTTTTACAGTTTTTTATCCAAATATAACATTTATGTAAACACTTGAGGAAAGATTAGCATTACTACAACTATAATACGATTAAGCGCTTAAAGCAAAAGATCGTAAGACACTCACCAGATTAGGCACCGAGATGGAAGCTATTGAGCAACTTATAGCAAATTAAACAACTCCACATAATCCGTTCGAGCATGTCTAATAAAAACCTAAAGAAACACTCACATAATAACTCAAAGACAAAATTCTACTGAATACAACTCGCTAATCAAAATTAACTCAGAGACAAAAGAAAATTCGACAACAACAACGTCTTAAATATCAATCTCATGGATTTGAAAATATAGAAGCTAAATATCAAGAAATTTAGAACGTTTAAAAAGAACTTCAAGATGAACTAAGGTAACTCAGTCCAGATTAAATCCAAATGGTTATCGAAAACAATACAACATTCCTTAATCCTCAATAGGTAGCATTCTTTCGTATGTACTGTCCTTTTATTCTCAAACACTACTTAAAAGGACGTCTCATCGTAACTTATCGCGTATTAAATAAAGATGGCTCTGTAGACTTCAAGACTAAGAACTTCGAGATCAGATCATAAACAATTAGAGACTACAACGATTTCATTAAGAAGTATGGAAATATAATTTCAGAAGAACAGACAGTTGGGAGTGATGAATAAAATGGTCTCTCTTTAGCTCAAGCTATATCAATTGAAATTGTACCACTCCAAGTACTGAAAGATACTGTAGCAGGAACACTAGAAGTACAACACAAACGAAGAAATGGAGCCTATTTAAATTATATCAACAAAATAGAAGAACTTGATTTATCTAGATATCAAATAGGTAACACTATTGAATAACATAGTAGATTATCTGAAGTCTAATGCTTTATACACTGTTTAAGAATCTCAGGTGTTTATACAAGAGAACAGGTTAATAACATCGAACTCTAAATTAGCCAAGACCTCAAATATCTTGCAGTTCTCAATCTAAAGAAAATCAAAGGACTTGGCTGTATCATTATAAACGATTATAACACTACATAAAGAACTGATAGAAACATATCATCTCACACACTCTAAATAATTCCAGATGATCACGAAGGATTTGAAACATGTGTATTGGAGTGAAATTTTTGTATAAATCGAAATAAATATATAATGACTTATATGTTCACATACTTAAACCCTCTTAAACTAAGCTTAAACTAATTCTTTCTGAATGTTTTAAATAACAACACCACTTAAAAATCAACTAAATTCATTCGTTTTAGTATTTTAATTAGCAATGGCAATCCGAACGTTTCTCCTTCAGATGTAGATGGACCAATATTAAATAATTTTCATTCGGCTTAAGTAAAAGAATATCTGTGTATCTTATTCTGAAAATCGATACTTTTCACACATTTTGAATTAGTGAACCACTTTGGAGTTTCTTGGCGGCGATTTCTTAATTGTTATTACTATCAATAAGTATGAACTTAAGAAGTTAAGAAGTCTCTACTTTGTGTATATCTTTAAGTTGATAACACAACTCAATTTATGAGTAATATTCATGTGATCTATTGGCATCTATTCTTATAATATTGGCTATTTATTGCATTAAATCAGTGCTTCTGATTGATTATGAGTGTACAACCGCTAGCCGAGGTCGCCATTGAAGATTTCTAAGAACTCCAAACCAATAAACACGCTGACAATTTTTAACTTGTTCCAAAACTGTTTAAAGGAGGGGAGAACACTGAAATATTAATTTCTGATGATATTATTTGGTTTAACACCAGTTTTTGACTCTATTTTTGATTGAGTATCTTGGTGACAAAGTCATTTTGTATTTTTGGTCAATCATTAGTCTCTGCTGTGGTGAGTCGGAACAATGTAAATAAACTCAAATCAAAACCGCCGCTGAGTTTCCTTTCTTGGTTAAAAAGTAGAAAATCGATGAATTTTGTGAGCTTTGTCGTGTAAAATATTTGCTTGCTTAAACCTTTTAACTTTGTGCTAACAAGATATCTGTTGATTGCCAGAGCTTGAACAGGCCGCTGAAAATACCTTATTTCTACTAAAACGTTAGATTTTATGAAGTAGGTTGAATAAAGTTGTGTAAGATTGTTTACGATGGTTATAGAGCATTTTATAACGGTATAGAGATTTAAATCAGCATTAAATTACTTTATATGCAACACTTGAATTCATTTGCATGCTTTACTTGAAACGAAGTGGTTGAATATTTTTGAATGAAATTAATATTGGAATGATATCACTATAAGAATACTACAACTGTTGATTAAAAATATGCTGGTCACGACAAAACGCTATATTCTGCACATGTGATTTGAAACAATTCCTAAATTACGTTTAGGACTTATCGAATAACACTATTTCATTAATGAAGCTGTTCCAATTTCGGCTTTCTGGATAAAACACTATAATCAATATCATAATGATTCAAGATTCGCTAATAACACAAATATCGAAAGATATAGAGAAGATAGAAACTATTTTGAAACTCGTACTAAAATTAAAGGTTAAGTTGCAACAACACTAATCGGAGAAATACTTGTACATATGCTCAGAGAAAAATTACTCTAGCCAATAGATGATTTAAATATACACAACTATAAATAAGTATCTAAACAAATCATTAGTGGCTAATTCGATTTAATCGGATAATATCAAAAATATTTCGAATATGAACCCAGAAAAGATGTAAATTTTAATAGAGTCATCTTCGCTGATTTTGAAACATTCACTGGTAAAGAGTACATCGATGAAACAACAAATGAAATCAAACGTACTAACACAGCTCATGAGCCATTTATGTTATGTTATACTGAAGATGGTGAAAATGTTACTACAGCTCGCTCAATACATTATTTAATCAGATTTCTCGACAAACATCACGGATCATCTGATACTTCCACTCCAAAACAGTCTATATGTGTATATTACTACAATTTATCTTATGACGCGAAGTTCATACTTACAACCAAGTATGCAATATCTGATGTTATCCAATAAGGCTCAAAATAACTTGCTTTCACTATTTATCGCAAGGGTTATTCAATTGTCTTTAGAGATGCCTATAGATTATTCAGTCCAGACACATCTATATCTAAACTTCCAGCCATGTTCTTCAATAAACAAGATCAATAAAATATATTTAAAGAACTAATGCCTTATAATTACTACACTAAAGAACGATATTTAAACAACATTGGTAGTATAACTGAATCTCTTGAATTTCTTCCAGCTGGAACAACTCATGAAGACTTCACAAGAGCCATCAACAGAGCTGAAGCCTTATTAGACGAAGATTCATATGATATGTATAAATACTGTAAATTCTATTGTGAACAAGATGTCAAGATTCTTGCTAAAGCTGTAATGATATTCAGAGACAACCTTAGATAACAATATGAGCCTCTTGATATACATTTAGACTTATATAACTACTTAACTATATCATCATTAGCTATGGATGTTCAATATCGTCTCGGATGCTTTAATGGGTGTTATAAGGTCTCTGGACTTCTTAGACACTTCTTATAATAATTTGTAATAGGTGGTCGTTGTATGACTTCTTCAAACAGACGTGTACTAAAGACTGAGCCAAATACATAAATAGTAGACTTCGATGCTGTATCTCTATATCCTTCAGCGATGAGAATAATGTACTATCCATCAGGTCCGGCAAGATCATTAAACGCTGAATAAATTGCTTTCTATAACAACCCATCTAATCTATTCAATATAACTCTTGATCAAGACAGTCCAGACCAGAAGACATTATATCTTGAGGTCAAGCTCAAACGAAATCAATAATTCATTCCTCGACAGTTCCCACTCGTTAGCACAATTGATGATGATGGTGTTCGATAGTTCTCAAATAACTTCGATGAGTCCATTTCATACTTCTATGACCACATTTCTCTCTAAGACCTTGTAGAGTTCCAACATATCGAATATCAAATCGTATCTGGAGTATATTTCTAAGAACGTAATTATACAATCAGAGATGTAGTTCAAGAGATGTTCAATAAACGCATAGAACTTAAAGCTTAAAAGAATCCAGCTCAAATCATATACAAGCTCATGCTTAATAGTGCATATGGAAAAATGATTGAGAAAATACATCCAACATAAACTCTTGTACTAGATAAACTTGAGTTCTATAAACTAGTTCTCAAACAATCAACTAATATAGACAACGTTGAATAAACTGGAGGAAAATATGTTGTAACACTTAAATAAGAAATTTCAGACCAATCAACATTTACATTTGGAGGTGTTCTTGTTCTGAGTGTATCTAAACGCATTATGAATCAAGTTATGTGTACAGCTGAAGATAACAATCTAAATATCTATTATTAGGATACTGATTCAATGTAGATAAATAAAGCCTCATTAAATATACTTTAAGAAGCTTATCAAAACAAATATCAACGATAATTAATAGGATCGGCTATGGGATAATTTCATAGTGATTTCTCAAGTTCATTAGGAGAAGTCTAATATGCTGATCAAGCAGTTTATATATCTAAGAAGGTTTATTGTGCAAGACTTGTAATAGATGCTTCTAAAAATATATATGATTATCACGTGCGTATGAAAGGTGTATCTGATGGAGCTATCACAGTTGAAGCTGAAAATAACTTTAAAGGAGACTATATATAATTATATAAATATTTATTCGACTAGAATCCAATCAAATTTGATCTCTGTGCATCTAAGCCAATATTTGAATATAAAGGCTATCAAGTCTTCACTAAAGACACTTTTATACGTCAATTGGCATTTCCTCTAAATAAACATGAAAAGTGAATATTCTGACATTTATTTTTGACTTTTTTGTATCAGAGTAACAAAATATAAATGAAACAATATCAGAATAAATAAACTTTAAATGATTTAATTAAGAATAATGTCAAACAAACACCATAAGTTGTTGTTGAAGCTACTAATAACACTGATAGATTTCTCAATCGTGTGAAAGTTATGAACTTGTGTAAAGAAGATTTTGATTATGTACATATCTATGTTGATTCAACAGTTGCCTTCAAAACACAATTTGGATTCAACATTGGTATTCTCAGAATTATATTCTTTAAGGAAAACAAGCCAGTGTATGCTTATAAATGTCCTGAAGATATGCCTCAAACATTTGCTAATAAAATTGCTCCTAAGATTGATAGAGGCCAATTTTAATATTTCATTATTGATAACAAACTCGAAACTGTAACTAATGCTGTTGGAGAACAAATTCAATATTTTCCAATTACCTGTCCAATGGTTGTTTAAGCTGAAGTTGTTGATAAGTTAAGACTTAGATAAATTGCTGATGCAAGACCAAAGAACACTACAACTAAATCTAAAATGATTACTGCTGATGATTTCAATGGACTTGATTTAGACTTTTGAGTAATTAAATATTTATTTTTTGTATTATATATAATGACAGCTCCAAAAGATGACTTCGATCCAACTCTTAATACTTATCTGAAATTAAGTAAACAACTATATAAAACTGATTAAATGACTCTTGCTCATGACACAGCTATCGTAAACATGGCTAATTATATAGCAGCAGAAATACCAAAATTACAAAAGCAAGTTGAATATATATTAGAACAAATCAAAAACTTACTAACTCATAGTACTTTATGATTATTAAAATAACTTTTTTAAGATTATATTAATGTAAACTAAACACGATATCTCAAATATAGAATCTATAAGCTCTTTAGAATCATTCTCAGAAGAATCAGAATATAAACCAATATTCGATCAATCTCGTTCTTATTCATTATTTGAAACTATTAATGATTATAAGTAAGGAGAATAGTTTAAGTATATAAACGAATACTCTTCTTATCTAGTATCTAATTTCGGACGAATTACGTTTAATGAAGATAAAGTTAAAAGAGCTCCAATAAGCATTTCAAATGGATATTATCAAGTTTCTATATAAAATGAATTTGGTAGCAATCATTACTTTATTTATAGACTTGTAGCTCAATCCTTCTTAGGAGAATGTCCAGATGATTATGAAGTTGATCATATAGATAGAAACAGACAAAACAATTAATTATCAAATTTAAGATATGTTACAAGAAGCTAAAATTTGAGAAATAAATCAAGTTATTCAGGTTATTCTGCTGAGTACTCTGAAGTTCTTCCAAGTACTTGTGTAAAACTAAATACATATAAACATCATACATTCGATAGATACTTTATCGATACAATCACAAATTAATTATATAGTTTTGATAACAACTAATACAGAAAAATTAATATAACTTAAGACAATCGTTATAGAGCAAGAGATATCAATGGTAAGTTAACATCAATATTTCCTCATAAGCTCACTAAGAATGATTATAACTAATGATCATTTTATTTTTTATATATAATTAAAATGAACAACTTAACATCTGATTCAATAGAGCCTCTAAAGAATTGTAAGCTTCCATTATCATCGTTTAGCTTTACTGGATTATTTGGAAGTCCTGGATGTGGAAAAACAACTTAACTTTAAAATATAGCCGATACAATTGTATAATGGAGTAAATCAACTACTTATGATTTAGATAAGCCAACTATCTGTAATGGAACTGTAAGTCACTACATATATATCTCGCCATCTACTCAGACTGATCATACATTAAACAATAAAGATTCCAAGATACTAATTCAAGGTACTGATGATAACATACTTGATCTAACAGAGTCAATTAAAATTATGAATGATCGTTTCGAACAAACTATTAGAGTATAAAATTTTCTTAGATAAATTGCTAAAGACATATATAAAGAAATATATAATGAAGTCAATTTGATCAATCGAAAATAAATTTTATAAAGTCACCCTTAATACAATTTGATATTAGCTTGTTTAGCTTCATTAAACAAATTCAAATAAGATTATCCAGAGCTTCGATTTAAAGAAACTGATAAAAATATTATATAAGTACTTTCTGATATGACATCTAAATAGAATAATTTGTTTAGTAGATTTGAAATGTGTTAACATAATTCATAATCTGAAATTTAATTCGATGGCTATATGGTGAGACGTCCAAAAATCATTTTAATAGCTGATGATTAGGCTGGCTCGAAACTCTTTACTAATACAACTAGCAATCCATTTTATAATTTGTTATGTATTCGTAGACATCAAGCTCTGTTCTTTGTTGGAGTTAGTTTACATTCTCCGGGAAATATGCAGTACTCTTTCAAAATGCAGATGAACTCTATGCTACTATTCAGAGGCATTCCTTAAGAGAAACTTAAACTATTATACGACAACATATCATCTCTTGATTCAATTGATTTTAACTTGAATTCGTTTATAAAAATATATCAAGACATAACTGGATATAATGAGACAGATATGACTAAAAAGGAACAATATAGATTCAATTTTGTATATGTTCAATCTTAGCCAATATAAGCCATTTATAGAAACTTCGACACTAGACTTAAATGAGTATATATTTTTTAGTATATTTAAATAATGTACTCAACAATAGCCCGTATAGCAACGTAGGCCATTCCTACTATCATAGCATCTAAAGTAGAAGAAGTTCCAACACTTCCAATAGCTTCATCAAAATCAATTTAAACTAATGTTATTGGCTTCATAGACAACATCAAATAAGAAACTCTGAAACAAACTGTTGCAACTCAAAAATAGCTCAACGATTTCAATGAACGTTGTGAACAAGTAATTACAAACATAAAAGCTCTCAATCAAGACTCTTATCAGATTATCGATTTGTTGATACTATAACTTATGGCAGTAGCCGAATATACAATTCAAGGCACAAAGCTCGGAGAGTACAGATAATAAACTGTATTTGAACAAATATAAAAGTTCTTTAATAACACTCTCACAACTAATGAGAAAGTATTAGTACTATAGCTCATAGAACAAATCTTCAAGGGGAACAAGAAACAGTTATTAGATATATTTGAAGATATGTTCTCTATAGCAAATGGCTGTGGACTCTTCAGTAGTTGCACTGCTTTCTGAAAGTGATTAATTTTTTCAAGAACATATAATGACAAATTAAGAACTTGTATTTGTAAACTAATATGATTCTTGGTAAGGGGACTTGCTTGAACTGAGAGACTCTAAATATATGAAAGAGAAACTTCAAAATTGTTTTGTAAGCATATTTTACAGTCCTGCTACACATTTGTTGCACTTGAAGCTAATCACATATAAAACTCCAATATGGACTGTAGAACATTTTAAAGAGCTATAGAGGTATTTAGTTGATAACGATTTAGAAGCTGATATTGATACTCTTACTACAGATTTTGGAGGAGAATATAAAGGTGTTTTCGAAGACTATTTAGTTAAATTTAATGTATCTCATAGAGTTGTGTTATTTGATGATTTGTAGCTTGCACCTATAAATGCTATGTGTAGATATATTAGAGGACGAATACAAAAGGGCATCTAAGATTTATCTGAGTTATCTGATGAATAACATGATAGTGGACAAGTATACATAAACTAAAATCAACTAGAAACTATTCTTGATAATCTTATGAAATTTCATAATTTTGAGAAATCTATTAGACTATATTCAAAAGTCCCAGCTAAGATTACCAGAGAAGAGGTTGATGATGTGAATGCTGTTAAGAAAGCTTAGAATGATGAGTTAAATGATGTTTATGATTTCTAGCTCGGAGATATTGTTAATGTGTTGTTGTTAAAAGAGAATTCTAAATTTGACAAGAAACGTGAACGTAAGTGGAGTAGAGGAACTTATAAAATTATTAACAAAATAGGAAGCTTCTTTCAAGTAATTCCAGAGCCATTTGATTTTGATTAGTATGTACAAACATTCAAGTTATAACGAGGACATCCTTGGGGAATTCCAGCTTATCATCGTAAGTGTTATCAGTTGAAGTTTGCTAAAAATTAAACGTTATCAAAAGAGTATTTTAGTTATGAGCTTGAAAATACAAATTTCTATACATTTGATAGCATTTAAGCTGCTGTAAACAATAAAGGCTAAACTGTAAAAATATATGATGTATTAGAGCATGCTGAAGATATTAACTATCGAATCAAACCAAGTAGCTCAAACACATTTATAAAGGATCATTCAAAATCTACTACTACTTATTCAATCAAGCCTTCGTAGCTAAAATCTTATAATAAATCTCTTATAACTCCTATAGAAGACAAATATTTGTTCGGATTGGAATTACCTCAATTTTACATGCCTGTGTTTCTTATGAAGTGATTTTTTCTGTGTATAAATCAATTGATTGAATTAGCTGATTTATTTGAAAAGACTTCATAATGAATATTGAAATATAATTTTTTAGACTATATAAAACAATGTCCTCTAAAGACCTTAACGTAATACCAGCGAAAGTTACCGCTGTTGAATCATTATCAAACGATGTATATGTATCTTCATCTCACGATGGATTATCAATTAAAGTTGTTCACGTAAATAAATCTGGAAGCAACACAATAGATTTCGATCATTTAATTAAAGAAGGCAATTCAACTGAAATCTAATGGGAAATTTAATGTCTTCAAAATTCTATCTTATCTACTACTAACAGTGGTATCAAATATACTATGCAATTTGGAATTAAAATGGCCGCAGCTTCATTAGGAAGATATTATTGGAAGAATGGCTTCGTATACTTCAGAAAGCAACAATAGCAAGTTATGCTAGTTTATCATTCACACTTGCTCCTCCTGTTGTAGTTTGTACTACAGCTATGAACTCTACATTCCCAATCTATGAAAGTATTGTTAACTATAATGGTGAACTCAAAACAACTGATCTATTCAGAAAGTCTATGTTCTAACAAATGTTACTTCCAAAAGACTATCAAGAGACTATGAGCTAAACATGGTTCGAAGGCGATACTATTTTATTTGATGAATATGTACTTCCTTACGATGAAGTAACTAAACTTTATATTGACATTGGTACTCCTGCAAATTGGGATACAGCAGCTTGTAAAAACAATCAAATCAAAAAGGTTGGTAATGATTTTATATGGACATTCAGAAAAGATTTCTTTATACCACTCAATATGCTCAATTAAGTATTTAACTATTCAAACAATTTCTATACTAATACTATAAAGAAATAAAGTTTATACATAATGATTAGAACACAATTAAATTCATTAGCAAAATGCTTTGGAAGCTCTAAAATATTTAATGAAGAATATACAGGAATTGGGCTTGTTGATTTATAAGTTGTAACTAAATCATCTTAAGTTGTTCAATCAGATATGGCTAAGAAATCAAATACGATAATATAAAATGGTATTGGAGTTGAAGTTAGACCAATGACAACTATGTACACAGATCAAACTCTTGTATTGCCATCAAGCTCAAATCATATGAGTGTTGCCAGAGCAGCATTAGTAATTGAACTTAAAGACTAAAATACTGATGATTCAACATATTTACACTAGAGATTTACTGGTATGTCTGCTCAGGATATGCTCGATTATAGAAATCAATAATTGTTAGCTGAACAAATAAACGATGGCGTTACAGCTGCAGTTACAAAAGCTCCTTTGTGTACTTAAGACTTTGTGTTCTTTGGAAACTATAATATACATCGAGGAAACGAAACCTATAAACTCTTTACAAATGACTTATAAGATTTATAGTCTTTCAGAAATGAAATTATTAGAAGCACTAATATGAGTTAATAATATGATAGAGGATTATCTCCAGCCTTTAGTAATATGTTTGAATGGTTATCTAAATATGCATTTACATTCAACTCTTTAGAACAGTTCTCTATGGATGAATGCACAAGTGATGTCGTAGGAGATGGCTATAATAGTATATAAAATTCACTGTTCTTCTAATATCAATTAGTTGAATATAGAAATGGACGTAAGACTAATGATGGTAATTGTAATAGATATTTAACACTTCCATCAGCAGATAACGTTAGAGCTCAAAATATGCATGCTAATACAATCAGAATTTAAGCATATACTTTCTATGATAACTTATTGATGTATGATATGAACAATGGCTAAATCAACATTAAAGACTTATAGTGAAACTGAACAAGAATTGTATTTTATTTTTTGACTTTATATAAAGATGATTATATACTATGAAGGTACTCAGAACGAAGAGTTTTTGTATACCGATTGTACATATTATGATGAGCTAGCACAAATAGATAAAGAGGAATATGATATCTAGCCTGTAGTTAGATTTAGTTTGCCAGGATTGTTGTTGAGTAAAGCTAAAATATTATTAAACACTAAGATATCCAAAATAGATGAATCAACTGGTTTGCCTAAAATAGTTTCAATTGACTATGAAGTTGTGCTTGATGAGTACTTTGGAACAAGATAAACAGAGTTGATATACTTAACAGAACTAGCAGACTTGATATAAGAAGCTGCTAGAAAAGCTCTTAATGATACAGACTTTCTTGTTAAAGTCGATCCAGAATGGTTAACTAAACACAGTTTATCGAGATTTAGATTCACTGGTAAATAAACAACTATAAAGTTTCCTGAGTAAGAAAGTTATTGGCTAGCTAAAATGTTAGGAGCGAAACCATTTGTTAGCAACAATTATGTAGAAGGAAAAACAAATGATTGTGAAGGAAATGAAATTGATGAAAATGGACTAATTACAAGACTAAATAATAAAACTATGTACATAACAAATTCGAATGGAGACATAACTTTTGATTATACATTTTATATCAACTTTATAAAATCTGTATTTGTTACTTGTAAGTACATCACTAAATAAACTGTTCTTGTAAAATATAAAAAGTATATTATACTCAGACACGATTTAGATGTTACTCCTCTTGCAAGAGTCAAAATTACAAGTGATTTCTTATCAACAATATCAAAAGATTAGTTATATAAAGGTTTATCAATTTGCTTTTGTGATGAGAACTTTAAAGAAATTCCATTGGATCCTAATACGTTTTATGAAATCGAGTTACATATAACCAAGTCTAGAAAGAGAGCCTAATTAGAAGTTGATAGAAATACTATAAATGCTAATTAAGCGGCCATATATGAACGTAGAGCTTTAGATGAACAATATAAACAACATTAAAGAGCTACATAACAATTTGAATTGAACTTCGAAAATAATAGAAAACAGTATGAAACTGATTATCAGATATATAAAGATTTAAGAGAATAAATATAGGCTAATACTTAATAAAAGAATGATGCAATAAATTCTTAAAATTTTAATAGTGGATAAATTCCAAAAGACTATGAATTTGCTTATAATTATTTTGAAGATTTTATTAAAAAAGGCACCGATAATTTAGAATAAATAAGAAATAAAGAAGAAAATTTATACAAATAAGCATGTGATTTCACGTTACCTGTATAAGAACAATATAATGCATCAGCTGAATTATCTAGATTTTATTAAACATCTGATGAGTAACCGAATATATAATACAATTATATTAAATTAGCTGAATAAATTAAAGGAGCTCAAACAAGAGTTATATCAATGCTTAAAGGAGGTTATGGAGATAATTATGTGACTCCTTTTAATCCAACAGATGAAGGTTTTAAAGCTGAACGTAATCGTGTAAATATTATTTAAAGCAGCAACCTTAGATAACGTGCTCAAACAGCTTTATAAGAATTTATGCTTAAGAACTAATCATTAAACGAAGCTATGAAGAATGGTTTAGATAAAAAGACTGTAGATAAACTTAGCACAAAGCATAAATAAGAATATGAAGATACATTAAATAGATATACTTAAGATGTTTAATAAATGTAGAATGAATATAATGAAGATATAGCTGAATAAGAAGCTTATAAAGTTTATTTGTAATTTAAAGAATTTGAACAAGACTAGAAAGAAAAACCTGATAAATAATTAAATAAAAGTAAAAATTATTTGTATAAAACAGAATAATAAGTAAGAGAAGGATTTAAAGGTATCGCATAAAAATATGCTAAAGCTTGGGGAAAATAAAGTCCAGGCTTAGAGTTTAATCCAGATGATGTAGAAAAATATCTAGAATATTCTAAACAAAGATATGAATAGGAATAATAACAGAAGTAATAATAAGAGTATATTGAATTATTATTAAGTACTGTTGATGATAAAAATTATATTAATACTTTCAAATAACTTCCAGTTGAATAGTAATAGAATGTACTTGCTTAATTAGATCAAGGATTTAAAAATTATCCACAAGAAATTTAATAATAGTATATATTAAATTTGGATAAATAAAAGCATCCAGAAAAATATTAGACTTAACTATTGTTCGATGTTGCATAATTACCTAAGAAAGAAAAGTCTAATAAAGTTCAACTCGATACAACGATGACTAAATAGAATTAAATAGATTATATGTTAGGAGCAATAGGAACAGAAGGCTAAAATTACTATTATGATGCTACGGAATAAGAATAATAATAAATATTCAATAACTTTTATAATATAAAGTGATTCTTAATTTTTAAATAAACTTTTTTATATATAAGTTAACAAAGATGTCTACAACAACTGAGAGAGAAGTAGGATGGAGAATTAACAAAGAAATAATTCCAGAAAGTAAAGATGAGACTAAAGAATATAAATGGTATCAGAGCACTGGTTGGAAGCTTGTAAATAAAGCTAAAGTTCAATCTAATGAAGTTGATTCAAATGGTGTTCTAATCAAGCCAGAAGATATACCAGGAAAGGTTTGGAAATTAAATTCTAAAAACAAATGGTGTTCACACGTTGATATGAGTGATAGAAATAATAAACCAACTTGTAATAAGAAAGATAAAGATTATTTCTGGAATGAGAAAGCTAAGGCTTGGAAGCTTGCAAATATAATATATGCTGATAAGAATGATAGATACAGTTTCGTTGCTCCTATTCCGAATCAACCAGAATCTAAATAAGAATCTAAATAAGAATCTAAGAAGACTGTGGAAGAACCTAAAGTTGATGAATAAAAGTTACGTCAAGAACAAATTGAAAAACAAATTGATTTGTACTATCAAAAGAAAGAACAAGAACTTCAAGCTAAGATGTAATAAACTCAATAAGCTCCAGTTCAAGCTCCAGCACAATAAGCTCCTTAAGTTCAATAAACTAAAGTTGTATTTGATAATCCATTATTGAATAAATATATGTGAGTTTTGAAATGATTATTTTTTTTGTGTATAAATAAATGAACATTATAAACACTTTTGATGCCACTGTATTATCGGATTTAAACGGTAAGTTGACAATAAGTGGCCCTCCAAATTATAAACAAGATGATTTTACAAGTCTATTGAGTGTACGTGCTGTAGAAGACATATTTGTTGTTGACGGAAAAATCACGTTATATGAAATAATTAACGATACTACTATAAACGAACATGAATCTAGAAACTATGTACATAAACAATTTAATAATAAAAACGAATTCATGCTTGATTTTAATTCATGCTTCGTAGACTAAAATAGTAAGAGTATGCTTATAATGTCAATAGAAGATAAAGCTTTTAGAATAGCATTTTAAGATGGATACGAAAAATGCTATTTAGAATATGAAGGTAATGTTTAAAAATTTATTGGAAAACCAACGTAATTAGAAGTTATATTAGATGGTACATTATCTATTGATAGTGCCGATAATGATCCTCTTAAATAAATTCTATTAACATTTACAAAACAGAAAATTGATACTGCTTAATAATTTGTTGATATAGTAAATACTAAATTCGATAAAGTTATTAAATTAACATATAATATTAATACAAATACATTTAATATTAAATATTTAAATGATAAAGTATATAAGAAATTAAATTATACTGGTAATCTTAAAAGGTATTTATTAAGATAAGATATTTCTACAAGAATTTTAAACAACGAGAAGCTTGAAGATAGTATATAATTAAATATAAAGTATCTATAAATCAAATGTGATCAACTTGAATGTGGAATGTCTTCATATCTGCTAAATCCAGAAAATGGTAAGTTAGAAGCTCAATTTGGATCGAATGTACTTTAAGTACTATGTCCTAATTAAATGAGCTATTAAAGTAAGAATATGGATTTACATATAAAGTTGCTTTAGAATATGCCTTTAAATTTCTATATACAAGATCAAAATAATGTTGATGTTGATGTATAGTATATTTTGTAGATGAGATTTTATAAATAAGATTTCTTTCAATAATAGTCAGATAGCGGAGTGACAGCTATCGAACGTCATACTAAGAAATAATTGTTTGTATATTTAAGTGAAGATAATAGATAGTTTAAAATTAATGGCTAGTTCAATCATATAGCTATTGGATAAGCTTATGGAGACATAGGAATTCAAGAGCAGTCTAAAACGTTTATTAGTAGTTATATATACAATTTAAATATAAACGAATACAAATTTGATATATTACATGCTTATTAGTATAATATCGAAAATATAAATAATTCTGTATTTGTTTGGAAATAGGTACCTTCTGACTGCTTATTGAGATTTGATCTATAAATTTATGCTACAGAGTATGATCAGTACACAATTGAAAAATAATAGAGACTTAAGACAGATTAAAAACCTAATATATTAATAAGACTCTTTGTTAAATGAATTTAAATATTATTTTTTAATATATCTAAAATAACAATGAGTGAGTTACCGAATGATTAAGGTTCTAGTTAATTATTAGATAAGGCAACAGATTTAGCTAATCAAGCTGTAGACGAATTAGTTCCAGAAGACTACAAGCCATTTGGAAGATAAGCTGTATAAACACTTGGATAAATTCCTAGAGTAGTAAAAGATTATAGATTAGGAGGAATGATGCCTCCAAGTTCTAAATTAGGTGATATATCAAGATAAAAACCATTAACTGGATGGTAGAAATTTAAGCGTGGCTTTGGAAAATTCTTTAATGTAATAAAAGGTCCTGCTTCGAAACTGATTGGAGCTCTTCCATTCAGCGGCTTCCTAAAACAAGGAGCAGACGCAGCAAGTGGATTGATAAATCATTTCAAAGGAAAGAAGTGAGCAAATATAATTTTTAGTTTTTTATATATATTGTAAAATGTAATTCAAACAAATTTAAGATTTTCCAAACTATATTGTATATGAAAATGGTATTGTACAAAATATCAGATCAAATAAAATAATAAAAGCTGATTTAAATAACTAAGGATATTTAAGAGTAACATTAAGTAATGATGGAAATGCTTAAAGGTTTTGTCTTTAAAGATTAGTTGCAGAGATGTTTATTGGAAAGTGTCCTGATGGATAAATGGTTGATCATATTGATAGAAATCCTTTGAATAATCATTTTACGAATTTAAGATATGTTTCTTAATCAGCTAATTAACGAAATCAAAAATCTTATAAAGGAACTGAAGCTATATATGTTGACTAGATACCTGAAAGATGTATAGAAGTAACATAATATAATCATCATAGATTTGAAAACTATTTTATCGATCCTATTACATATGAGATGTATTATTTTAATGATTTATAATATAGAAAATTAAATTTGAATACTACTTAGAATAACTCTTTATACTATTGTACAAGAAATAATTAAAACAAAGCAGTAAAATAAAGCTTAAATGTACTTAAGAGTTAATATAAAGTAGCTGAGCAAGTTGAATGAATGATATAATTTTTTGATATAGTATAATGAAGAATAGATGTAAACTATAAATAACTGGATATGATTAACATGTACTGCATAATTATTTTCTGAATCCATATACTTGTGATATGTTTTATTTTAATGATTATGATTTTATAAAATTAGATTTAAAAATAAAAGATGGATATTAGTATTTTAAAGCTCTTGATGATAATAGAAAAGAAATAAAAATTTATTTAGATGATATGCGGTAAGTTCTATAACATTATGAGAAAACATATGATTGAATAATTTTTTTAATATATTGTAAATAACATATGGAAAATTAAATGAACTTAACTCTTATGCCTTTGAAGTTTTATGGATAACACGAATTTGATAGATATTTCTATGATGTTGAGATGTAGTAGTTATATAAAATTAAAAATAGTGTGACTCATTAGAAAGGATATAAAGTTGAATTAGTAGAACCTAAGTATACTGGAGCTTATTTGTACTATAATTGTTTTAGTATATTGAATGATCGAGTTAAGGTATCTGTTATATAATTATAAGATGCTTGTAAATGAGTTTTATTTTTTGTATGTATTTAAATATGTCGATATAAGTTTTAAATGATCCTAATAAGGGTATAATAAAATGTGAAAAGTTGATAAATGGCTTATAGACTATAAATTTTAATTAAATGAACAATTAAATATAGTTCGATAATTATAGCGTAAATGATACTTATTATATAGATACAAGTACAGGTAAGACCAATATGTTGTTTGATATTAATTAATTAGAAGGAATGAAACTCAAGGACTTTACTATAACAAATTTAAACAGTGATGTTGTAGAAGTTTAGAATAAGTTGACTATAAACTCTATGGACATTTATATGAACATGAACGAATTGATTAGATAGAGCTAAGCTTTTAAGATTAGTATCGAGAATATAAATATGAATTTGTTAGTGAAGTCATAGTAGATAACTAATTTATAAGAGTTCTAGTAGAATCAGTTGAATGTAAATAAAGAGTTCACGGATAAATTTACTTAGTAGGCTAATTAGAACTTGATATTTATGAATGAGTTTGAAGATCACTTAACTAGAATATAGAACTCTGAATTGTTTCAGGCTAGTTAGATGTTGATGAATACAGAGTTGTAGAATAGTTATTAGATTTTGTTGAATAAGACGATTGTATATGATAATAATTTCATAATACAAGACGATTTGAATAATAAGCTATCGGATAAAGTTAAAGAGCATCAAGAGAGATTGGATGTGATTGGTCCTTGTGTTCACAAGATAAATGATGATTATGTTACTCATAGTGAAATTACTGGGTTTGCTTCTGAAGGCTCAATTATTGGTTTGTCTGCAAGTATCGCAGTATTGTAGACTTAATGTATTGCCATGGATGTTGGTATAGCAGCAGCATAAAGTACAGCGACAGCAGCGGCGGCTACGGGAGCGGCTAATAGTGGATTGATAAGTACGTTGTAGAGTTAAGTTGTAAAGCTAGAAGGAGATAGTGCGATGTTGACAAGTGATATGGCAACTGTGAAGTCTGAGTAGACAACTATAAAAGTTGATGCTGCATAAGTGGCTACTGATTTAAAGAAGTTTAAGTTAGCGTAAGGATTTGCTGATGCAAGTTTATAAGGATAGATAACTGATTTGTAAGTTGAAAAGGCTGATAAAGAAACGACTTATACTAAATAAGAAGTTGATGCATATTTTGTTGCTTAGACCGATACAAATAATTAATTGAATGGAGGAATTTTATAACTTGGTTCTAGTAAGGCTGATTAGATAACTACTTATAGTATATCTGATGTTGATTCTAAATTGGCTTTAAAGGCTAATGTTGTTGATGTAAACACTAGCTTAGGACTTAAGAGTGATAAGACTTACGTGGATACTGGATTTAATTTGTATGGAAGTTAGTTAACTACTTTAAAGACAAGAGCTGATAATGTTGATATATTAAATACTACTTAGAATACGAATATCACGAATTTACAGAATAGTACAACAACTTTAAATAATGGTATGACAACTGTATTTAGTAGATTGTAAGTAATTGATAATCTGAATACTTAACAGTCTAATAGTATAGTAAGTTTAACGAATGATAATACAACTAATAAAACTGATATAAGTACATTGAAAAGTGACACAACAACCTTGAAAGCTAAATGTACAGAGATAGAAGGAATAAATACAGTTTAGACTACTGATATAGTTGCTTTGAAGACTAGATGTACAGATATAGAAACTTTAAATACAACTTAAGATTCTATTATAGAAATTCATACAGGAAACTTTGGATAAATAAATGATAACTTTACAGATGTATGGGGAAGATTGGACAAGATTGAAACGACTGATTTGGATGGTGTAACGAGGAGATTGGATTTGATAGATGTGAATGTTGGTGATATGATGCCGATTGTACATTATTTATCAGAACAAAATCCAATAACATAATAGAAGATAGTTGTATTAGAGACTGATAACACAACTAATAAAACGAATATAGCTAGTTTAACTACAAGAGCAAATGAACAAGATTAAACAAACTTGACATTTGGTGGCAAGATTACAACGTTGTAAACTGATAATACTAAATAGAATAATGATATATTTAACATCAACAATAATGTTATAACAATAGGTAATTCGGTAACAGCAATAAACACAAGAGTAACAAATTTAGAAACATATGTATACAATTTATATTCGAGAGGAACAGGTTGGTATAAGGAGGGTGATTTTGTTACTTGTTATGGAACAATTAGTATAGGTGGTGGCGGATAACCAACAGTTTATTATGCAGTTACGATGGTAGAAGTATTTCATTATTCAGTCACGGTCAAAAGAGGGTCTAACTCAGGAGGCGGTTGTGATGTTCTATATGCGGAACCAGGACTTTCATCAATGTTAATTACACATGATTATGCATCTAACGCGTATATTAGTTGGGGCAATTGGTATGTTAAAGGAAGATGGAGATGAAAAAATAATGATTTGTTCATTGATCTTATTTAGATGATATTAATTATGGATATTTTTCTTTAAATTCTTTTTATTATTATATATGTTGTTTTCCATATGCAACTTTTGCTTCATTTATTTATTTTAATAAATCTATTCTTTTTAAATCCATAGAAGCAATTGATGAATATAATTTGAATTAAGACTAATTAGCTTTTATTAATTATTCTGAAGCATGTTATATTTTTTACTTTAATTCATCTGGACAATCGAGATTTTCTTCAAGTTGTCTGAATTGATCTTATAATTCTTATAAAATATTTCTTTAAGATTGTATTGTTTTGTCTAATAAATTAATTTCACAGTTTGTATAATCTATTTCTTAATGAAGTTTATATTTTTAATCTACAAGATCACGGAGTGCTTATGCCATTTTTATATTATATTAAAAAAGTAAATTTGATTGTTGAATATTTGAAAGAAATTGATGATTTTGAAAGAACTCTTTAAGCCAGCACCGAGCAGCTGACGCTTGGCTCTGAGTGCTTTGGCAAAAATTTGACAGGATAATTTGAAAAAGTATTTAGTTGGCAGATTTAATGGGATAATTTGAAGAGGATATTTAGTTTTGTATAAGAAGTCGATGATTTACGTTTGGACCGCTTTTAACACCATACTACTAATCATCAAAAATTAAGAATAGACACAAAGTAACTTGCGAAGAAGAGCCCTTATTATGAGTGTTTTAATTGTATTTCCTAATGTTCATTCTAAATTCCTATTTTGTTGGATATCATAAGTATATTATCATAGAACTGAAATTTGTAACTGATCTTTTATCTGAAATTGTAAAACTCTAATAATATCAAGGTTGGCAAAATGGTGATATTTCACTATGTTTATAGAATTACACTACATTTTTCATATAACCAGATACTTTGAATACTATAGTTTTAAACTGATAATGTATCATAATTATAGCTAAGTAATTCCTATACTAAAAACTTTATATAAATTTTATAAGAATTTTATGTACATAGTATTGGTAAGTGTAGAATAATTGTAATATACGGTTTCATATGTACGGTTTCAATTCCATCCCAAATGTCAGGTAAAATTTCTTCTGAAAAAGCTCTCAAGGTAATTGCCACACAAATTTCTAAACGATGTGGAGTAAGCGCTTCAAAGCTCTTAGATAACTACAAAGTATTGGATGAACATCTAACTTCTTTGATAAAGTTCAACTGGAACTTAGTTGCCGAACAAATGAATGTTCCAAAAGCTCGTGTTTACAGGTGGTACTTCGACACCCACCAGCGCAACCTGTACGGGAACGTGAACCAGGAAGACATGGCCATAATCAGGAAAGAAGTGAAGAAGGCCGTCGCAAAGGGCCAGGACCTCGGGCTTCCCTTCCAGAAGGACCTGAAGTCCAAACTGTCCCAGGTGTACCACAGGAACTCCTTCACGGTCGCCTTCAACAACTGCAAGAGACTCATCGTCATGGACTTCCAGAAGAACTCGGTCCACAGCGCCTCCAACGACACGAACTCCATCTCCGACCACTCCAGCGAACTAGCGAAAGAGCTGGTGAAGGAAGAAAAGATCGACAACCTATCTTTCATCGCCCACTCGCCCTTCGAGGAAGTAGCTCCGAACGACTTCTTCTTCGACTTCTTCAATTTAGTTTTTGAGTGATTATCTAGATCATTTAGTTAACCAGTGTTTTAGGTAATGAGGAGACACTACCTAGAATGACAATAATATATTGATTGTTTTGAAATACGGATATAATATAAATTTTGGTTGGAATATGACCTACTGATCGATTGTAATATAATTTATCACTTGCTCAAGTTCGAGCATCATCTTTGTCGAATCTTTTCTTTCATCGCTGGAATAACATTCTGAGATGAATATCTCAACTCAATACAAGGAAACTTCACCCCCGTGTTGGGAAGAACTGGGCTCGAATGAAGGTTTTAGCGGCTTGTTGATCTTGTCTCGTTTCTTCGTGTGTTGCCTTTTCCTTTCATTGGTTGGGGTGGAATTAATTTCGAATAGTTAACTAATAATACGGCACAAATGAGCAAAATTTAGACTAAGAATGCGTAATAACTGTTTTTGATTAATAATTCCAAATAGAAGGAAGCCAGTGAAATTATTACTTGATAAAGATTTCATTTATATTAGAATTAACTATCTTGAGTTTATGCGTACTACAGAACCGATATATAATAGTAGATTATTTCGATAATGAATATATTTCTATATTGTAATATTAGAAAAATTAATTAAAATTTTTATTCTCGAATAAATTTTCAATATGGATTCAAAACTCGTTCGTTCGTTACTTTTAGACAAGTTTACGTGTAATCTTATTCTGAAATATTTCTTCTTCAATGCACTATTTCTTATTTATTTAATAATCAACAAAAATATTTCATATATTTATTATTTATTCAATATCTGAAAATCACATCGGGAAGAACCTGGAGGGCGGCAGGTAGAGTGGCTTCACTTTCTTCTTCTTCTGGTTGTAGAGGACTACCCGGGTGATGAACACCGCCAGGACGAAACTGCCGATGACGACCCCCATGAGTATCTTCACCACCTTCTCCTGGTGCAGCGTCTCCTTGTCCTTGGGCGCCGTCAGGAGCACCCGCACGCAGGTGAGCGTCGGCTCGTCGCACGTGATCTGGGTGCCGTAGCAGTAGAGCCGGCAGAAGGTGAGGTTGTCCACGCACTTGAGCCTGTCGGTCGTCACGTTCTGGAGGCAGGCAGTCGGGTAGAACTGGCCGTCTATGTTCTGGCAGTAGGTCTTGTCCTTGCCCTCGATCTGCTTCAGGCAGCCCAGCTGGCTCGTCGCGTCCACGCACATGTTATAAACATACACGTCGTCCGCCTCGCACTGGGAGCAGGTTCCGTCGGAGGAGCAGGTGCCCTTGCAGGTCCGGCGGCACTGGAGGAAGACGTTCACCGCCTGGCACATGTTGTACTCCACGTTGATGGCCGTGTTCGGCGGGCAGGGCAGGCAGTTGCAGGTCTTCGAGAAGTTGTACTGGGCGTTCTGGGAGTTGCAGCCGTCCTGGCACTTGTCCAGGTCCAGCGTGTCCGGCTTGAAGCACGTGAGCAAGTCCGCGCTGACCTGGGTGTCGCACGGCTGCTGCATGAAGACGTTCGGGCGCACCTCCTGGCAGTAGCTGGCAGCGCCGAGCAGGTTCTTGCACGTGAGGAGGTCCATGCCCTGGATGTCCAGCGGCGCGGGCTTTCCGTCGGGTTTCTCGCACTTTCCGTCTGGAGAGCACGTAAACTGGCACGTCTGCCTGCACTTCTTGAAGTCGTCCAGGTTCTGGCACCGGGCGCTGGTCTGGTTGAAGAACTGGTTCTTGAGGCACTTGGAGCACTGGAAGCCGTCTCCGCGTTTCTCGCACTTCCTTCCCAGGACGTCGCAGACCTTCTGGCACTTGTCCTTGATTATGTTAGATGAGCACGAGAGGAAGTCGTCGCTCACCATTCCGTCGCATTTCATCACCTGGAAGCTGTTGAAAATCTACTGGCAAAACTAGTTCTTCTCTTTGTTTATCTTGGCGAGACATTCTTCCTTGCTTTGGTACTGCTGGCTGTTGCAGGTGAGTTTGTCGTCGCTGACTACTCCAACGCAGAGTTTTAGCTGATATTGGTTGCTTTTTGATTCGCAAAACTGGTTCAGGTTCACGTCCAACATTTTTACACAGTCAATTTAGGCGTTATACATATTTGAATCGCAGTTTTATTGGTCTGAACTTACTGTTCCATAGCATTATTTTGTTTGGTATTTATTTCCAGTTTTCATACAATATTAATTTTGTTTCAAAGATTATATACAATCTTACAAGTTCTTGGAGTTTGTTGTGTCACAATTCTATTTGTCCTGACTTACCACTCCATCACAGGTTTCAATCTGATATTGTTTTCCTTTTTTCTAGCAATATTGATTTTGAAACGGTTTAATGTTGATAATACATTATATTAGATTTTTAGACTCTGTTTAGTCGCATGATTATTTATCTTCACTAACTTATCCATCACAAATTTAAATACTGAATGAATCATCATTTATATCTCCATTTATTTTACAATAGGAATTTTAAGCAAGTTTAATAATCTACAAACATTATTTTAGAGTTAATGGTTAGTCATTTTCAGATATTTTTTGATTGCATTTTAATTTGTCAAAACTTACTGTACCATCACATTATTACTTGATATATTCTGAATCATTTAATACACAGTACTGATTGTTATTTAGTTAAGAAATACATTATATATAATTAGCATATTATTTTATTGGATTTTCGCTAGAAAATATTTGTACTAACAAATTTATCATATTAGAAATGGAATGAATTAATTGTGGTTAAATTAATATAAATCAGTCTATTAATACAAAAATAATTCAAATTTGAAAATTACATAAATACATAAAAGAGTTGTATTGTTTATTAAACTTGTTAAAAATAAGCCTTGTTGAATAGTATACACAGTCTAATTTATAAATTGTAATAGTATTGAAATGTATAATTGTTGTATCTAATAACAGAAAACACTGATATAGAAGTTACACAAATGATATCTGTTCCATTTTTTAATAACCATCCATTTTGAGTTATAAGTTATAACTATTGCGGTTACAAATTTCACTCAAATATTTCAGAAAGCAGCCAAACAATTGATGGTTGTATTTTTCGGTATGGTAGTGTTAATTGTATATATTACATATTATCCAATTATACAAAGTAGTTACTACGTCGTAGTATAATTAGTTTATGCTATTGATTGAAAGTTTTAATTTATTTATTATGTTAATAACACCACTTCCATGACCATATAGACGTAATTTACGGTGTGATACATTTAATTTATTATGTTATTATTTAAATGCATATAGCTGCGTATATAAAAAGAAATTTATATTAATTTTTGATCAAAAGTCCTCACATAACTCCTTTTCTCTTAATTTGCTCCTCCTCAAAGACGGAGATGAGTTTGATCATGTTCCTGAGTGTCCCCTGTTTTTCGGAGCACTCTGTTCTGATTCTGTAAACTGCGTTTTGAATCTCGTTTATTTGCTTCTTCATTTCCACTTCAATCTTGTCCAGATTGTTGAACGTGTTCTGGGTTGTTTGGTCGTTCTGCGTTTGAAGGGTGTTCAGGTTCTGCACCTGAGTGGTCCTGGTTGATCTCAAGGATTTGAGCTCAAGCTTCATCTCGGATAGCTGAGCGTTATTTTGTTACAGTATTAATTGCTGCTCTTGCTTCAAGTGCTTGAGCTTGGCCTTGGCCTCCACGTACTGCTTCTCAACGTCGTCGAGCTGCGTCTGCACGGCTTCGATGTCCACACACATCTTGTCGTAGCCGACAATTCCGTCAGCCAGGGTTTGAAGGGGCTGCAATTTCTTGTTGTTCACTATAAGCACTTCTTACTCCTTCTCCTCGTTGAACATAACTTTTATTTCGGACTGCAACACGTCCTCGTCCTTGGAAATCGCTGAAAGCTGGTGCTGAAGAGCGTTCAACTGCCTGTGCATGTACTGCGTCTTGTCCTAATTGGTCTGCTTCATATTCGAGTTGAGCACCTTGAGCCTTCTAACCTCGGATTACTCCAATTCCTAGAAGTTACTTATCTGGGTTAGAATTTCAGCCAGTCTTATCTGCTAAAATTCAGCTTATCTCTGTAAAAGCGAAGCCTCGTCTCTAATGCTCTATTTGAACAACTGTTTTAGTAAGTATGCGGTAGAAGATTAATTGAGTTGAGAGGTTTATTTTATGTTATTAATTTTGTTGAAACGAAATAATGTTAAGCTTGTCAGTATTTCCACTTCGCAAATAATTAACAAAATTCTCGAAAACGACTTCAACCATTTAATAGGTAAATTACTATTTTTGTGTTCAATATATATTAAAACATATTATTCGTATTTTAAATCACTTTATTCATTTTTTATAAATGTGTGTGTACCCTCTTATGTCATTTTATTCACTAATATACGTTTTATAACACTCTGGACACAAATGATATCCTTTGCACGAACACACATATCTGCTATTACATTATTTGCAGCCGACACATTACGCACTTACTTTTGTATATACATGATAGTGTTTATATGCTTCTATTACTGGTCCTTTAATTGGGCTTACTACTGGTTGGTTACAACCTTCAATTTTTCGTGGTGTAGCTTTAATTTCATATTTTGTTAGATTTATTTTCATTTAATCAATTATGCTTTCAACATAATCCGTTATTTTAATTTCTTTATATTCTGGATGCAATAATTTCATCAAAGAAAACCCATTAACTAATATTACTTACATAAAATTAATTATTAATGGTAATGCAAAAAGTAGAAAACTTTAACCATGATATATACAAAATCAAAATTTGTGAAATAACCCTGTTAAATGTAAGAATTTGTAAGTTCTCGTGGTATTCCCAGAGAACAACCTGAAATAGTTCGTTACTACAATAATAATTATAAAGGAGTTGATTACGTAAACCAACTTACAAAAAATATTAAGTTTCCAGGACGATGTACTCGTTGGACCACAAGGATGTTTATTTATTTTATGTAAGTAATATTAGTTAATGGGTTTTCTTTGATGAAATTATTGCATCCAGAATATAAAGAAATTAAAATAACGGATTATGTTGAAAGCATAATTGATTAAATGAAAATAAATCTAACAAAATATGAAATTAAAGCTACACCACGAAAAATTGAAGGTTGTAACCAACCAGTAAGCCCAATTAAAGGACCAGTAATAGAAGCATATAAACACTATCATGTATATACAAAAGTAAGTGCGAATAAAATGACATAAGAGGGTACACACACATTTATAAAAAATGAATAAAGTGATTTAAAATACGAATAATATGTTTTAATATATATTGAACACAAAAATAGTAATTTACCTATTAAATGGTTGAAGTCGTTTTCGAGAATTTTGTTAATTATTTGCGAAGTGGAAATACTGACAAGCTTAACATTATTTCGTTTCAACAAAATTAATAACATAAAATAAACCTCTCAACTCAATTAATCTTCTACCGCATACTTACTAAAACAGTTGTTCAACTATTCAACCTAAAATAGTTCTGATTCTAGCTGAGACAACTCATTGAACAACGTGAGCTGCGTGCGCTCAAATAATTATTGCAGATTCTAAATCTTTTGGTCCAATAAAACCTCTTGGGTTTGCTTCAGAATATCAGCTTTTAATTCTTCGTTTTGAGTTTGTTATACCTAGTATCTGAGCTGCATCTTCTGCAATGACTCTGCGTAAATCTTTTTAACAAGAACACGAAGAACTGTCGGAGCTATTGGTTAATAAGCTTAAATATTTTTCTATGTCAGTATGAGCTGGTTCACATAACTGGTAAGCTACTGCTGTTATGTTTATGAGTTGTGGTTTATGAAAGTCAAAGCAGAAGATTACAAAAATTAGTGGCGTTGGATGTCATTGTTGTGCTTTTGGTGTGAAAACTTCATTTAGCTGTAAAGAAGAGAGTGATAGTCTGGGCTTATAGTTTACTCGTTGAACTCGTTAGTAAGATCTACTAAAAAGTTTTAGAACAACGAAGCTACCTAAAAGCTGGTCACATGGCGCACCGAGTTATTTACTGTTGATTTATGGGACGAACGAACTAAGTTCTTGTATAGGTTTCTAAGCGATGGAGAGTTCATAAACTCAAAAGTCTTTGACTCCTCTAAATTTTCTGTGAAGGTTTTCAAATCCTCTAAAGAACTTATTCCGATTTATCCTGGTAGTATTTTAGAATACGAATGAGTTGTCTTCTGATAGGTGGGCTTATAATCATCTATTTGCTTTTGTAACGATTTGTTGTAACAATCATAGAAATAGATTTTTAACGCCTCCAAAGGATCCGAAACTAAATATTTCTCTGGGAAGTTGAGCTATCTTGTTTTAAAGAAGTTTATAATTAACTGTTTCTTCCATTCATTTTCTATGTGGTCTCTAAACAGTTTAATCTTATTGCAGACTTTAATGGCAAATGGTTATTTCTTTTTAGTGATTTGTTCGTAACGATGAATTTGTTCGGCAATATCCGCAAACAACTCATTGTTAAATTAGTATGGATCTTGTTTCCACTATACAGCGATGGCATTGCCAGCACCAAATGAAAAGTAGTCTACTCTAAAAGAACGGTATTCTTCCAACAATTATATTTACAATCCGAGAGGCGATTTTTCCTTTCTGTCAAATTTAATTTAAGTTAAAAACTAGTGAGAAAGCATTCCATTTTCAAATTCGTCTGTCAGTAAAAACTTGTTCTACTTAAGAAGTAAAACCATCAAGTAGTCTCTGAAGTTTTTAATAATGTAACTCGCTAAAACACTTATTTATAGCTGTTCAGCTAAGTCAAACAAATGAATGGTCTAAAATATATCCGCGGCGTTAGATAATTCAGTTTCTAACTAAGTAATGTAGTCGTTGAATTCTGCCTTGCTGGTGATTTGCACATCTTCGGTTTTCTTAAGTTGAGTTAGTTTTCTTTTCATTGACTTAAGTTGTGTTTAAAATATTTTATTAAATTCATCTAGATCCTGGACTTCTTCTGTTTCCTCCTTCTTGATTGCTTCTTTTAATAATTCATCGGGTATTTAGATTAACTAGTGCATTTATGCAAAATTCGTTTGTGATAAACGGTCCGAAAACTGCATTATGTCGTTAATATTCTAGAAATAACTAATCAAAAACACTAACAAAGAATACGTGAAATCCGTGATTTGTATTGGGATCAGGGAAATATGATTGGGTTGTGGGATGATTAACTTATTCTCGTCGGAAATCAACTAGCTGTATTAAATCAATTTATCGTTTAATTTCAGAAACTTGAGTTGGAATGAGTTCTAGTTAACTTCAGAAGATTGAGGATGCTTGTTATGGACTAAGTGAATCCTTGTTAAAACAGTGGATAATTGAACTCTTAAATTGAGCTATTTGGTAGCTCCTTCTAAGCAACGTCTCATTTACAGTACTGTATCGTTGTGAGTTTCTATTTGCGAAAAGATTTAAATGTATTAGAATCCTTTGAAGTCGAAATACCAAAGTCTTGGAGACATCAACTGTGAAATGAAATCACGTTCGCCAGTGTCTTAACACATCATGTTTTTAATATCTTGCAATCTTTTTTGCTAGTTTTTAAGATAGTTCTCGTCCGTCCAAAGTATACGAACAATCGCATACAGCTTAATCATTCTGATAACAATGGGAGGCATTTTAGAATCTTAAGCTTGGTTGAAGAACTGGGTCATGAAGGTTTACTGCTTTATATACTAGGAAGAAGTAACTGGCAGATTATCCATCAATATATCTGTGACTTATTATTTAAAATATTCTGAAGGCTAGTTAACGACATTTATATAACTGTTGGCAATCGAAGACATTTCAACTTCTTTTATGTATCTGAGTGAGGTATTCCAATAGTACTCGTATTTTATTTTTAGGAACCAATTGAACTCTGATAAGTATTCCAATATTGTAGAAATATGGTCGATATCATCAAATGAATCGAACTATTTGAATATACCGTAAATTACGTCATAAATCTAGTTGGTAGACTTGCAAGTCGAAGAAGTCTTCTCAAAGCAATCGAGTGTTTATAAGAAGCGCGAATTACCGAATTCTTTGAAGTTCAGCAGTTATCCAAAGTGAATAAGTTGAATTTCTTCTTTTTAATCGGCCTTGGTAGTGGATTATTAGATTGAGTACTGTGAAGTGTTCATGGAAGATTGAGATTTTTCCATTGTGCTTTGCTGTAGGTTTTTCGCTTCTTCCAAGAACGCAGCGAATTCGTCAAATTCGTGAGACTGCACTTCTTAAATCGGAATGGACCCTTCTTCAGACGCGTTTGACTATCTCATATAGCTTCCAACTGTTTAGAGCAGTGTGTCCGATGTCGCTAATTATTCGCTCAGTTGGTTAATTTCGTTGATGAGTTCAACTTTGAGTTTAAACTCTGAATTAATCGGGAGGTGCTTATTTACGGCGTAGAATTGCTCGCAGTTTTTAACGAGCAGTTTTTGGATGTTCGTTTGGTGATCTTCTATTTTGAGTCTTTGTTTGCTTAAAAACAGCAGTTCGAGTCTTGCTGATTCGAATACGGATTGTGTGAGGCTGTTTTTGTCGATCTTGGGGAATGACGAGTGCAGGTTCTTTCCTTGTTATAATAAATCAAATATGATGGTAACGGTCTGGTCTTGATTTTGGACGAAGTTGTCTGCGAATTTGGTGAGGACGTTTTGCTCGGTGCTTTTTATTTTGCTTTTGAGCTTGAAGTCCCTTTGTCCGTATTTGGTCAATTCGTTCAGCAGCTCGTAGATTTGATTCAGGAGGTAATTTTAGTAGTTTCCCCTGAATCTGAAAACGGAGCAACTCAAAACTATAATGCTGGAGTGGAAATTTTCGCACCTGTAAAACGTTTTGTAGAGTTCCATTACCACTTTGTTCGCGAGGACCATTTTCTCCAGTTCCGCTTCAAATATGTTCAGGAGGAGTTGGAGGCCGAATTACTCCAGGTCCCTTTGCTCAAGCTCCTGTTCTTTGCACTGTTTTATGTACTAACGACGGGTTTCTTAATAAATAAGTTCAATTTCGTCCTCAATTGGAAAAAGGACCTCAAATTGTTAAGAAGTTACCTTGTACAGGAAATCGCGGACACCTTCTTCTTCGGCCTCGCGCTCGTGTAGTTTGAGCTCAATATCGCAGTTGAAAACGAGAGTGGTTAACATTTTAAGGATGAAATAATACGCAACGTTTATCTCGCGCCTGAGTCTACAGTCTATTTCAAGTAAGCGGGTTATGCACAGTAAATCCAAAGCCTCCCTGTTCTTCAAGAACTCGGCTGATTTCTGCTTGAACAGGTTGAAATTGGTCAAGAAGAAGAATTATGGAAGCAACTATTCTTCTTGTGCAATTTAAAACGAATTCTCCTTAATTACTGATGGACCTCTGACGATTTTCTCGCTCAGCTTGTCAGCTGGTAAGTTTAACTTGAAATCAACGTGCTCTTCATCAATCTGCTCAAATAGGAGGTTCAGCGGCTGATTCTTAACGAACTTGTTGATTATTTAGAATGGCGAGTTCTCCCTTTTGAAGTGGTCTTTGATGAGTTGTTGAGCGAGTTGTTCGTAAACTTGCGATACTTCTGAGTATTGTGTGATTTTTGTGTTTCTGTCGGCGAAGTTTCCGCAGTTCGGGTCAATTTGGAATTGTTTTGCGATGTCCCAGTATTCTCGTTCGTAGCTTGGTGTTTCGTTCTTTTCTATTTGTGGCCAAGCGAGTTCTTCGTATGTTTTGTTGAGTCTTTCCAGTTCGTTGATTTCTTTGAGCTTCAGCTCGTCCGTTTCAATTTCGGCCGCCTGCAAAATTTTGTCGTAGTCATTCTCGAATATTTCTGAGTATTTTGGAGTGGTAACGTTTAGTTTCTCATTTACGAATTTGAGCTTCTGCAGTGCTTTGGAGTGGAAAAGAACGGGGTCTGCTTAATAGTCAACGGTGATTTGAAATAGTTGAGAGAGTTTCACGAGCGTTTCCTGCTGAGTGGCCGTTTTGATTTAAAACGGAGTGAACTCGGCCTGGACCAGAAGTGCTCTGTGGAGGATCTCGTTCTGACGCTGGCACCACACGTGCTGAGAGTGCGCGTGGAGGTGCCTCTGTAACGAGAAGTCAAAGGACAGTGAAGTGGGAAGTAATGATACATCAGTTGGTTTGGACAAATCTATTTCCTTCAAATGAGACAGTTATTACTAGAGCTCGGTTTTGGAGTAAATCTGGTCGCCAAAAATATCCTTCGTTATGCGCTGCGCGTCCGCACTCACTAGCTGACGGAACTAATTCAAACGGATTTGAGAGAGCAACTTGGTTCTAAACTGCTAAAGCAATTCGTCGTAGTTAGCAGAAGAGAAAATTACACGCTGCGTTTATATGTGCGCACTGGACGCCAACATCTCAAATTGGGCGATTGGCTGCTGCACAGCATCGTTGCTGATCTACGCTTTCTGTATAATCTGCGTATTCTACGCAATCTACTTCTCCAACGCCTTAGAAGACACCGGCTTCGTTAATACCTCATCAAGGCGCGAAAGCAGCATTTTTAATATGGATGTGGAAATGTAAAATTTGATGCAGAATTGTAACTATATTCAAAAAATATACACACTTCATTTTTGAATTAATGATACTCAGCAATAATTGTTATTAAAATTAATTTAAACATTAAATTTGTTTCCTGCACTTTAAAAATTCAATCACATCGGGAAGAACCTGGAGGGCGGCAGGTAGAGTGGCTTCACTTTCTTCTTTTTCTGGTTGTAGAGGACTACCCGGGTGATGAACACCGCCAGGACGAAGCAGCCGATAACGACCCCCATGAGTATCTTCACCACCTTCTCCTGGTGCAGCGTCTCCTTGTCCTTCGGCGTCGTGAGGAGCACCCGCACGCAGGTGAGCGTCGGCTCGTCGCACGTGATCTGGGTGCCGTAGCAGTAGAGCCGGCAGAAGGTGAGGTTGTCCACGCACTTGAGCCTGTCGGTCGTCACGTTCTGGAGGCAGGCAGTCGGGTAGAACTGGCCGTCTATGTTCTGGCAGTAGGTCTTGTCCTTGCCATCGATCTGCTTCAGGCAGCCCAGCTGGCTCGTCGCGTCCACGCACATGTTATAAACGTACACGTCGTCCGCGTCGCACTGGGAGCAGACGCCGTCTTGCGAGCAGGTGCCCTTGCAGGTCCGGCGGCACTGGAGGAAGACGTTCACCGCCTGGCACATGTTGTACTCCACGTTGATGGCCGTGTTCGGCGGGCAGGGGAAACATTCACATGGTTTTGATTTAGACATTATTGAAAAATTATATTATGCGTTTTGCAATTAACATTTATCAACGCATTAGTCAAATTAAATTGTAGATTAATTAAAGCAGGTTAAGTGATCATAGCTAACTTGCGTTAAACATTCAGTTTGTACAAATACATTAGGTTTAATTTCATTACAATATGAGGTGTCATTTAGTAAATTAATACAAGTCTGAAGATCAGTTCCTTGTACATTAGGTGGAATATGTAAGCCATCTGATGGATTAATACAATAACCATCTGGAGAACATGAGAAAAAACAATTCATTCTACAATTATTAAACGTTGAAATATTCCGGCACTCGTTTGTCTATTTATTATATACTTAGTCTAATAAGCATTATGAACACTAAAACTAATTGTTTTCAAGTATGCATTAACGATTTTATTATTAACATACAGATTGACATTAATCTTTTTGATTTTAGGGGTGACAGCTTATATAATCTGGATTAACGATTCCATCGCAGTTTTGAATTTGATATTTGTTTCCTTTTCTCTAACAAAATTAATTTTGCTTCAGAGAGGAGATGCAATCTTGTAACGTCTTCGAGTTCGAGGTGTCGCAGCTCTGCTTATCCTGGCTCACTACTCCATCGCAGGATTAAACTTGGAACTTCATTCCAGTTCTCGAACAGAACTCGTTCGGTTTCAGAGAAGAGATACAGTCTTGTAACGTCTTCGAGTTCGAGGTGTCACAGCTTTACTTATCTTGGCTCACTACTCCATCGCAGGATTAAACTTGGAACTTCATTCCAGTTCTCGAACAGAACTCGTTCGGTTTCAGAGAAGAGATACAGTCTTGTAACGTCTTCGAGTTCGAGGTGTCGCAGCTTTACTTATCTTGGCTCACTACTCCATCGCAGGATTAAACTTGGAACTTCATTCCAGTTCTCGAACAGAACTCGTTCGGTTTCAGAGAAGAGATACAGTCTTGTAACGTCTTCGAGTTCGAGGTGTCACAGCTCTGCTTATCCTGGCTCACTACTCCATCGCAGGATTCAACTTGGAACTTCATTCCAGTTCTCGAACAGAACTCGTTCGGTTTCAGAGAAGAGATACAGTCTTGTAACGTCTTCGAGTTCGAGGTGTCACAGCTCTGCTTATCCTGGCTCACTACTCCATCGCAGGATTCAACTTGGAACTTCATTCCGGTTTTCAAACAGAACTCGTTCGGCTTCAAAGAAGAGATGCAATCTTGTAACGTCTTCGAGTTCGAGGTGTCACAGCTCTGCTTATCCTGGCTCACTACTCCATCGCAGGATTAAACTTGGAACTTCAATCCAGTTCTCGAACAGAACTCGTTCGGTTTCAGAGAAGAGATACAGTCTTGTAACGTCTTCGAGTTCGAGGTGTCACAGCTTTACTTATCCTGGCTCACTACTCCATCGCAGGATTAAACTTGGAACTTCATTCCAGTTCTCGAACAGAACTCGTTCGGTTTCAGAGAGGAGATACAGTCTTGTAACGTCTTCGAGTTCGAGGTGTCGCAGCTTTACTTATCCTGGCTCACTACTCCATCGCAGGATTAAACTTGGAACTTCAATCCGGTTTTCAAACAGAACTCGTTCGGCTTCAAAGAAGAGATGCAATCTTGTAACGTCTTCGAGTTCGAGGTGTCACAGCTCTGCTTATCCTGGCTCACTACTCCATCGCAGGATTCAACCTGGAACTTCATTCCGGTTCTCGAACAGAACTCGTTCGGTTTCAGAGAAGAGATACAGTCTTGTAACGTCTTCGAGTTCGAGGTGTCGCAGCTTTACTTATCCTGGCTCACTACTCCATCGCAGGATTAAACTTGGAACTTCAATCCGGTTTTCAAACAGAACTCGTTCGGCTTTAGAGAAGAGATACAGTCTTGTAACGTCTTCGAGTTCGAGGTGTCGCAGCTTTACTTATCCTGGCTCACTACTCCATCGCAGGATTAAACTTGGAACTTCAATCCGGTTTTCAAACAGAACTCGTTCGGCTTCAAAGAAGAGATGCAATCTTGTAACGTCTTCGAGTTCGAGGTGTCGCAGCTTTACTTATCCTGGCTCACTACTCCATCGCAGGATTCAACCTGGAACTTCATTCCGGTTCTCGAACAGAACTCGTTCGGTTTCAGAGAAGAGATGCAATCCTACAACGTCTTCGAGTTCGAGGTGTCGCAGCTTTACTTATCTTGGCTCACTACTCCATCGCAGGATTAAACTTGGAACTTCATTCCAGTTCTCGAACAGAACTCGTTCGGTTTCAGAGAAGAGATACAGTCTTGTAACGTCTTCGAGTTCGAGGTGTCGCAGCTTTACTTATCCTGGCTCACTACTCCATCGCAGGATTAAACTTGGAACTTCATTCCGGTTCTCGAACAGAACTCGTTCGGTTTCAGAGAAGAGATGCAATCCTACAACGTCTTCGAGTTCGAGGTGTCGCAGCTTTACTTATCTTGGCTCACTACTCCGTCGCAGGTCTGAACCGAGAATGTATTTCCAGTTCTCGAACAGAACTCGTTCGGTTTCAGAGAAGAGATACAGTCTTGTAACGTCTTCGAGTTCGAGGTGTCGCAGCTTTACTTATCCTGGCTCACTACTCCATCGCAGGATTAAACTTGGAACTTCAATCCAGTTCTCGAACAGAACTCGTTCGGTTTCAGAGAAGAGATACAGTCTTGTAACGTCTTCGAGTTCGAGGTGTCACAGCTCTGCTTATCCTGGCTCACTACTCCATCGCAGGATTCAACTTGGAACTTCATTCCGGTTCTCGAACAGAACTCGTTCGGTTTCAGAGAGGAGATACAGTCTTGTAACGTCTTCGAGTTCGAGGTGTCGCAGCTTTACTTATCCTGGCTCACTACTCCATCGCAGGATTAAACTTGGAACTTCATTCCAGTTCTCGAACAGAACTCGTTCGGTTTCAGAGAAGAGATGCAATCCTACAACGTCTTCGAGTTCGAGGTGTCGCAGCTTTACTTATCTTGGCTCACTACTCCGTCGCAGGTCTGAACCGAGAATGTATTTCCAGTTTTCAAACAATATTAATTCAAATCAAATTTAAGAACTTATGCACAATCAGAATATTAATTAAATGGAGGGGAAAACATATTTAACGCGTCATCAATATCTTTTTTAACAACTTACTCATTTTCTTACTATGTACATAAATTATGATAAGGAAGACATCTATTATTTAACATCATGAAGACATTGCACGATTAATTTTATTTAATGATAGATGTACACACATTATCATTGTATAACACAACTTAGTGAATCACTTATACAATATTTATCATTTGTTTGATGTGGTTATTAAATGTATTAAATAATCATAAATAAAGACTAAAATAGATTGAATTGTTGGCAACATAAATTTTTCGACGATTTACAATTTCATGATTACACAATAACTACATTTATTAATTATCCAACATACAAACAAAGAATCAAGCATTAATTTTAGAATTCAGTTTTATGTAATCTATTAATACTCTAATTTTAATTCGTTTGTATGCTTGTTTGTTAGTGATTATATGACATGTGAAAGTGAAGATTCGATCCAGTATATACTATAATATGCTACCCATAAACGGAAATTATAATTTGCTAATAAGCTCTATTATTTTCAAATTATCCAACTTAAAATATACCAACTCACTCTTTTACTTAAAATTTTCATCACTTTGTTAATAGTTTCCGTTAAAGAGAGTCAGTTTGTTTATTCGTATCATTAAACGCTCTGAAACTGATTCACAACACAAAAATTTAACATATCCAGTCCTAAATACACACATTTTTTGTTTCCTAACTAAATAAATACGTCTAAATGCCATTTTGACTCTTTTGACTCTTAAATCCTTCCATTTATCTACTAAATGAAAGTTCAAATGACATTTTTAATGATCTTCAGATGAAATTATAAACTTTTCGGACCTTTTATTTACGAATTGATTTGAACGAAATAAACAAAGAGGCCGCGAACGAAACGAAAACGAGAACGAAAATTGTAATAACGACAATTTCCTCCTTCTCGAGCTCTTCCGGCGACTCAAAGAGGACCTGCACACATTGATCGTTAACGCACTAAATCTGAGCACCAACGCAGTCGAATTCGCATAATTAAGATTTATTTTACGCACAACGGAGCCTATTGAAAGATGGGAGGCTGCATCTGACTGGAATGTACTTATCAAGCTATAATTCGCAATATTCAAGCGCACTAACAATAGACAGGCAATACTCGAGAGAATACTGCGAAAAACACTTGTACTGGATTATGTGCTCGCCAGGCTAACATGATAAGCAAGATTCGCACTTAGATACGCACTATTTATGGGATACACAATGCTCCTAAATGTTAAACTAACCACAAATGTTAAACTCTGTAAAAACATACGTATCTGGCGCGCAATCAAAGCAATCGCACTTTTCCTTGGAGTAATTGTAGACCTAATTTGTTTTCAAGCAGAAATACTAACATGATTTCTCGCTTTATATTTATAATTATGCTATATTTAACATTTGAAGCATAATTATGGAGTGTTGAGTTATGTTTTGGAATTCAAATTAGTAAATAATATATGTGCAAAATTATCAAATAATAATATAATTAAACTAAACATCATACAATCCATAATAATTATAATAGGTTTATTGTTACAATTTGATTAAACGCCATATCCAATCAAGACACACTAATGATTTGGAATCAGTATATTTTCACATCTTGTTCCACAAATTATAGATATTATTGAATATTTTCTTTTGCGTTTGATTTTTTATAATCTATATTGATTTTCATATATCTATTATAAGAATACTATTATACTTTTATTACTATACTAATCATAAGATCGAGTGAATAATACAAGAAATAACAATTCGATTCATGATGTGGAATGAAAAGTATTTTGTCTTATATTTTATATATAATATTTTTACACTCCTCACTAAAATGTCAAAATTATTTAGTAAATTGCAATAAGACAATTTTGAGCTGCTATAATATCTATAAATAAACAATCGTCCATCTATAATTTTGAATGCGTTCACATAAATAAATGCTGAGTTGAAGGAATGCGTTAAATTATAGTCTTTAGCTCAGTAGTAAAAATTTATTTAAATTTTGTCTCTTTTCGACGTTGTGCAATAAAATATGCAATTCGTGCAGTCTAAGGACGTTTAGTTTCGTCTATAGTAGCACATTGACGATTTTCACGCGTTCGTGAAGTAATCTGACGAAGTTGCATATGAAATGTGCGATTCCATAAAGTCAGTTGATGTGAGTGCGCTTGAGAGTGCTCCGTAATTCGAGCAGCTAACTCAAACTTACAGTGGTGGGCCCTCGAAATGCTTTTTTGAATTAGGAAGAAGAATGAAGTTTATTATTTGAATCTTACTTATATCACTGCCCGGCTCAATAATGAGTGTGTTCTCCCTCCTCATCAATACACTCATTAACTCTATTTACTATTGATTTGTAAAGTGCTTCAATCAC
This sequence comes from Hexamita inflata, assembly GCA_963988835.1. Lineage (NCBI taxonomy): Eukaryota > Fornicata > Diplomonadida > Hexamitidae > Hexamita > Hexamita inflata. The sequence goes on along the minus strand of CAXDID010000865.1, from coordinate 225,879 downwards.
ATCAAGGCCTGGTTGAGCCTTGGATAGCTGTGCTACAATAATTAACGTATATAACTCTGTATATACTTCAATAATAAGTTTCAACTTTACCTAACGTTGTATAATTTAACAATCAAGAAAATTGATTTCTCATTATGAAATGGAAGTGGAAGATCATAAGTAAAATAACTGTTGTTTTAGAGTAGCATCAATATATTATTTAATGCTGGGCCCGACTAACCCACTTGATTCCATTCTTCAAGAAACAAAAATGCATTCATTATTTGAATATTGAGAATGAAAGTGACTGTAACTACCTGAATTATAATTCTAATTAAGCGAAGTACCAATACTTCATCTTGAGCTCCCGGTTGAGATTGAAAGAAAAAGTCCTCCATTGTTTTTCGTGATTAAGAAATACCTAAAATCGTTCAGATTGACCAGTTGAAGATGAACACCGAGGTCCTCTGCAGGTCCAGTGCTTGCGCTACTAGTTATAAATTACATATTGCGTCCGTATACCAATCATTGGATCCTCTTATTCTTTTCTCCAATCAGGCTTAACTACCATATATTTTCGAGATAAAATCTTTCATAAATTAGTTTTGTTGACTAAAACGTAGAAATTACACAGGGACATCTTAAACAAGTGATATAACTAGTTCAGATTGGTACAATATTTTATGAATTCATCCGTTGGACCCAGAAATGAAGAGAATACAAACGCTTAAGAACTGCCTAAGTTTGTTAAGTGAATTAGTTGACCTTCCCTAAACATCTTCTACCGCGTTTATTTTTGTCATTGCCGTCCTTTTATTGCATGTGGTAATTTCTATTTTTCCTTTTTGGAATATTAAATACCGACTTTGAATAGTCGATTATGGTCTAATACGATCGAAATCATATTTTTGGCCCTCTTGTGTTAATGAGTAGTTCATGAATAATCTCCAACTTGAGATTATTTATTGGAATTTGTCATCCGCATTAGAAGTGGCAAAATATTTTAATATATAATTACTCACATAGTAAACAAGAAAAAGCAATTCCACCTCCCATAACTGTAATAAATACAGTAATCATCTGCTATTGTCACATCTGAGTTGCAAACTTCGTTGTAGAATCAGATTCTGCGTGTGCATGGAGTGTTATCATAGTAGTTACTCAAAATTCAAGCGTCTCAGGAGAAAATTCTGTAAAATCAGGCTGAGGCTGCAGAATTGCCTTCCATCGCCCGTTCTTTGATTCTTCAGAACACGAAGCGTTTGGACGACTCAGTTCTTGATTTGGGTTAAAAGTAATTTTAATTGATGCGCTCCAACGCGTGCTAAGCGTAGCAAATCGAACAATTGAACGATTTAGTCTCCTCCTGTGTTCAAAAACTGAATACTCAAGAGCTATCAAACTTTTAAAACGAGCAACAACTTCTTAATCTCTAATAGCAGATTTCAATTCAAAACAGCAAAACACAAAAGTACGAATCCCAGCTATAGAAGTTCGGAGCGGAAGAACTTAGCCTAAAACGCACTATCGATTAATTATTACAGTTAAAGCAGTCAATTGAGCCTAAAACGAACTAGCTCCTAAAACTGATCAGTGAAGTGAAAACGCAAACTTAATAAAAACATGATTTGATAAATAACGTGAATTAAGCGATTACGTAACAAAACGCTTCAAATGAAATAAATCACCAAATCAATTTGCAAAATGAACAAAAACTCCGAATCCTGAGCTAAAATTACGAATAATCAAACACTGAAACGGAAGAAAAAATAAACAACCTACAATAAACGATAAATCAAATGCAAGAAACAATTCAAGCTCAATAAAAACACATCAAAAACCAAGAAATTCTCACACAAAGCCTCGAAAAACTTATCAAAAACGAACAACAAAAAGATGAGGAAAAAGACAAATAAGTCGTCACAAAGAAGAATAAGTACTAATGGGAGTGAGAAAGAGATTGATTGATAAGATATTTGTTCGTGTATTCAAATTTATAAACTCTTGAGATTTAAAATAACACGATGTTATTATTTGCTGTTTCTAGATTAAAATTGTACATTTGATTATAATCAATGTTTATACAAATATATTAACGTATAAAGTTTATACACCGAATTAAGTAAAATTTAATATTATGACCCTATCAATATTTCATTTAAGATTAAAATTATAATTCGCAAATAGTTTGATAATTGATGTTTTGAGTTATTAGTTAGGTACTTCTGCATGCAAAGAGTAGTATATCTTATATATCTTATATACATTCAAACTTCTGTACCCACTATTACATTAATATTTCATGTAAATTATTATTCATTTATGTAGCATAAATTATGATTCTTACATTATATTACAAAAGTTTACCATTTCAAAAATGAATGATATCTTCTTTATATAACTTGAACAAATTCAACTTTAGAACTAAATAACAGATATATAACAACAAATAATAAATACAAAAGCATAAATAGAGCTAAGATAATAAGAATTAGAAATATAAGGATTACGTACACGTTGGAATGCACAAGAAGATCAACAACTGTTAAATTTAGTTAAAATTTTTGGTCTTACAGATTATTCTAGTATTTCAAAGAATATAAAAACCAAAAGCTAGAAATAAGTGTATTTTAGAATAAGATATTTGAAATAGCAATACAATGAAAACAATGGATATTAAAATACAAATGCATAGCGTCAGTGGTTTTAATTGTTTGAACGGTAAAGCATAAAGTGACTAGCAAATTAATTATTCTTAATTATTTCTTGCTAATATTATAGTATACACAATTATATTCAAATTCATATTGATAAATCTAGTATAAATAAAAAGCTCTATAACTATATATAATAAAAAAGATACTTTATCTTGATTAGATTCGATGAATAAATGAAACCGTATGTTAATATTGTATTATTTTTACCTTAATATCATTTAATTTTGTTAATAGCCCACTCCAATATACAGTTTCAATAATATGCCTCAAACAAAAATTGATATGAATTAAGCACTTAGTATAATAGCACAATACGTGTCATTATAAGTACCATATACATAAAAATTACTGATAGAATAGCCAATGTTGCTAGATGAAGCCATTAAATCAATAAAGTGTGATTGGGTCTAAATAGGTAGTTAACTAAATTTAACTCGTCAATAAATATATCGATGGTACTATGATACGCATTAGCGTAATTTATACGGATAAATTTCTCCAGAAGATAAACTAATAATTAAGGAATCAATAAGAGCAGCTCTTTTATAGGGGATTGACCTAGATAGTAAATTTTAGGATCAATTAAAATCAAAATTATTGAAGTCTTATTAACGGAATGCGTTTACCGTTGTATTTAATAATTAAAAGCGATTACTGTTGAAAAGTTTGAATAAATAGTAGCAGTTGCAACCTAGTTTATTATATATATTTGAATGATGAATATGTGTAGTTATGTGCATTATAATGTTAAAATTCATTTTCATTCTTTGTTAATTTTGAGCTAAAGTTCGTCCAGTTGTTATTTGATGTCCATTATCAATTACTAATCAAGTTAATTGCATTACTGATGAGTGAGGATTAGTTTTTGTATTTATTCGATGCTTTTGGCCGTTTATTTTTTATTCTGTTGTACCTCTTGTTATAACTTCTGAATTGTGTTTTGTTACTCTTGCATTGTGCTTTGTAATTATTACTGGTTTTCTTGGAGCATTATGTAATTATCTTACTAGTTATTCTGTTCTTTCATTATCAGTTCAATTTAATTTGTGAGAATATTAATTTGTAGTTTAAAAGACTCGTCGTTTTTATCTATTTATTATTATTTCGTTTAAAACGTATTTTGTTACATTTATGTGTTCGTTTCCTGTTTAATTGTTTTGGATTAAATAAACTATTTATCAAAAACCATTTGATTTGAAACCGTTTCCTGTTCATTTTGTAAAACGTTTATTTGTTCGTTTTTAATGAAATGTTGAGATTTTAAATTCAAATCTGCGATTGAGAATGTTTTACTGTTGAGCGTTTTCCTCAACTAAATTTGATTGTTGGATTGAACGTGATTCTGAATCTGCTTTAAGCACTTGCAAACGCTGGAATACAAAGTTAAATACTCGCTTTTTGTAGCGGCTTAGAATAAATTTTGAGAATTGCCCAGAAACTGTGAAATTTTAGCGCTTGCAATCTCAAAGTTACTTTCACACGAATCCAAAATTGACTGCAATTGTATTTAATACTGCAGCATATTCGAATCCGTGTTCGTCTGCATCGTTTTGCACAAATTTTTCAAGTCGGAAATGCATGTTTGCATCAGTATTTGGAGTGGAATCAAAATATTATTGCACATAATTCATATATAACATAAATATTCAGGTAAATTCACAAAATGCATCATTTTAATATATATCAAGCTGTTCCGTACATTTTCACTAGTTTCAGTTAATCCATGTATATACTGCATAAATATGTGGACTTTTATATTAGTCTTATTATTTATAAACTTGTATTTGAAAATATTATTCTAAAATACTCATTCGTCAAAACTTTTCTGGTTGTCTATGTCTTCAAATATGTCCGTGTAGTTGTGCCTAACGCACGAAACGTCCGGAACGGTAAAAATTGAGCTGTATGACGTGTACGATGTGTCCTATATCCTCCTCTTCATTTCTTTGTCGTCCGTCGTCTCACTTTCGTTTATTTTGTTCCTGAGACCAGTTGAAACCAACCGTTTGCTGTTGTTAAACGCGACCGTGAACGAGTTTCTCTGGTATTCCCTCGATAGTTTCTCCTTCAAAAGCTTCTAAAACGGGACATTTGTGGGCACTCCAAGTTAAATTGCCTTTACCAACTCCTATCTGATGATTTTCATGTCCTCGAGGGTCACATTCCCCTTCAAATTCCGTTAATGGTTGTCGTAGTACCACCTGTAAATTTGGTGCTTCTTCAAGCAAGCAGCTTTTGCAACGGCCTCCCAATTGAACCTCTTAATGCTCTGCAAGCATGTATCGAGGAGCTCGTAGTCACACAAAAGCATCTAAATGGGCGTGTTCGACTGAAGAGACACTTCCTGCGCAATCACACTCAAAACCAAGCTGCTATTAATCGTTGATGGCGGCATTGGATTGGAAATGAAACCGTATTTATTCCAATCTACATATTAAATATTGCATAGATGTGCAAAGTTTATAAATAAATAATTATCATATTTATAAACACGATAAATCTATACTTATTAATATCTAATCATTGCAAAATCTATCAGAGGTATAATAATTTTAAATGGCATAAAAACAAAATCCTATATAGAATAGTAGTGTAAATCGATATATATTTCTCAACACAACTCAATATATGAATTTACATAATACTGCAAAGCATAAATGAAATATATCTTGGATCATCTAATGTTAATATTAACATAAATATACACGTTTAATTAATGAGTTAAATATAGTATCAATCATTAGTATCACACACAATTATTTGGTGGTATTACAGGTGAGATTGGTTGTTAGTCTTAAACGCACTTTCCGTTAACAAGTTAACCTCCTCCAATTTATCTGCAAGAGTCATGACACATTCCATTATAAATGATGTTACATTCACTTATTGAAACACAAACTCCTTAATTATAAATAAATCCTGTTTAACACTTGAAATATATGCAAGTTTTAGTATATGGTTCTATTATAGCTGGTGCGAGACATTAAACTTCAACTTTATGGCCATCTTCTTCGATAACAGGTTTGTCAGATTAATTAACGCAGCCTTTAGCTGTTAAAATTTACAAATCTTCACATGGAATGACACAGGAACCATTAACAAGTGGAATATAGCCGCTTTAACAAATATCATAGCATACACCATTTAATTATGTTCCTTTGCAATTTTCAGGAGCAATACACTATCCTCTGTAATAAAGTTTATCTGGTGGGCATTAAAAGGCAGATACACAAACATTATTAATAATGGTATCCTTACATTCATCTATTGTAATACACATACTTCCATAAGTTATTGGATAATTAGTGGGACATGATGACACACAATAATTCACATTATTCTTTATATAATATTTGTCTGAACATTATGATAAACAAATGTTAGGTTATGTACTTGTAGCTGGTTAAACAAATGCACATTCAGATAAATCTTTTATACAAATTTGCTCTTGGCCATCGTATTTAACTGCTAAACAATCTGTAAGAGGAACGCACTTGTCGTAATATGCCATGTTCAAATCTTTGCAGTTGGCAATGCATTAATGTGTACTATCAGCGTTTGTAATAAATTTATCGCAAGAAGTGACACATTAATTAACGATACCTGCGAAATAATAATCACATGTAGTTAAGCAATATGGCGGTGATATAAATTTATTTGGAGCTGAGCACTCGCTTACACAAATCTAAGCAGCTGGCGGCTATTACTTTATAATAAGTTCGTTACAATAAAGTTAGCATCTGTTTTAATTGTCAACAAACGGGAATCCAGAAGAGACGCAGTCGGCGGTGCACATCACAATATTGGTAGCAGAATCAACATATGTATATTTAGCGCTACAAGTGGATGAGCAGTTTTTACCTGTTAAATATTATGAACATGTATCAACACATTGAGAACCCTAGAAATAGAGTGGGCATTCAGCTAAACAATAGGAAGCGGTTGTGTTTGTTAAAATAAAGTTTGGAGATTCACATTTTGCGATACATTTTCTAGTATCATCAACGAAATTAGCACACTATTAAACGCATTATTTTCCATCGGTGAAAATATATGGAGATGAACAAGTGGCTGTGCAGAATTTGTCTTAACCGTTATCATAATAAAGACTGCATTAAGCTACACAACGTTTTCCATCAACAAACATGTTCTCATCAGAACATTTATCGACACAGCGATCATATACTGTATCATTAAATAGCTTTCCAGAGCAATCACTAACACACACTTTTTATCCTTTGGAATCAATTTTATACATACTATCTGAACACGTATCTACACATTATCCAGCGCTAGAGACATATAAAGGACATGAGGTTTAACATATTTTTTATTAGTTGTAATATGTGCATGTAATTAGACCAGAACATATTTTATCAGTTGGATTGGCATATTAATTTTGTGGACATTCGCTGACACACTAATATACATCATTAACTTAAGTTGGTAACTTTACAATACAGTTTTCTTCAGTTGTGCAAATATATTTTCCATTTTAAATTATATATAATTTTGATGAACAAGAAGCAACACAAATTGACTCTTAATAAAAGGTAGTACATTTATCAACACACTATTTTCCGTCTAAATATGGATACGGTGAGCTACATTCTTATATACAATATTTAATGGAATCTACAATATAGTAATATTTACAATCAGAATCTGTAGATTATTTGCATATTGTAGGTTTCGTGGTTGATGCATAATAGTTTTCAGGACAAGAATCATTATAACAGGTAGAACCAAGTAAATATGAGTCGCAAACTGATGTGCATAATCCATTTGTATATTACTTGTCAGTACAAATCTAACATTTCTTGACTTAGCCTTCATAAATATACGTTGGACATTGAGACTCATCTGCAACACATTGTTTTTCATTGGAAGGGGTGATAATTTTGTACATATTTTATGTACATTGTGTTGTACAAATCTTATTTTCCACATAATTCGGTAAACAGCTTGTGACACATTAAGTCATACCATTTACGTTTTGTTATTAGTATCCTGAGCATTATTCAACAGTTATACATTCATTTTTGTTGATAGCAATATTTATAAATATAAGTGAGTTGCATTTATCAACGCACCAATTATCTTATTTGTACAATGAGCCACATTCTTCTACGCAAACACGATTGATACTGGCATATGGACATAAGTCTTATGAACATAATTAGTCATGTTTGTATTCATAAAGAGCACACTCATCAACACACAAAAATTATTGACCACCTTGTCTATAAAGAGGACATGATAATTAACAAACAGCTACTTAATCGATAATCTTGTAAAAACCGGTTGTACATTAATCTGAGCAGATATTATTTTCCATAAATGTTGATGGAGGGCATTTTAGAAGACACTATTTCTAATTTTAATAAATATATAAAGCTAATTCGTTTCCAGGATAAGCATCTTGGAATTATTTACAAGTTTTATCCGTTTCAACACCGTTTATATGGTATTATGTGTTGTCTGTATCTTTACAAATAATTGGAGATAATTGCATAACCTTGTTTTGATCCTGGCAAGATGATATGCAATATTTCAAGCCACTAATAGTTATGAAATTAACGCAAGAGCTTATACATTTGTTAGCAAACACGTCAACATAAAGTGGGCATGAATTGGTACAAGTGTCTCCGGATTAAGTTAAATACGGGTGGTCGTTGGGACAAACAAGTAAACAAGTCTTAGTGTTTTCGATAATGAAAGCGTTTACGTCTGAACATTTAGTGACGCATCTAGTAATACCATCAGAGTCAACAAATGAAAATTGATTAGTTAAGCATTGATCAGATGATGTGTTGCATACTTTAGTGTCAAGAGTTGGGTTATAAACATATGATTTGCATTGATCTTTATCAATACAAATATTATTTTCGTTAATATAATCGCAGTGAACCTGGCATTGATTATTTATTTCAAAGTTGCAGTTATCAAGGCAGATCTTGCTTGGGCTAACTGGGGTTTTCTTTGGAGGAACGTTATCTTGACAGCTGCTCAAACAGGTAGTTCCATATTAATATTGAGTGTCAGCACATGTAGAGGTGCATTACTTTCCAAAACCAACGGCGGGTGTGTTCAAATTTTACTTTGAACAGTCATCAATGCAAATATTTGAGCCGTAGTAATAGTTCGGGCATTCGAGGATGCAAATTGAACCGCTCAAAAATGGCTTAGATGATGGGCATTGAGTTCCAACGCAGATTTTGAGGCCGTTTTGTTCAATATAATATTAACCAGCACATGTTACGCAGTAGTTTACGATTTAATTGTTCACTTTGCGTTGTTCGTACATGTTATCTGGACAGCTGGACTCGCAGTAGAGAGCAGAAGTTACGAACTGGGTGCATTATTCTGGAGTTATGCATTAAACTAAGTTATTGCCGTTGTTTTGCATTACTTAGTTGGAATCACAGCTTGATTTACAAACTTTATTACCGTTTATGATTTAATAGTAATATAATCCACCATTTACTGTGCATTGAAGTACGCACTATAAGGTTTGAAGATCAACGAAATTAGGACAAATTTATTTGCAAGTAGTACCATCTAAATAATAAGAAGCATTGCACTGAGTTTAAACCACACACTATATGGTGGAATTTGCTTAAATATATTGTAATTCGCCAGCCTGGCAAGCGGCTCTGCAGACTTTGTAGCCATTTGACATAATATAATACGTTGGACAATCAGCACGGCAAACTTTTTCACCATTAACTACTTCGTAAGTTAAAGAAGAGCAGCTAGAAATACAAACAAGATTATCTCCATCTTTGAATGAATCACTTGCGCATTAATCAACGCATATTTTAGTTGATTATATTAATCTAGTTCCAGATGGGCAAGCATCTAAGCAAACATATTGCGAGCCGAGGTTTTGACTGCCGATTGTAATCACTTTATAATATGTGAATTTACAGGTAGCAACAGAAATGCATTGTTTCTTAGTTTCATCGAGTATGGTTGAGCTATCACATTTATTAACACAAGTATTTCCTAACAAAATTGGATATGCTGAAGGACATGTTTCGTAACATATTGAACCCTATTAATAAGGATACGGGCTAGTGCAAGATGATACGCATTATTTCATTGCTCCGTCTATGTACAAAGAACAACTTGTTGTGCAAGTCTTATAACCATTACTGTCTTTAGTAAAATATCCTGAGGAACATTAGTTACTACATATTCCGTTATCGGCATATAATGATCCGCAATTAGCAACACATTAATAAACATTAGTTGAAAACAATAATTAAAGTTAGGCATTTGAAGGGCATTATGCTTAACATACTTTTTGAGTGTTCACGTAAACAAAATATTAGCATGATTACTTGCAAATTTCATTATTTTATAAGAATTAAGCACAGCTGTCAATGCAAATATATGGGAATCCTTCATTATAATATTTACCTTAAGCCTTACATGAAATGAGACTACATATTTTATTATATGTATAATATGTATCTGGACACTGTGAAGCATTTGAACATAAATTTTAAGAAGCTTGTTAAATTTCAAAGTTATATTAATCGCAATTCGCAATACATTTATTTTCTTAACCGTCAATATAATACTTATTATTTGGACAAGTTGATACACATACTCCATTACTTAAATACAAATTTTATAATGCACAATAATCTATACAAACTTTAGTTCCAGAAATTAATATTGATGTTTTAGGACAGTTATTCTTTATACAATATTTTTCCGTTCCAATATAATATATAAAATCTGCACATTCGGCACTTTAACATAATTAAGCGTTAGTCAAATCAGTATGGTAATTACAAGAAGCAATACAAATTCCATTTTCTTCAAATGGCTTATCTCCTGAGCATTGAGCAACACAAAATTATCCATTCTTTTTGAGGCCATTAGGACATACTGTTGTTTACAAACATTCACCAGTTGATTAAATAATCAATTAGCATTTTGAAGAATCAATTGTTGTACATATTTTTTCTCCAGCATTCACATAGTAATATGTACAACTTGGTGTGCACACCATATTATTAACATATTGTGGGGCACAAGTGCTTACGCATTGTTATATACCGTCAACATTTTTCAAGAATAAATTACAAGAAGGAACACACTTTTTAAGTGGTGGAGTATCGGTTGTAACAATAAAAATACCAGATTTACAAGTTGTAGAGCAGGATTAATCTGTTTCAACATAGTTTTAGCATGTGGTACACATTCCATTAACATTAGAATAACCTTTAGATGAATCACAGCTTTCAACGCATTCTCCAGTTATGTCTTGAACTAAATTTACAGGACATTTTGGTAATATATCGGTAATTACTTCTTGTTATTTGACTAAATATGGTATTGATTTAGTTGTGGTACATTATCCATTATTCGTATAAGTAGTGCATGTTGTGCAGGTCAAACCATTTTTACTTTGTGTGGCACCACAATCTGATATGCATGTTGAACCAAATACGTAGCTAGAAAGTGGACAAGATGTTGTCCAGCACTTCATTTGGCATAATAAATTCTAACTGCAAGATTTATATGACTTTCCAAGTCCGTTGGAGAAATCAGTGCATGAATTAGAGCTAGAAGATTGCCAGTTGAAGAAACTCTTGGCATTAGTGCTTTTTAAGCATTGAATGATACCGGAACCAGATTCATATTCAGTTCCAACGTCGCATTTCTTTTTGCAGTTGTTGGATTGATCAGCCACAAAGCCGTTTGGACATAATTGAACGCACATTCCATAAAGTTTGAAGGTGCTGCATGTGGTGGTGGTGCTGAGTGGGTTTGAAACGTCTTGCTTCACGTAGTTGCATTAGTTCTTGATGCAGTAGTATCTCGCGTCGTAGCAAACGCCTTGGTAGCATGGTGCTCCGAATCTGTTGTTCATGAGGTTCATAACGAGCGAGTATTGTGCGAAAACGTTGTTTACGTCGTCATTGGTTGCGAAGCACATTTACGTTGGGGCGTTGTAAATCGCGCATGCCTTGGTTGAAGCTGTCAACGTAAGACCAGTTGGGGTCTGCATTGCGAATTAAAACGCGCTTTGTACAACTTGGCTAACGGCCTCGAGGCGGTAAATTTGAACGCTTGTGGCAACCAGTTTATCAACCACTCCGAGCATAGCGAAATTAACTGGAATTGAGGCGTCAATGCCGACCAGGGTTATCTTTCCGTAAAGTTGAACATTGTTTAGGTTTACAGTTCCAGAGGCGGACTCGATCAGATTCACGTTTATTTGAGCGCACTCGAGAGGAACGGAGGTGATTTACAGGTCGAAGTAGAAGTGACCGTTTGAAATATCAGCGTTAAACACGGACAAAGCCGAGAAGGAGCAGTCGACACCACTTGCCTTCTTCAGCTGGCGTATGTTGTAGATCTAATTCTGCAAATCGAGCTGGACACGCGCGGATTTCTACACTGGACCCAAGAAACAATCAGGGTAGTTATCAGCAGTGTAATTCCAATTCATGTTCGAAAAAAGCTTGTGACACGCAGACATCGGAGTCGAAACAGGAGCTGTAGACGCAGCCGAGGTATCAGTTACCGTATACATTAAAATTGAGGATAAAAGCATCATTTATATGAGAGGAAGTGGTAATTCCAAAATAATAAATTTAAAATCGTATAATATACCATAATTGCAAATATTGTAATGTATAATTACATTTTCTAAAAATAGAAGTAAATACACAGCTAGATATAGTTAAGAGAGTAGTGATTGTAAGTTAATGTTATTTAAACTACTGTATATTAAAGAAAACAACCAATAAGGTAAAATCTCACGAAAAGACTCTTGGATACACTCTCATATATACTCAGGAAAACTAGAAACTCAATACATGATTACTATACTATATGATTACTTGTATAGATATTTCGAGATTTCTCACGTAAAGACCTAACCTAATCTCATATAAGCGTTACGTGCATATATACCTGATGATTGGTATTGGGGTAGAAAATAAGTGCGAGAATGAACTGATTGTTTGCAATTATCATGATAGCGCTTTAACATGAAGAATTAACACGATAACATTTATTTATAGATAGCTAGTTACGTGTGGAAATGGGAATTTCGGATGGAGTGAGGACTAGTTATTTATAAATATACATTAGCTGTATTATTTAACAACAATACTATCCATACTCATCATGATTGAAGAGAAGAAGATTGAACGATATACTTTTGAATATGTTACTAGTATTGTCATTTTCATTAATTATTTAAAGTATTACTTTTTAATAGATTTAGTAACCGACAAAGATATACAAAACTTATATAGTTTTGAACCTAATGTGTTCCATGTTACTAGTATAAAACTGTATTGTATACTATTATGTTTCCATACATGTATCAGATATAAATTTATAATCGTTCATTTAACCGATTAAGATATCAAAGTAAAACTGTCATTTTATGTTAGTAACAGTTAATTATTTGTATTTTGGATAACTTGAATTTAAGAAATTACATTACAAAAAGTATATGTATACATGACTTGATTTATTAATTACTAATATTGAGTATTACAGTGTAATAAGAATATATTTCTGATACGGTTTCATAGGTACGGTTTCAATTCCATCCCCAAATGTCAGGCAAAATCTCTTCTGAAAAAGCACTTAAGGTGATAGCAACCCAAATTTCTAAACGCTGTGGAGTAAGCGCTTCAAAGCTCTTAGATGACTACAAAGTATTGGATGAACATCTAACTTCCTTAATAAAATTCAACTGGAACTTAGTTGCCGAACAAATGAATGTTCCAAAAGCTCGTGTATACAGATGGTATTTCGATACCCATCAGCGCAACCTGTACGGGAACGTGAACCAGGAAGACATGGCGACGATCAGGAAAGAAGTGAAGAAGGCCGTCGCGAAGGGCCAGGACCTCGGGCTTCCCTTCCAGAAGGACCTGAAGTCCAAGCTATCCCAGGAATACCACAGGAACTCCTTCACGGTCGCCTTCAACAACTGCAAGAGACTCATCATCATGGACTTCCGGAAGAGCTCGGTCCACAGCGCCTCCAACGACACGAACTCCATCTCCGACCACTCCAGCGAACTGGTGAAAGAAGAGAAGATTGCAAACTTATCTTTCATCGTTCATTAACCTTTTGAGAATCCAAATGACTTCTTTTTCGACTTCTTCAACGTAGTATTTGAGTGATTTTTAGATCATTTTCATAAACTAATCATAAATATTTATAATAATTATATATTATTAATAATTAGTATAATTCTAAATATATCACTCCAAATGACGTAATAGTTATCAACTAAAATTTCATTATAACAAGAAGATTTAGAACCTCAACTATTATTGCACAAAGAAAATAATGTGCCATAACGCTGGCTTAAGACTGGTATAGGCTTCAACTATTTAAATTAATCACTAAAATAGATGAAATTGGATTCATAATATTCACCTATGGCTCCAAAAATTATCAATACATAAAAATTATTAAAAGTAATTGAAGAAAACAAGCCCAATTCTCCAACACGAACAAAAAATCAATCATTACTTAAAGAAATGATAAGAAACCCTCTAATAACCTAACCCGATCCTCTGAGAGCAGTTTAGAACGATTATGTTATAGAATATTTAACAGAATAATTGAAAATTTAAACACAAACTAAACCTGAATAAGATTATTAAATGAAATATTTTAGAGATAACTTATCAATAATGGCATCTGGAACTTATTATTATGATCAATTAACAAATTCTGAATAGAAAATTTATAAGAATTTAGTCTAACTTATTGAAAACAATCAAAACTTTTTGATTAATATTCCTCACTAAGTTAATGGGTCCAAGTTAGCCCATTCCTACAATTTAGATCATATTTTTAACTACAAGGGTAAAGTTGTATATAAAACTGGACAATTATAATTTAAATCTTATGATGCCGCAGAAAGATTTGGTTACTATCTTAAAAATAGAGATACTGACTTTATTGAAACATAAATTAAGCAATTAATTGATTAAAATACATCATATATTGATCAATTTTAATGTGTAAATTAAATTATTGAAAAATTAGCGATAGAAACTAAATTAACAACTAATTGGCAAGCGTCAACTATTTTTGATTGCCTAGTTGCTAAAAAATGTAACGCATTGGGACTTGCCAGAACATTTGTTGCTTTGTTACGTAAATTTTAAGTTAATTCATTTGTTGTAGGCGGTCTATTGTTAAAGAAAGAACATTATTGGAATGTTTTAGAATATGATACACTTCGTGAAGTTGTTTAAATGCCTATTTCAGCTATGGGTGGCAAAGAATCAAAAATATATTCTTGTGTTGATATTTATGTTAGCGTGCTGAATATGATTGAGCAGTATGTTCCTGGATATCACATCAACATCGATATTGATCGTATGAATGTTGACCACAATTTTATTTAATATTTTTAGTACCCAAAAACAACATCATTTAAAATTGTTGAATAGAAAGTACTTAGCCATTAATAACTGCGAGAAGTTATTAAAAAGGCGTCATTCTAATTAAATCGTTTAAACGAAAACATAAGCAAAAACTATTACGATATATTCATAGATTTTGGATAGTAATTTGAAGATACTAAAGAATTTTTAAAGTAATGCAAAGCTGATATTCAATCAATTATACTTAGATATGCTCCTAACTTTGTGTTTAAAGACTTGATATTTCCTAGATCAAATACGCCGGCTGTTACTATGGAATTTTAAAGACTCAACAGATAAGACTTTCTTTTATATCCTGAAATAGTTTCATAATTTGATGTGTAGAAGCATGAGCAAATAATACAGTTCTTGCTTTGCAACATTAAAAATATGTAGAAGCTAGTTATACCACTCAATACTGACATAGAGCTTGGTTTAATAACAAGACACTTTTCAGAAGAATATATGCATGAATAATTGTAAAAGTAATTATTTGACGTTTCAAATATTTATGACTCTTGTATTTACAGGTATACGTTATCTGCTCACTGCATTGTTATTATCTTTATTCAGATACCCGTGTACAATTAAGTGCCAAAATTTGCCCGTAGAAACAGATTTTTGTTAAATAGAAACTAGTTGTATGTATATTCGATGATAATTCAAAATTTGATGAAGCGTCTTGATGAGGTTGTTATACCGTATATGGAGTAAATATCTGAACAACAACTATTGAACATAATTTAGTGCATTAGACTTGATTACCCGGAGTTGTATTTTATTCCGACTACAAATATTTCATCGTCTTCTGATTTGGAAAAGAGAGAGTTGAAAGTTATAGTTCCATTGCCTGATTTCACTAGAATTCACAGGCAGGACTCAGAAATGAATAAAATTATCCAGGAACTGCAGATGAAGTTTGACGACAAGTAAATTGAGGTCACGCGTGAATAGTAAATTCTATAGAAGCTAGTGGACAATTATTTCCCCTTTGTGACGATTAACGAGAATGCGGTATCTGCCTATGATTTCTTAGTTGATAAGCAGATTAGTTCCATGTCGATAGCGGCTGCGTTCGGGTTGCTTTGTTAGACCATTTAGTTGCCCACATGTGTGATAAAGTCCGAGAAGTCGTCAAAATGCGTGAATCTTGTGTTCATCAAGACGCATGTGACCATTTCTGATGTGTTCGTGCAGTACATTGACAAGATCATGCTCGGCCGCTACCCTTTCTATCCAACTTTCTCCATTAACATCAATTCCTCCATTTTTAGTTTAATTGACAACACCTTCAACGAATTACAGACCAAATTAGCCACCCGTACGTTCAACTCGCTCTACACCACTTATTTCTTCGATTCCACTGACGAATAATCTGTATAAAAACTGAAGAACATTTTCTGGGAGCAATTCTTGCAAAAGTTCTACAACATTCAAATATGCTACAGGAACCTCTCAAAACAGGACGTTGAAAAATTCCTCCAGTAGCAATTAATAAGAGTGACCACGTTTATGCTCGTTTAGCACTCTCCAATTCACCCGTGCAGGTTCAGGATTCACTACTCGGCTCACTTACCAGTCATATTAATTTAGCTGAACAGAGATCTTAATTGTGAGGAGATAACGGAGAAAATAGAGAATTTGGAGCCCACAAGCTAAAAAAGGTTACTTTAATATGTTAAGCACGCGGTGAGCCAGAATAAGAACTTCGCATTCGTAAAACTGTCAACGAGGACCCTCCCAGAACTGTACTAACAACAATTCGAAAAATACCAGTTCGCACAGTTCTTCGTCAACCAACTGGACAAAGAAGTGAAACTCAGAGGAGCAACACTGAAAGTACAACTCCTGGCTAGAGAATACTGCGTGGTATTCGATGTGAGTAAATGAAAATAATATCAAAGCGTGCTCAACTGTTTTTGTTTTATTATATTTTATTTAATAAATAATAAAAATATTTAATTTGCTGAAATTAGAGCTCACTTACAGGATATTAAATTTTATTTCATTAGCTGACTATTTTTCGATAAAATATCAAATATATTCTTGTCAACTACACTTTATTCCCCATTGTCGTCGTTAAACCACTGCTTTAGAATTCTATTAGAATAAATGTAAAAGAAATCTACATCGTATAACCTGACAAATACCTAAGCTAACTACTCTTACTGCTTCATTTCCTAACAAATATAATGGATTCTTGTAAAAACCTACGTTGGTTGATATGTGTACAACAGGGCGAGCGCTCTTGTCAAAATTTAACAAAGTTCATCAATATCTTCATGACTTAGTTCCATAGAAA
Organism: Hexamita inflata; assembly: GCA_963988835.1. Lineage (NCBI taxonomy): Eukaryota > Fornicata > Diplomonadida > Hexamitidae > Hexamita > Hexamita inflata. The sequence goes on along the minus strand of CAXDID010000865.1, from coordinate 208,450 downwards.
TGACAATGCTAATCAGAAAATCAGTAATTTTTGAGCTTATTAAACGTGGATCTACCACAAATTACGTGATTAAGTTATTGGCTCTTCTTAGTTGTAACTTTAGTGTTTCTGGATGTCTATTCAAATTTTGCTTAAATTCTTCCAGTAAACCTGTTAAAATATATGGATTAATAAAATTTCTATTGCAACTTAATTATTCTAAGGCGATATGAGTCATTTCTCTAGATAAACTCAAAGCATTATGAATCTAATTATGCACTGTCTTTTGTTTTTGTTGAGAATAAAAGTTAGGTATTAACTAAAACTTTGAATTACAAACTGACTAAAATTTGCGAATAACAACTGGCTTTTACTATTCTGTAACAGACAAAAAATCCATTGGTTTTGATGACTTTGGAGTAAATGAGATAAAACAGGTGTGCTATAAGTAATTTGGATGATTTTCAATAGCTGTTTATTTCATTGTTCTTACCTAGTTAACAACAAACTAATCTATTTATGGCTATTTCATAGCAATAGCCACACGTTAGCATTCTTATAAAAAATAACTAGCGTACTCAAAATGTTTGAAGTCTTCCATATATGTGAAGTGGTGACATGAATATAACATATATAATATTCAATTGAATGTAATTTACACTTCAAATATGAATGGTACACAACTGATTCCACTAAATGCAGTGATATAAACAAACTTTTCTTTGTTTGATACTTCTAACGCAATTTTTTTCTTTAGTGGTAATAATGCAGTATATGATTGCTTTAGACATGATAAAATCACAGGCGGTGAATAATTTGTGTAAAATATGGGTGGCCGCTTTCGAGATTTTAATTATACCACAAATGGCGTACGAACTTTTCTAGTTTCTTTGGAGTATGGTGTTATAATCTATGAAGTAATTGATGGTAAGTAGCCATAATTAGTGGAGTTACTTGAAAACAAAGAAAATCCGCTATACTTCATGAATTCTCCTCCATCGAAGCGGGTTTCATTTGGTTTAGGTTTGTGCTCAGATTTTCTAGTTGTGTTTGGAGGAGAAGGTTGTGGATTAGATCGTTCAATATACTTTTACTCTCTTTCTATGAACATGTGGTTTTAGCAGGAGCCCGATTTTTCTACTCCTGAGTGGCGGTATAACTTGTAAATGGTAACTTTTGATAATACATTGTACATTCTCGGTGGACAGGTGTACGATCGTTAAATAGAAGAGGTCGATTCATTCACAATTTTAAATTATAAGGAGATTATATAGTCTTTAATTGATCAAGAGGGCTACATCGACTTCAAACTGGGCGAGTTTCAGCGCGAAAGCATGAACATCCTAGTTAAATCGAATGTTGTATTCAGAGGTTCGCATTTAGCTGTTATAAGCAATAACAGAATTATTGAATTCGATGAGAGGTGGATCATTGACTGCATTTTTGAGGGCGAAATTGAGGGGAGGTTGTTCAGTGGCCTTGAAAACAACCTGTTCTGCTGGAACGGAGAAAAACTGCTCGAGATAAGGATATGATGTCATTAATAATATCTTATATTAGTATTAATATCCTTGAAATATTTTCCATATTGAATCCTGATATATATTTAAACATAAACGTAAAAGTTTATTATTGCTCTACAATTTACCCTTGTAAATCAAATTTAAATATAATCCACTTCATTAATGCTAAACATCATTTTGGTATTGAATATTCTTGAATTTGACATACAACAGATGAGTGCACAACACAAAATTTTAAATGATAGATTAAATAATATTATTTAGATGATATCAAACTAAAGCTAGTAGTAAAACGTTATGTAGTAATAGATTATCCATAAATAGTTATCTCAATATATTTTATAAAGATAAGCAGTATTAAATGAAATAAAAGTTGATCAGTTCTATCCAAATTCAAAAATTGTTTAATCAGAAGAACCTATTCTCAATTTATCAAAAGATGTTAAATTTCCGAGAGAAAATCCAGATATTAATATATCTTAAGTTATGCAAACATATATAAACACATACAATAATAAAACAGAATAATAGTTTAATCACAACTAAACATTTATAGATTAATTAAACAAATTTTCTGGCCACTTAAATGAATTTGGACCAAATTAAGAAACTATTGCGTTAAACGATGAAATTATATACGTAGATTAATCTTTAAATACTTTTATCTATCCATATAACAAAAAATAGAAAGAATACAATGCTATGTCTACAATACTAAGTTTTGCTGTAAACTAATTAGATAGTATCAATGTATTTATCGATTTAAATGTAAATAGTTAAGAAATATAGATATAAAAATTACAGTTATTTAATATTATAAATATGATGTCGTAACGAGTATTTATTACAATATATCTGATTTAAAATCATTAAATTAAAAAGATTGTAAGTGACTATAGCTATAATTTAGAATTTGATCCAATATTTGAACAAATAACTAAATCTTAAGAATAAATTAGTTTGTTTCAACTAATAAATTATTTTGATCAACTATACATAAATAATGATAGAATCTTAGTATTTATTCTTACCAAAGGATTTATATGTGATATAAATAACTTAAGATAAATATAATACTAATTTAAAGATTTTATTTTTATCAATCCATAGTATATAACTTAATAATAATTATAAGGAAACTACACCATTTAATTTTATATTAAATCAGTGTAATAATTAAAATTACAGATAATAGAACAATAAAAATATTACGAAAATAATATTTTTATCATGAATGCAAAAAGTATTTAAATTAATTTATCCTACGAATACATAGATTTATAGTAAATTAATGATCACATATAGTTATAAATGCAAAAACATCTTATATAATTCATAAATAGAGAATTCACATATGCGAATCTTGCACCTGCATCCTAAAACTTTGATAATGATTTACATATATATTGTATTAAACCTGTATTTGATAATGAAAATTATAACGGGTTATTAGCTATTTCTATTAGACACAGCAGTTTATTAGATATATTATCAGCAAATATTCTTGAATTTGTAAACCAAAACGCGATATTGCTAATAAATAATTAATATTATTATGATTACTAATAAGTTTTATTTTTGTATCGTTATTCTAATTCCAATTAAAAGGGCGATAGACCTATAATATCATAATTTGAGTAACAACAAACAGTTCTATTATATGGATCTGTTTTAGGTAAATAACTTATATATTATTCTTATTCAATGATATCATTGACAACAGATTAAATATTAGTAAATAGAAATAGCACAAGCTAACTTATTGAAGCACATAACACATCTATATTCATTGATAATATTAATAAGTTACAAGCTAAATATTGGAACGTTAATATAAATAAGCTAACATAGGTATCGTATATTCCTATTGATGATAAGAAAAAGTATGAAAGCACATAACATGGTTAATTCAGAATGAATACTGTGCAAGATTAAAAATATTATGTAGATTCAGATTTACAAAAGTAAGTATTTAATATTAATCCAGAAACATCGGATATACTTCAATATGATAATTGTAGTTATTACTAAAATATTACAAATTAAAATAAATGTTTGGATTACTATGATAATTAAATAATTTTTAAAATACCGTGGAGAAATTCAATATTTTATACGAATTCATCTAATTAGCATGTATAACTGTCTGTTCGAAGTTTGATGCAAGATCCTGAATTTCTTAAGGCTATAGCTAACTTAAGGATATAACAATTTATCAACACAAGTAATATAATCATCTATAATGACATAAAATTATAAATTGATATTAAATTTGTGTGGTACTTAAAACTATTAAGACATATATATCATTAATAGCAATAATTAACAAGTAATTCTTACTGCGTAGTAATTAGATAAACAATGTTTTAAATATGTACTAAAGAGTTTACAAATTAATAGATAATATAATTCTTTTCATTTAGAACTTAAAATACAAGAAATTTTTACTCAAATTAAGTATAAATTGTCTCTTTTGATATGTATACAAGATTATCTGCTAATTGTGCAGGTTGTTACAAGTTTGATAATTAAATATAACTAGTTTACAATCCACGTTACTCCGAAAATTAAATATCGTACTCGTAAAATGTAAACATTATTGTATACTAGATCCAAAGTAGGATTATCGATCCAATCGCGGATGTGGTTTACTTTGATATCTTATAGCATAGATCTGAGCAAGATTACCAAAGTGAGTTTCAAGACAACCAAAACAAAGTGATTCTGAACCAGTTCACGATGTTCATTGCGAAACCAGAGTAGTATTCCAGAAAGAAACCAAAGTTCTAGGTTAACTACTACAACCTCCTGGAAGCCACCATCTGCCAACCACAACAGTTCAACAGAGAACTTACGACGCTCCTCTTCCAGTGCGGCTTCACGATGATGTACTACCAGATCGACGGCGGGAAGTACTGCGTCATGAACAAGATGCTCAACTTCACGGAGCCTTAGGGATGTTTGGTAGGAGAAACATTAATAGAAGTAGCTCAAATGCAAGGCAGTGGGGTGTATACTGTTACATTTATTTCAGATAACTACTAAAAATACCTAAACTCTGAGCAATATTCAAATTGTTTTGCTTTTTTATCAGATCTAAACAAATATATTGATTAACTTAGAATTATATTAGATTTAAAGTTTGAATATGTAAATGATGATATCTACTTCAAAGAATTTTACAATCTTAAGCAATAATCTCCATAAATTTATGATTTAGTGTCAGTTAGTTAGTAAAATAATCTTGGTTGGTTGATAAATATGCTTGTTATATTGTCAATGATAATAGTATTCCTATAATTCATTTGAAAAATTCATTTCTTGTTTTACTACCTCAAGAAGTAACATGATACATGTGATTCTTATTGTACCCTTATTATCTTATTGTATTAAATAACGTATTTATTGTTATTAATTAATGCCACAAAGATGAATATGAAAAATAAATTCAATCTTTTTCCCTCTCACTTGATCCCCATTCAAAATAGCCAGTTTTCCATTTATTTTATGAGAACTTTTCCATTCAATAGCTTACATTTAATATTTCTACCCTTTCTCTTAACTTTTATGCTTCCACTAGAAATTCATCCGAATAAATTGAAAAACTTGTGTTATGCAACCCACTTATTATAAAATTTCAAAATCGTTGTATTATTGTTCCATAATTTAAAATAAAAACATAGTATATTTTATAATAATTTAATTCAATAAAATCGGTACAACCCAACAGGTCCGACTCCTGCATATGTCATTAAATAAACCCTCACTTGATCCACATCCTAAAAACGCCCTTTTACTCCTCCATTCCGATTTCCCCGCTCTCAACGACCTCGGCCGCGTGCAAAAACTGTTTATTTTGAGCCGCTCCCAGTTCAGATTCGAGGACTGAAAGTTTTTAGACCACATTTTTGAACTCACTTTCAATGAAGGACTCAAAAAGCTGCTTCGTTTGAACGGCTTTCAGCTCAATAATTGATTTCTAAACAAAAAGGGGTTCAGAGGGTCCTTTGGCGGACTCAATTTGAGCGTTAATGTGTTACAAGGAGACCCAGAAGAGCTCGGCTTGAACGCTCATCTGCTTGGCCTACTTTGCAACTGGGAGCGCGAAATCGGTGTAGTAAGACAGTATTTACTTCAACTAAGGAGCCAGCTCGTTCATCTGCACTGGGAACACAAGTAAATGCTTCACGGGCTTCTACTACTGTTAAGCTGCTTAGCCAATTTAAGTCACGAAATCTGAGCAGGAGCGCAATTGCATTTACCTGAGCTCGATTTACTTTTGCATGAATAAAACGTAGCCCTAGATTGATTTCTGCAAACTCTGCAACACAGCACGCTCGTCACTCAACACAGCGTGAACGGGCTGAGACTTGGTCATTTTCAATGCATTACCAAGCGCTAAAAACGCATTCTTCGTTTCACGCAGCGCAGCTGCAGAACCAAGCTTGCCCAAGAGCAAAGCCGAATTCTTTTAATACTCCGCATACATTTTTATTATATCGTTCGCAGAATCACTTCTGCAGAATAATAAACCAAACAGAGGAGACTCAATAATGTACTTATCAGTAAATGCTTGATTCATTTACTTGATAAAGAAATGGTTAACTCTGCTCAAAGTATCTTCACCAACAACAGATTCGAAGTTGACTAACTCCTCAGGATATTATGGACAAACAGAGACCATGGAACAACACATAGAAAATCGGTAATAATTCGTGGATACAACCGTTACTTCAACTGAGGTTGTTTAAGCAGTTGGAAAAGGTTAATTAGATTGTAATAACAATTTAAATAAAGTGTGTGAATTAGCAGCATCAAAAGATATACTTTACACTTTAATAGGTAATTCCTTGTTGTAGTTATTAATATAGAACTACAAATCATTAGTAGACAACATAGATGGAGTGAGGTATGTTACTGTAAAGTTATTAGATATAATACTAAAATTACCGTAATGTATTTATATGCGCTGAGAATAGAACTGAGTTAAACTAAACAGATTACAATCGTTTAATAAATATTATATATGATATTTTAACTATACAAATATTTTCAGTGCGAATGTTACAACCGAATCCACACCATTGAATAAATGTTAGCACATGACGACCTATAGCATCTGATACTTTCTAGTGACCAAGAATAACCGTTACCAATAGAAATTCAAAGTGTGCAGTATGATCCACTAGATAAAGAAATTATAAGTTATTCTATTGTTTTGACATCTCCTTAAGAATTTCCCATAGCAAAGTAGAAATCAGTTGTTGTTACTATTCAAGCTAAAGCTTTTTTGAAATTTTCGTAATTATGTTCATACATATCAATCTGTCCCGTATTTCCAGAAGCTCTTGTGTCTTATGAAGGTGAACTTTCAGAGGATTATGTTAAACAAGTTGGTTGTTTCTTTAAATTAGTAATGTAATATGCAACTACAGACCAATATATTCGTCAATCATTTGCTCTTCGTACGCTTCTTTGTAAGCCTAATGAATAATCATACTAAGAACTTTCTTCTTCTGTTTCTGACAGACAAAAGTAAAAAATACTGACATCTGGTAAAGTTTCAACTGTAGCCACGTATGAGCTTACTAAAAAGTCTTTTCTTGGTTTTACTAAAAATTTGAAGAACAAAATGGCTGACATGGTTAATAAAGACGATACAACTGTGGTAACAACAGCTGAACAAATGGAAAGCGTATCTAATACAGCTGATAAAACCTAGTAATAAATGTCAGAAGAGGAGCTTTTTGAACATGAGTTGAAACTTTTAGATAAGTAGCTTAATGCTTACGTAACCTTCATAACTGCACAGATATAAGTTAAGCACAACCAAATCAACTCAGTTCGTGAATTCACATCAAACGCTCCTTTGGCCGCTTTGTATCAGTAACTTCTTCCATCCTGGGTTTCACAGGCTAAATACTTAATATAATTTGTAAAGCCAATTTTGTAAATTGGAGCCGATCTTTCCAGCTCAGCTTTTACATTCCTCAACGAATTCAAAAGTGCTTCACTCGATTTACAGATGAAACTAGAAAAATTGGGTTCATCTCAACAAAAACTTGCATCAACCCAGAAAAGTGACGGATAAGCATTCTAAAAAGCTACTGAGAACATGAATGATTGTATTCAAAGAAGTGAAGAGGCTAAAAGAGAGAAAATTTAGCAAATGCAAAAACAAAAGTATTTCAAATCAAAACTTGATCATTATGTTGAAAATGAACTCAAAATAGCCGTTACCGAAATGTGCAATATGGAAGCCAGTCATGGACTGCTTGTAAGTTAGGTCATGAATAAGTGAAAAATACTTCATTCATTATACTTTAAATTTCATCATTCTAATCAGTTTTTTAGTAGTTTTTTATTATCATCTCTATTTAATATTATCACAAATTGAATAAATTTTATATTTATTATTATATGTTTGATGTATTATATGTTTGTGCTTATACACACAACGATACTTTTTATTACTTTTATTACCGTTGTTTTTCGAAATATATATATCCCACTCGCTTAACTTTCGTTTATACTAGTTCGGTCTTCTGTACAGGTACTGTAAGTTCACGCGAATGATCATTAGTTTTAGACACATCTATGTACGTTAGGCGCACCTCCGCAGCCAAGGCAGCCAACGACTTGGGTACAAGCATCCAGGGGCGTAACGCGGCTGCTTCGTGTAAGCCGATCTAGTCGGTAATCCACCTGGGTAGTACCATCTGCGTTTCTAAGGAAGCAATGGAGCGGTTGCCGCTTTCCAATCCTGAAGGCTCATTGATGGATCATGCCCTTAGCCATACCGATCCTTGATGGTAGCGGACCAGTTTTACCTGATTCGCTAACTTAAAATCTCAAAGTGTTAATTTCCAGAAACTGGTTCTCGCTTCTCAGTTTCTCTTTGCTTGTTATTTCCTTCGGCTTGCACGAGAGGTTGATTCGTTGTATTGGCATTGCTTGATTATGATGCATTGTTTCATTAACTTGATCATGTACCTGGGGTCCTTCTTAGTTTATTTGCTTTTGCAAATTCCTAATTTCGAGGTATATTCTCAGCACTTTGAACCGGGGGATTTTACCTTCCGCAACCGATTTGGCCGAGCCGCATCTCAGGAAGTGGAATGCGGCGAGGAACGAGAAGCGCAACCGTATGAACCCATCATCAATCACACTAAACAAAGCTGGTATTCCAGCAATGCCACTTCAGCTCGAACATTGACCGCCGAGCCTAATCGTTCTTGTTATTAAATATTAATATATTTTTTAATATATTATTAAGTATACTAACAAATACAGACAAAATACGAACAAATATATTATATACTTTATCTCAGTCCAAATATGAGATTGAATTCTGAACTATCTGGATTAACAAATCAACTTGTTTATTCATAGTTTATATCTAGTTGTTCAGCATTACAGAAATGTGATTCTTCTTCTAAGTCAAAGAGGTTCTGAACTTGTTATAGTTCATAATCTTTCTTATCTACTTGTGAGAACTGTGAACTGAGAGTATTTTGTTGTAGAACTTGAGCTCATCTGTTGTTGGAACTTTTTAGTTTGAAAAGTAATAATTTGAAAAATTATTGTGCTTTAGTGTTTCTGCATTAGTAATTTTGTTATTCCAAATAGACAAATCTTTTAATTAAGTTAACTTCGACAACGGAGATACATCTATTATGCACGCGTCATATGCAGTTATACGCTCTAGTCTATATAAATGCTACAATGGGTGCAGATCAACAACTTTCATTTTATACATTTCTAATGTATTTAGATTTTTCATAAATTGTAGAGACCATAAGTCAGCAACACTTGTTTTTTGGAAACTTAATTCTGTTAGTTAAGTACAGAATTTAAGAGGTTCTATATTTTAAAGCTGTTCATTACAACCTAAATCCAAACATTACAAATCTACAAAGTTAGAAAGGTGTGATATTTCTGTAAGATTGTTAGATTATAAATATAATTCTTTCAAACCGAATAGTTGATGAGGAATAGTACGTAAATCTGTGGTTTCTGTTTCAGACAAATCTAATCTCTCTAATTTAGGCGAATGTTATAACCCAGATATTTTTTTATGTTATAACCCTTTGTTACCACTAATTTCTAAATCTACTAAATTTGGTAAAGTTAGTGTGTAGGAAGTTAATTTATTGTCATATAAATGTAAGAGAGTTAAATCAGGAAGAGATTAAAGTCCAGAAATATCTTTGATACAGTTAATACTTAAATTGATCTTTTTCAGGCTTTTGAGCTTGGAAATGCTGGAAATATCAGATATATTATTTTCTGAGAGGTCTAGTTCGGTTAGGTTGGGGAGGAAAGAAATTAGATAGATATGTTTTATCTCTCCATCATCAAATCTAAATTATTTAGTTTGCTATATCAATTCTTAACTTAAGGAAAGCAAATTCTTATTAAAAGCATCTTCCCAGATTTTTGGTGGAACATCCATTTCCAACAGATTCTTCATTTGCTGTAAATCAAGTATTTCTAGTTTTTAGGAAGAGCCAAAGTGTTTCAGCAAACCTTTTAAACTTCTGATTGCTTGATTAGGTTGCATGATATCTGATTGCGAGTGGAAATGTTATATTATTTTTAATTTAAACTGAAAATAAATATATAAATGAGAAAAAGAAGAATCAAATTGAACACATAAATACAGTATATTGTAAGATACAGTATATTGTTTTTCCCAAAATTAAAAAATTTAGGAAAATCAATTAAACCATCACAGTCAAATTTGTCACAAATTAACATAATGGTACTGCAGACTCTCGAAGATAGTACTCACCCCCAAACTCACTTAATGACCTATCTTAGAATCACTTAATGTCTTTTGAGATACTTGGTACTATAAGTGAGAGGTTTAGATCTAAAATAGTTCATTAACCGAAAACGGAAAGACATTAACTGAGATGAGAATACCAAATCTTATATATTGAAATGTGTGATTCTATTCTATCGCTTGATATTACTGGTTAATGATTAAAATAAGTTATATTTAAATTCAAATCTTAACATGATTACATTATTTCACTGTGTGAGGTGGTAATTAAAATGATATTATGTTTAATCACCTTGATTATAGTGATATATAAAGTTTTGTGTTTTGGAATAGTGTGTAATCCAATATGGCTCATCACTTTTCGTTTATAGTCTAATTTTGAAGACATTAATTGAACAACTGTTTTAGTAAGTATGCGGTAGAAGATTAATTGAGTTGAGAGGTTTATTTTATGTTATTAATTTTGTTGAAACGAAATAATGTTAAGCTTGTCAGTATTTCCACTTCGCAAATAATTAACAAAATTCTCGAAAACGACTTCAACCATTTAATAGGTAAATTACTATTTTTGTGTTCAATATATATTAAAACATATTATTCGTATTTTAAATCACTTTATTCATTTTTTATAAATGTGTGTGTACCCTCTTATGTCATTTTATTCACTAATATGCGTTTTATAACACTCTGGACACAAATGATATCCTTTGCACGAACACACATATCTGCTATTACATTATTTGCAGCCGACACATTACGCACTTACTTTTGTATATACATGATAGTGTTTATATGCTTCTATTACTGGTCCTTTAAGTGGGCTTACTACTGGTTGGTTACAACCTTCAATTTTTCGTGGTGTAGCTTTAATTTCATATTTTGTTAGATTTATTTTCATTTAATCAATTATGCTTTCAACATAATCCGTTATTTTAATTTCTTTATATTCTGGCTGCAATAATTTCATCAAAGAAAACCCATTAACTAATATTACTTACATAAAATAAATAAACATCCTTGTGGTCCAACAAGTACATCGTCCTGGAAACTTAATATTTTTTGTAAGTTGGTCTACGTAATCAACTCCTTTATAATTATTATTGTAGTAACGAACTATTTCAGGTTGTTCTCTGGGAATACCATGAGAACTTACAAATTCTTACATTTAACAGGGTTATTTCACAAATTTTGATTTTGTATATATCATGGTTAAAGTTTTCTACTTTTTGCATTACCATTAATAATTAATTTTATGTAAGTAATATTAGTTAATGGGTTTTCTTTGATGAAATTATTGCATCCAGAATATAAAGAAATTAAAATAACGGATTATGTTGAAAGCATAATTGATTAAATGAAAATAAATCTAACAAAATATGAAATTAAAGCTACACCACGAAAAATTGAAGGTTGTAACCAACCAGTAAGCCCAATTAAAGGACCAGTAATAGAAGCATATAAACACTATCATGTATATACAAAAGTAAGTGCGTAATGTGTCGGCTGCAAATAATGTAATAGCAGATATGTGTGTTCGTGCAAAGGATATCATTTGTGTCCAGAGTGTTATAAAACGCATATTAGTGAATAAAATGACATAAGAGGGTACACACACATTTATAAAAAATGAATAAAGTGATTTAAAATACGAATAATATGTTTTAATATATATTGAACACAAAAATAGTAATTTACCTATTAAATGGTTGAAGTCGTTTTCGAGAATTTTGTTAATTATTTGCGAAGTGGAAATACTGACAAGCTTAACATTATTTCGTTTCAACAAAATTAATAACATAAAATAAACCTCTCAACTCAATTAATCTTCTACCGCATACTTACTAAAACAGTTGTTCAATTAAGTGACCAAGTACTTTAACCGAGTTTTGGGGTGAGTACTATCTTCGAGAGTCTGCAGTACTGTTCAAATTATCTTAACTTAGACACTGCTGAAATATCTTGTTGTGCTCTCGGTTTCGCTTTCCTAAATAAAGACTTTGAATTTTATCAGTGATAATTGATAACTCTTTTTTATTTATGATATGATAACTTGCCAATATATAAGAGGACCAATAATTTCACACCCCTTGTAAATGAATTTCAGTAATATTTAACAAAGAAGAAATTCTCAACATACCAATTAACAACCATTTTTCACTCTTTCTTCTGCTCGTCCCAGAACCCCTTTATCGCGTCTTTAACTCTCTGCTCGTCAGCTCCAAAATCAGCTTCGAAGTCTCCGGCGTCAACATTTTCAAACTTTTCAACCCATTAATTCAACGGGAGGTCCTCGTCAATTAGTTGCTCAGGTTCAACTTGCTTTGAGTTATTCGCGATTATTTGACCGTTCAAGAGGCGAATTCTGATCTAATTCAGAGAGCGAATTTGCGAGTTGTTCAGGACGAACTGGAGGAACTCGGGCGATTTAGAGACCTCGTTCCCGATTAAATTCAAAATAGAGAGGGATTTGAAAGTTGATATAAAGGACACAGACTCGGTTTATGTGAAGCGGTTGTTTTTAAGGGAGAGGAACTGCACTGGCGAAATGGTGGGCGAAATGGACTGAATAGCATTTTGATCGGCTATAAAAATTTACAGTTACTTCAAGCCGAATACACAGTCCACATCGCGGATCTGGTTGCTGGAGACATTAAGGTAAAAAAGCTGCGGGAGCTCGCGAATGAGCTCGATACCGGTTAATTACAGATTTACCAATGAAAGCCTCGTAATCACATCATACGAAAAGGTTTTAGCCTGCTTTAAAATAATTTCCTTCGTCAAAGCCATTTTGGTGCGAAAATTTTTATAAACATAAAATAAAATAAACTGTATAATTGTTCAAATCACTCGTTTGTAAATATCAAAGCGATTATTACAACAGAAATACAAACAAGAGCGTTAATAATCCGACCATAGTCTCTTTATTGCTAGGCATTCGCAACCTGAAATACTTAATCAAATTTAATGACATTTTATTAAAAGAGATTCCACTTACTCTCAAAATATATATTGTCATTGAAGTACTCAAAGTTCAAATTTAAGTTAATTTTCAACTACTTTAAATAATCGTTTAAATCTTACATGAACAGGAAGCAGTTGGAGAACTGCTCCGAGTTCAAGAACTTTTGGTAGTCGCTGGATAGGAAAGTAACCGTATAAACTCCGCTACCTGGAATCTAATCCAGTTGAATCTAATTATTTCCAACTGTGCAGGTTTGCGGCTCCGTGAAGTTGAGCATCTTGTTCATGACGCAGTACTTCCCGCCGTCGATCTGGTAGTACATCATCGTGAAGCCGCACTGGAACAGGAGCGTCGTGAGTTCTTTGTTGAACTATTATGGCTAGCAAATAGTCGACTCAAGAAGGTTGTAGTAGTTCACCTAGAACTTAGGATTCCTCTTGGAATACTGCTCCGGCTTCGTGATGAACATCGTGAACTGGTTTAGGATCACCTTGTTTTGGGCTGTTTGAAACTCGCTTTGAAAGTCACTTTCTGGTTTGTGTTATAGAATATCAAAATATACTACATCAGCTATAGGATCACGAATTCGATTTGAAATCTAGTAAACCATAACATTAACATTTTGGGAATATGATATTTTGGTTTCAGAGAAACGAGGTGCGTATACAATTTATAATTGATTATCAAATTAGTAACATCCTGCGCAGTTTGAAAATTATAAATCAAATACATTATTGGAGATAATAGTTACTTGATTATAAAAGTATGTACGTGAATTTTATGTTCGAAATGAATACATATTTATGCTCTTTTATTATTAATACGTTTTAGAACATATAAAAACTGTATTTACTCGTGTATTTACACAGAATGGTTGATCGTTTAATTATTAATTTTTAAAATATATTAATCTTAGTAATTTTATATACCATATGATTTTTGTATCAATAATTATATATATCCCGTATACTAAACTTATTTTTTATTGATTCATAATTTATTAAATGCTTAATTATTAAATTGATTTGATTATTTGTGGATCTTTCATTATATTTCGAAGTGGTATGTTTTAAATATTGCCATTTACTTCTTTATAATACTACAAACTTCTCCAAGGAATATTTATTTAAATTTAGTCATCGTAATAATTCAAACATATATTTTGATTGAATTTAGATTTAAAATAATTACAATCGTCATATTTCATAATTTCAGATTTTTCAGGTTCAATATTAAACAATTATTTATTAAATTATTTATCAAAATAATAATCTTATGACTATATTGTGATAACCCTAATAACTTTAGATTAAAACGTTGATTGATATAATTTACAACTTTTATCAATTGTTTTTTGTATTTATGTTGTATTATTTGCAATATTCCAAGCTTTTGTATACACTTAATTAATTGGTAATGTATAAATAGAATAATTACTTTAGCTTAAAGACAAAAGACTTGCTTATGTCTTGTCATTTATTAATAATTATTCATTACGTAATGATGGCATTGAATAAGAAAAATGAATTATTTATTGTGCTAAAGTATAACCATATTTTAATGTTGTAATTTATTATTCCATAAAAGAAATAATAGGTCGTTCACCTTTTTATAAAGCTCCTGCATATCTGGTCAAATATACAACTTAAGAGTAGTCAAACAAATATTCTTAATTATTGAATATCAAAATATTTTAATTAGTATATTCGTCATAATACGCTGCTACTAAATCGATCATAGTGCTAAGTCTTATTGAAGAACCTAATACTCCTTTATAACTATTATCTTCGAAAATTGGTTTAATACAATATAAATGAAGATCATTATCTATATTTTTTGTTGATGGAATTAAATTTGTAAACTGGTATTCTTTATTTATATATTTGTTTAGAACTTATTATAGTTATAATAGAATGTGATCATCTGCTTGTTAAAAGTTAATATAATTTTGGGTTTGATTAAATTATATAATTTAAGCTTTTAAAATAATTGAATTCATTGATAAATAACGCTATATATTATAATGTTCAGACTGCACCCTTATTTTATTTTAAATATAACTTATAAGTGTGTCGTTTTATTGTTGCACTTTAATTTTATGAGTATATAGTGGATTTATTAAAATATATTCTTTATTTTCGTACATTATAAGTTCATCCTATCTATTTTAATTACAAGTGTATCCTTTGCTTAATATAAATACCACTGTTCTGTTCTAATCTATATAAAGTTTATCAAAATATTCTTTTAGTTGATATAAATTAGTGTTATGATGCTGTATTTTCATTTAATCAAATATTTTATTAAACTTGACGTTGTACCCATATCCGGAATATATCTAAGTTATTTATTGTCCAGTTAAATATATATTAGTAAATACTTTTTAAGAAATTGAGTTGATAATATTAGCAATAATGGTTTTACTTACTTCTAATTCATGTTAATCCGTATTTAGATCGATGAATATATCAATAGAATCTAGATTGTTAACTGCAAAGCTAGCCATTGTTAAAGCTGCATCATAATCATATTATTTTTCATTATATGGAAATACAAAAGTGTTACGATTCTCGTCAACATATACAACTTCGTCATAAATCTCTATATTTGACTATAATTGGCTTATATCAAATAATGGCCCTGAAAATCCATTTAAACTTTCTATAAATGTTTAGTTATATACATAATCGATTTTATCTTACAAATATGAATTTTTGTAGGTTTACATGGTTTTAGAAAGATTTATGAATTAATTAGACCGATTAGCTTAATAGTCACTAGATTAGTTTAATGTAGGTTAATAATCAGGTATAATAGTCTATGAGTTAGCTTTAAATTACTTTATGTCAATACTATCTAGAATATTTAAACGTTTTTAAAAATAATTTTCTAGATGATCTTACACGAATTACTAGTGTTATGTTGATAATTTCTATGATTATAACCCTAAAGTTTAAATAATAGCAAATAATTAATCGGACAATTTTTATTTATTTTTGTTAGTCACATCTATGTATTCATTAGTTGTTTATAATAGTGTTTAAATTAATATTATCATTGAAGCGTGGAATTTTACTAAGTATCAAATAATATTATTTTTATAGTATAGACATTTACCCATTTCTCAAATGTTATCATAAGATGATTATATGTATATTTAGAATAATGAAAACGAGGAATTTTAAATTATAATATAATCAGTATGCACAGATTCTATTCATCCAGACTATGTTGAATATAGTGTATAAATTATATCGCAATAGAATTTCCCATCTAAATCTAATGTTCAGACTATTACCTTGTTTGCAAAAACATTTTATGCTTTTTCTTAATTTTGTTCTCACTTTTCGATTTGTCCTCAGTTTCCTTCATTATTAGTTTAATTTACAGATTAAATACCAACTGAATATCTTAAACAAATAAAATTTCACTTTGATTTAATAATGAGATACGTTCTAAGCAATCCGTCTCTCCGATCATCATTTGCGCTTCGTCATCTTATTTGTACTGACTAAGAATAAGCATATATAGAAATATCAACTGCTCTATCAAAAATTAAAAGAGAATAAAAGTTAACTGCTTAAAAAGTTAAAATTCATCAAAGCAATACTAAAATACATAAAATATTCAAATAATTTGTTAAGAAGGAGTTAAATGAAAACTTTTAAATCCAAAATGAGTCTATTACAGAATTTTGTCAAAAAATGAATATTCTGGAAGTTAATCTATAAAACCATTAAAACTACATTAATGAATTAATTAAGTTTAAAGAAAGATAAATAGAAAGCTATGATACTCTAATAAATGCAAATATGTACAATACAATTGATTTTGAAAAAGTATTGCCTATATTTAAGAATGAAGTGGTTTTTATGAACGGATACTTGGTTCCGTTACTTGAAAGTGGTGTAGCGATGATTACAAGAGCTATGCTATTTGTGGATTCGTATTAAGCGTCATAAATTGATTTGACTAATGATACTGACCAAATTGATAAAATTTCTAACAAAATACCTTAGGAAACACAAGACTAACTTAAAAAAGAACTTGAGGAAAATTGCGAAATGTACAAAGTAGACTAACAGAATATTATGAAACAAATGTTGGTCGCATTTCATATTATTCAAGTGTTCATAAACGAGCTAAAGCAATTAACTACTTAATTACTCATTTTGGAGGCTGATTGTGGCTAAAGCTCTGGCGAGGCTTTTTCTCATTTAATAGAGTGATTGATATTCTCTATATTGTAATTATTTATTCACATATTATATATTCCACTTCTCAATGCATTTTATTTACATATTGTGTGAGGCGTAGTTCGAGTATTTTGCGTCTACTCAGCCATTGTTGAATTGTTACACTACTGATACGGAGGCCTAGCTGTTTCCGTCAAACAGGACGATTTGTTTTGTGCTGTAATCGTATAATAACGCCGATTGTGCAATTTTGCCTAAGGGCTTGAAAGTAACAGCGTAGCTCTCGGCTTTCGAGTCCTTGTCTCCGAAGTACGAGCCGGTTGGTTATATTTACGATTTCTCGTACGCGTCAACGACCAAAATCTGCGTTCCGTGCATGGACAACGTGTGCACAACCTCGAACTTTTAACTCTCGCAGAAAGCCCATTTAAGACTTGAGTCGCGAACGCACTACACAGCCATCGCATGTGGGAAAGTGTCACGTGTGCAGTCTGATTTTGAGAACTGCTTCTCACCAGATTCCTATTTGGAGTTCAAAAGTAATAAAATGTGCTACAACGCGATTTTCAGCGGGTCATGCAGTTAATTAACAAATACTTATACCGTCGTGAACGCGACGGTCCAACTCCCGTAGCAGTCATTTTATTTCGATAACACAGTTGTTGACAGCACTTTCACCGGATTGGCCGATAGGTTCGAGATCTGCTTCCTGAACTAAATGAACTACTTGAATTTAATGGTGGGGGAGAATACGAAAGCGAGCTTGGACACGTTTTTAATTAGG
The DNA here is from genome assembly GCA_963988835.1 of Hexamita inflata. Classification (NCBI taxonomy): domain Eukaryota; phylum Fornicata; order Diplomonadida; family Hexamitidae; genus Hexamita; species Hexamita inflata. The sequence goes on along the minus strand of CAXDID010000865.1, from coordinate 190,218 downwards.
AACGGGATCAAATTCGAGCTAAAAGGAGAAACGAGTAATTTGGGCATACCAACCACTGCACTGGCTGGATACAGCAACCTGGACTACTATATTAGCGAAACTACAGTTCAACTGTTCGGCACCATCACAGCGGACGGATAAACATACCAAAATTTCATAAACACACTCGTGAAACCGCAGTACCACTGCATTCTGGATATCAAAAGCAACGACAAAGTACTTGATATTAAACTCAAAAGCGACATGTTCGAATTCGCAGACGACGCGCCAACGATATTTGAAGCTACCAAAACACAAATAGCAAGCATCAGCAAATACACAGCAGACTAACTTCAAATCGTGGTTACTTACTTTGCACTCGTTGGAAACGATGTGAAATTCAGCTTCAAATAATAAGTGGCCGGAGCTTGCGTTATGTCTTGCTGGAAATCTGTTACCGCACGCTGGCTAGAAGCAGGAATTACAATGGAAATAGAACCATCCGAGCATAAATGCAGTTTTACAGACTAATTACTCGCTGATGTATTATTGGTAGTTGACCATGAATTTACACTCACTAAAAATATGAATATCTCGGTTAAAGACTTAAAATTTACATATGATCTCACCGCTGATTAAATCTCATTAATATAAAAAGAAGGAGCTATTTTCAATGGTTAAAATAAAGATTGTTACTTCGATTTTAACCTCGGGAGAAGCAGGTTCTTTTTCTTGAGGACCGGCCGCCATAATGAATTTATTTATCTCATCATTTTCTCTTTTGGATTTTAAACTATAATTCAAAATCGAGTTTTAGCGGAAACTCTTGAAGTGAATTTCTTATTTAGGCGCATTTTTACGAACCAACCAGTTTCGGTCATTCTAAGATGTGGAATAAATTTTGAATCATGTCACGATTTCATTTAAGAGCTTGGAAAACGCGCTTGTTTTCATTTGAAATTGCAAACTATTTATATACATTTGTTAATAAAACCACTCCGTTTAAACATTTTGGGCAATTTTTCCACACCATATATGAAAAACTAGAAATTGGTTATGGGGATAGTTAAAAGCTAAATATAAGTAATTTGAGGGCAAAAGTAGTTGGAACCAGGAAAATAATTAAAAGATAGTTGGCGTCATTTGGAACATTAAAATTATTAAGTTATAATATGTAATTGTGATTGTCTCAACTATGACCACAGTACGATTCTGGGTTCTGGCTTTACATCAAACTTTGAATCAAGTGATTGTTCTAGTAATGTTGATGTTACTAGAATTGACCATCAAAATATAATAATGATGATAAATATGGAATCTAGATTCCCAATAGCTTTCCGTCTTTTGTTATGGTTTTATAATAGAGCAAAGCCATTTGTACTACTATATTAGTTTCAACTGTTGAGTTATAATTTAAGTCAATTATGTCACAAATATTAAAAAAGTAAAATTAGGCCGTAGTGTTCTATTCTACGAATTCGAGAAAGTTTTAGAGGTTTAATTAATTAACTCTAAAAGAACAAGGAAAATAAATAAAACTATTTGACTTCACTATTAATTCACAACTTATCTAAAACTACAAAATTAGAATTCTTTCACAATTGCCTATAATTTTCAGTTGCGATGCTGGATACATACAAGTGATGATTATTAATTAGAATTGCTTTATCTAATAAACAATATTTTATTAGTATAATTTTTAATATATTTGAAATGGATTAATAAGAAGAAAGAACAAGTTTATTTCTATATCATACATTACTAGATAAAACATATTTCATAGTTGAAAATATTAGTTTCACTTCATTACATTCTATTTAAAGCTAACTTGAGATAAAATTAGACTTATTTTGAAGAAGATGAACTAAGTTGATCCAAATTTTAGCTTTGTACTACTTCAGGTTATTAACGTTTCATAAAATATATTATAATTAGGAGTTCGTTGATTTTAGAATAACTATAGCAAAAGCATAAATTTATGATTTAACTAGTGTTGAACAAATATAATAAGGTCGTCTAATAGCAAATTATCTACATAAACTTATAATAATTAATTTAATAATTTCATTTCATCTCTAGCATTTTCCGTTTCAATTCGAAAAATTCAAATGAAATTGTTAAGCGCTTTAGGTTGATATGTGCCTTAAATTAAAAATATGAATGCAAATATAACCACTATTACAAATATTATGATAACGATTAAATATCGTACTATTCCAATAAATTACGAGTAATTGTGTAATATGAATCCTAGCAATTATAATTAAGACTTATATTGTTATTAGCAACTACTAGTAAGTCTAGTAATATATAACGAGATAGTGATATACATTACCTCCTTGATTAGTCAAAATATTATGTTTTGTAATTAATTTGTAATAGATTTAAAAGCAAATAATTATCTAAAATATATTTAGTTACGTATTGTTATCACATATGTACTCAATAAGAAATTATTAATTTATATAATAACTACCATTTCACACATAACATGAGATTGAAAGTATATATTCATTTTATACATAAAAATAATATACTAACTTTAGTTAACTTAACAATTACTCGAAGTACAATAAACATTATATTGTGCTCTTTAGTACTTTGACTTCTATTTACTTCAAAAATAATAAAATACAAAAATGTAAAGTTAAAAGTTTATTATTTTTTGAAAGCTAAGACAAATTTGATATAATATTTGATGTTCATCTATAGCCAGTAGTTCTGCTAAACCTTGCTCCAAGAATGAAATTGTATATTAATTTTATGAAAATGTGAAAATATAGTTGTATAAAGATCATAGAATGCTATTATTGCCAATATTTACAATAATAAAATTTGCATAGCATATACCAACATTATTGTACCAAAGTTCTTGGATATATGATATTAGTACCAAATCTTCTATAAAAATACAAAAATATAACTTTCTGGATACGGTATGGATATGATGTGAAAAATTAAAAATTATTATATTATACTGACCTAAGTAATCTATATAAATTTCACTCGTGTATCATCATTTTTAATACCGAAACTTATCAAAAATAATCTTTATTTATACCACTCTATTTTCTAAGTATATTTAAACAGCAAAAAGATTGAAAACGTTCCGCTTGAAAATTATATTAACCTAAAATCAACAAAAGATATTACATTTTAACTTATTATTTTGTTTGCATGTGTTGGAGCTTGCACAGCTTTTGCTTTAATTTAATGGTTTGCAAGTGAATGCTTGAAAAAATTCATGATTAATTATAGAAATAACAAATAAATGAAAGAAAAAATGTAGAAACTCGAAATAGAGTGATTTTGAAACAGAGTTTTGTATTTGTTTTAAAATTAAATAGAAATTTTATATTTCTAAATAATCTTCCAATATTACAGTAGAGGATTCTTCTGTATAATATTAAACAATAAATGTTTATCCACTTCACAATATGATCATGATAATATTTTAAACATGTATTAACTCATTAGATATAGATATAAAAACTTCGACTAAACTTAGTTAAAATATATAAAATACTTTATTTGATACAATTAATAATATAAACAATGAATCACGGCCATTAAACACTCATAACTAGTAAATTCTTCATGATGTATTAATTGAACAACTGTTTTAGTAAGTATGCGGTAGAAGATTAATTGAGTTGAGAGGTTTATTTTATGTTATTAATTTTGTTGAAACGAAATAATGTTAAGCTTGTCAGTATTTCCACTTCGCAAATAATTAACAAAATTCTCGAAAACGACTTCAACCATTTAATAGGTAAATTACTATTTTTGTGTTCAATATATATTAAAACATATTATTCGTATTTTAAATCACTTTATTCATTTTTTATAAATGTGTGTGTACCCTCTTATGTCATTTTATTCACTAATATGCGTTTTATAACACTCTGGACACAAATGATATCCTTTGCACGAACACACATATCTGCTATTACATTATTTGCAGCCGACACATTACGCACTTACTTTTGTATATACATGATAGTGTTTATATGCTTCTATTACTGGTCCTTTAATTGGGCTTACTGGTTGGTTACAACCTTCAATTTTTCGTGGTGTAGCTTTAATTTCATATTTTGTTAGATTTATTTTCATTTAATCAATTATGCTTTCAACATAATCCGTTATTTTAATTTCTTTATATTCTGGATGCAATAATTTCATCAAAGAAAACCCATTAACTAATATTACTTACATAAAATAAATAAACATCCTTGTGGTCCAACGAGTACATCGTCCTGGAAACTTAATATTTTTTGTAAGTTGGTCTACGTAATCAACTCCTTTATAATTATTATTGTAGTAACGAACTATTTCAGGTTGTTCTCTGGGAATACCACGAGAACTTACAAATTCTTACATTTAACAGGGTTATTTCACAAATTTTGATTTTGTATATATCATGGTTAAAGTTTTCTACTTTTTGCATTACCATTAATAATTAATTTTATTAAAATACAATATACATATATTATTAAAATACTAGTAACGGATTATGTTGAAAGCATAATTGATTAAATGAAAATAAATCTAACAAAATATGAAATTAAAGCTACACCACGAAAAATTGAAGGTTGTAACCAACCAGTAGTAAGCCCAATTAAAGGACCAGTAATAGAAGCATATAAACACTATCATGTATATACAAAAGTAAGTGCGTAATGTGTCGGCTGCAAATAATGTAATAGCAGATATGTGTGTTCGTGCAAAGGATATCATTTGTGTCCAGAGTGTTATAAAACGCATATTAGTGAATAAAATGACATAAGAGGGTACACACACATTTATAAAAAATGAATAAAGTGATTTAAAATACGAATAATATGTTTTAATATATATTGAACACAAAAATAGTAATTTACCTATTAAATGGTTGAAGTCGTTTTCGAGAATTTTGTTAATTATTTGCGAAGTGGAAATACTGACAAGCTTAACATTATTTCGTTTCAACAAAATTAATAACATAAAATAAACCTCTCAACTCAATTAATCTTCTACCGCATACTTACTAAAACAGTTGTTCAATTAACATAGTATATATTAACTCGATAATAAATTTATTAGCAGCAGTTTAAATTCGATCAGTTTTAAGTTAACTCAAAAATAGTTGCGTCTGAGGAACCATATCTAAATACTATCACAAATTACAATGCAGCAAGAGGTAGCCCATATATTAACGAGTCTCTTATCATGAAAACTCATGAAAACTCTTTTATATAGCATGATACTTCAGAATATAACTTCAATTAAACATTTATAGATTAACTAAATTAATCTACTAGCACTTTGTATAATGTGAGTGAATTCCACCCTAATATTGAACAATTTGATGAAATTATTTACGTTGATGAACATTTGAACAGTTATATTTATCCTTATAATAGTAAGTAGTCTGATTATGATACATCATTAACAATTACAAATTTCGCTTACAATAAATTAGATAGCATTGATATATTTATTGATTTAAAATATGACATTTAAGAGTTGCAAATAGTTAGGCTACTTTTAGTAAACATAATTAACACATTTTCTTAAAAACTTTAATTCAATATATATACAATTGGTAATGTGATTACAAAAGTATATAGCGGTTGCGGGTATGACATAAACTTTAATACTTTATATTCTACATTATCGGGGTTAAACACATCTACAAATTTTTACTAGTTTACTGAAATATTATCTTAGATTTATACATGTAATAGTTCAGACATCGTTTTATCTTTTATTATAACAAAAGGAATTGAGTGCAAGTTTAAAGCTAAAACTGTGCCATTATAGTTTATGAACAAGGAATTTGTTCTAATAAATCCACTTTATACACATGTTTAAGACACTTCAACATTTAAATCACTCGAAAGTTATTTTAATTTAATATGTTTAGTAAACGAAAAATAGTTATATTAATTTTAATAATAGTTTTCAAATGAATCAATAAATACTTAATGCATAAATAGTTAAATTCAATGAATCAATAGTATACAAAAATTTGTAACAAATGGATGATCATGTTTTACTTCAACTTTAGAAAATTGCCATGAACTATATGAACAAAGATATAAGTTATACGAATCTAATTCCCACATCATAAAACATTAATGGAGATTTACATATATATTGTATTAAACCAGTATTTTAAGATAATATTTATAAAGGAATGTTAGCTATTTCTATAAGACATGTGACTATGATTGATTATACAGCATCTCTTTATGAAGAATTTGCAAATTAGAATGCAATATATTTTGTTAACAACACTTAATTATACGACTATTAATAAACTGTTTATCTGTATAAACACTCATTTTCAAACTAATAAGGTGAGCGTCCATTAGCATCATAAATGGAATAGTAATAATGTAAATTACAATATGGTTCTACTTTAGGTTATTAGCTTATCTATTATTCTTATTCTATGCCATCGTTAAATAATTTTTAGATTATGATCAATGATAAGGATATGAATAAATTAATAAAAAATGACAACAATATAATTTCTACTAAGATAATTGAATAACTTGATATTAAATCATGGAAGTATTATAGATAGAATAAATATATTAAATTGTAATATCTAACTGATAAATTTTAAAAGTTTTGTTCGGTGTTGACCCATAAACATCCGAAGTAATGCAATTCGATGATTGTACCTATTTTAAGGCAAAATTTGGAACCACTGAGTGCATGAACGTCTACGACAACGAAATCAGACTGATTATACCATGGAGAAGCACAAACTTTTATAAAATGGTGAACGGAGAAAAAATAAATGTGCCCGTTCGAAATTTTATGAAAGACCCGACTGTAATTAAGTCCATTTAATAACTTTCTATTTAATAACTGACCACTGTTGGCGAGATAGAAATCGCACTACATCTTGTCATGGTAATAGATGCAAAACTTGTTTGGTACTTAAAATTACTTCGACTAATTTACTTTTAAGAACGCTAATAATCAATAAAACCAATTTGTGTTACTATAAGATTGACATTAATGCATTTATGTACAAAAATTAATGGAGAATACTCGTTATTAAGTCTATATTCATTTAGAACACAAAATTAAAGAACTTTTTTCTAAAATTAAGTTTCGTTGATATCGGGAGCTCGTTAAGCATTTTCAAACTGTGCAGGTTGTTATCAATTTGATGATTAAACCTAAATAGTGTATTCTCCTATTTATACTGAAAGTATAATTTCATATTCAGAAACAATTAGAAACAAATTTTATTGGTTATAGACAAGAATACGTGATTAAGTCACAGAAACCGCATATTTTGATATTTTGAGTGCAAAATCATAATATGATTTGTTTCCTGAATTTTAAACTGTTCAAAACAAGGTAATCTTAAACTAATTTTCTATGTTTATCGCAAAACCAGAGTAGTATTCCAAGAAGAAGCCGAAGTTCCAGATGAACTACTACAACCTTCTTGAGTCGACTATTTGCTAGCCATAATAGTTCAACTAAGAACTTACAACTCTCCTGTTTCAGTGCGGCTTCACGATGATGTACTACCAGATCGACGGCGGGAAATACTGCGTCATGAACAAGATGCTCAACTTCACGGAGCCACAAACATGCACAGTCGGAAATAATTAGATTCAGCTGGACTAGATTCCGGGTAGTGGAGTTTATACTGTCACTTTCCTATCCAACGACTACCAAAAGTTCTTGAACCAGGAGCAGTACTCGAACTGCTTCCTGTTCATGAAGGATTTAAACGACTATTTAACTAAATTAAAAACTGAACTTGATATTAAAACAGAATATTACAATGATGATATATATTTCGATAAACTAATAAACACAACACAGTAGATCAATGAAACATACCCAGTTAAAAAGATTTATGAATTAAACAATTAGGGAATAATAATAAATTTTCTGGTTATCATTTCTATTATAGGAATAGTGATAACCTAAGCATTTTAATAGTGATTTATAATTTATACGAATATTTATCATAATATAAGTATTTAATGAAAGTTCACTGAGACTTTGCCCATAATTCAAGATCTTTAACATCCTTTTCAGTGTTACTAGGTTTCACCTCTTTTAGTGCTTCAATATAATTATCCAAACATACTTTTGGTGCTGTCTTAAGTTTCATTAGATCTTTCCCTTTAAGTGTGTTTAGTGCAGCTTTTTGCGCTAGTTATTTAAGGTCTGAGTATGAATATCGTTCCGTTAGCAGTGCTAGTTTTGTGAAGTCGTTATTCGTAAGTGAGTTTTCATCGTGTTTTGCGTTTTCTTTAATAACACTGTATCTTTCTTTGCTTGTGGGTAGGCCAAGGTATATTCTTTCTTAAAATCTTCTTTTAACTGCGTCGTCGAGGTCTTGCGGCCTGTTGGTTGCTCCAACCAGTAAGAATCCGTGTTTGGCCTGTGCTCCGTCGGTGAGTTGCAGAAATTCCGTTTTAACTCTCCTAGCAGATTCCGAGTCCTCTCCGCGCTTGCACAGCATCGAGTCAATTTCATCAAAGAACGCGATGCACTTGAATTATTGACAGTACTAGAATATTGCTTTCAATTATTATTCAGATTCGCCCACGAACTTGCTCATCACAGCTGAGGGGGCAATGTTAACCAAGCTCAGTTTGGCTTCGTTTGCTGCTGCCTTGGTCACCATCGTTTTACCCGTTCCGGACGGTCCAAAGAGTAAAATTGACTGAGGGGGTTTTCTGTTCCCAGTGAATAAATCCGGTCTCAGCTGAGGAGAGATCAGAGAGTTCATGAAGGCCGTTTTCGTTTACTCCTAAAGGGTTAATTGAGACAAGAGGGGGGAAAGTTGAGGAGCTGATGTAATTGAGTTTAGGGGTGAAGAGGGCGGGTTTAATGTTTGATTAGATTGTTAAGTGTTGGTTGTATTAAGTTAATGGTTATTAGTTGTATTGAGTTAATGGTTAGGTGTTGAATTAAATTATTGTTAGTTGATTGGCGCGTTTGGATTGTACTTGTTGTATTTTTAAACGGCGAGGTCCCGGATGTCAATTACTTTCTTGTACTAATCGGTGTGTTGCTTGTCCTCATTGATTTTGAGCATTTTATTCGCGAATATGATCGCCGCGTTCAATTATTTGCACCCTTCCACTATGTTGTTGGATTAGAGCGAAGAAACAGCTACATTGATCATATCAAGCAATTTGCTCACAGTGGCATCCATTGGAGTGTGAAAATTAATAAGTGTAACATTCTCAATACATGATAAGCTATTCATTTCGTACATAAAAAGTACATAAAATAAGTACGCAATGAAATATTTCTGTTCTATTAATTATTGAGCAATAATATCTTTAGCTTTTCTCTGATCTAGCCTTTCTAACCAAAATAAATAATAAAAGTACTTAAGTTTACTATTTGTAATATTTACTCAATAACTTATATAAAATATTACATGACGCATTAACAAATAATAAAATATAATTATATCTTATTTGCATCTCCAAATCACTTTTTGAGCGCTTGTAGATCGCAGTGTTCCGCTCCGACCGTTTTCGCCCAGACCGCGATAACTTTTTCTCTGAAAACGGCCGGCCAGTCCTTTCCTTGGTAGTTTTTGTAGTCTCCGAATAGCAAGTCAATTTGGTCTAAGTGTTGCATGAGCTCCTGTAATTAGCTCGTGTGCTCAGTACCTCGCAGTTCCTTCTTGTTCACTCCATTAATCAGGGCCTTCACCTTTTAGAACATGAACGCGTAAATAACGGCTTCAAAGAGTAGTTGGAATTCGGTCACAATTTTATTTTGGGTTTCGTTTTAAAGCTCAAACAAATCAAATAATTCGTTTATTGAAGTGAATTGGAAAAGCTTCGGCTGCTTTAGTTCAAGCTGTAAGTAGCTAATAATGGGTTAACGGGCAGATTTAACTGTTATGAGCTCCTGTAATTGAGCCGCGTTCGTTATTTACTGCTTAATTTATGTGTACGCAGCCGGAGCGATTAACTGCGACTGCTCAAAAATAAGAAGGAGCATCGCGGCTAAAATCTGAGACTCCTCCTTCAAAGTGAAAGGATTGTTCTGAATGAAGCGGATAAACTATGAAGGGGACATCTGCGGATCACACTTGAACTTCTACGCTAACGAGCAGATTGTAACCGACTTCAGCTGATTCTGGATCTAAAAGGTGGTAAACTGCTTGAAATAGGCGTTCAAAGAAATTAACTACTCATAATTGGGAACCACCTATTGCAAGAACTTTATCACTTATTACTAAGTTACTTACTTCACCAGCTCAGACTGCTAGAACTAACGGGCCTTTGACAACACCAACTCGTAATTCTACAAAGTTAACGCATTGCACTCGAAATAAAACTAAATCGTTGAATCCGTGAAATAAGACAAGATATTTGAAGGAATAGAAGCTGTCTGCAAATGCTGCTTAAATATAAATGACAAAAAGGAATCGTAAATATGCTGAATCTACAATTTTATGGCCTGAACTTCCATCAACTCATTAATTTTCACAAAATCAGAAGCAATCTCGGCAAATTACTCCTCAGTAACTGAATTTTATTAGAATATCCTGGACATCTCTGTGAAATTTTATGTGATTTACTATTTGGCCTTTAATAGCTGCTTGACTTTCTCAAGTTTCTGCTTTTTATGAAGTAATAAAGTCATTTATGGTGACTGACAAATCTAAATATTGTTTTAGTTTTGTTATAATTACTGTTATAAAGTTTATAATTCAGTCAATTCAGAATTATACTGCGATTGCAACACAATTAATTTTTCGTTCAAAGAATCGTCCATTTTTTATGGTTTAGTTTTATCTAAGTACTAAATAATGTTTTATACTTAATCTTCCAAGGTATTTGATGAAGATAATTCTTACTTCAATAGATGTCTAAAGTTTTCAAGTTTGAAGTCCATATAGTGAAATGGTAAATCAACATCAGCAAAGTTTGCTCATATGAGCAAACATCATATTTTTAATATTTTGTCATATAATGGGTTAAAAGCATAAAAATATTCATTCTCGACGTAAACCTCCTAGCACATTTTCCATAATTTGCATAGCTTCATCTCCTTTATAAATTTTTGAAGGTTTAAGTTAACTGTATGTATAACGACCGCTTTTTGGTATAAAACCATTAGATGGTTTATATGCGTTATAATATTTATCAATTTGATAACTTCCAGGTCCCCGCTTAGTATTTACTTTCATTTCTTCTAATTTATTGTCGCTTTAGTACTCGTCTAATGATGAGATTCTTTGTTATACTTGTATTTTTTATTATGGAGACTTTGGTGATTCAAATTCTTTTGTAAAGCTGGTTATTTATTTTGTTTAATATATAGTGGATCTATCATGGGTATATAGTTTATAATCTTTTTATTGCAAAGTAGATTGGGCGCAGTTATATCTACTTGGTGATGGCACTTTTTGAGGTTATTTAAAGGGTTATCTAGTAGACGGTGGCGGTTAATTCCTAAATGGTGAAGGTAGAGGAGCAAATAAGCGCTATAAATGGGTTTAAGAATAGTCTTAGGGCATTTGAGATGGTATTTTTATTTATAAATTTATATTGTATTGTATATTTCTCAATATTCTCATTTCCATCCTCAAAATCACTAAAATACTGTAGTGTTATTCGTCAGATAAATCACAACAGCGCCCACAAATAATACTATTATCAGTACATTGATAATAAATTTTACATTTCTCTGTTCGTAAACTGGTTAAAGTGAGTATGGTTCTCCATATGGCTCTGTGATATTAAATAAGTAGTCAGAATAGATATTATCGTTTTGGTACTCGAATTTTAATTGCAATTCAGTTTACAAATTGGTTAAGTATTCGTTTAGTTCCTCTAAGAACATAAAACAATTAAAATACTATTGAGAGTTTAAATACTTTTGATAGTCATCAAAATAGAACGAAACGGTGTAAATTCCACTTCCAGGAGTCTATGCTACTTCAATAAAATCGTTTCCAATTACACATATTTGAGGATCCGTGAAGTTCAGGATCTGATTCATAACACAGTACTTACCACCGTCCATTTGGTAGTACATTTTTGTTAATCCACAATTAAATAACAATTTGGTTAGCTCATAATTGAACTGCTAAGGTTAGCATACGGTCGCTTCCAGATAATTGTAGTAATTTATATTATATCTTGGTTTTTTCTTTGAATACTGCTCTGGCTTCGCAACGAATAGCGTATACTGGTTTATTATTACTTAATTTTGATTTTCATAAAATTAACTGGCTAAATCGTACTAAGATACTGGATTAATAATGTCAAAGTATGCTTTTTCTTGAATTGGATCGCGAATTCTACTTTATAGTTAATAGTACTCGTTATTATGAGCATTTGAGAAAGATATACTGCTTTGAGCGAATCTTGGAGTGTATAAAATTTATGTTTAATCGTCAAACAAATAGCAGCCAGCACAATTCGAATATTGTGATCTAAACGCGTTATCCATGTATAAAGTTAGTTAATTTGAATAGAAATTTCTTTAATTCTATGATCTAAAGGAATAGAACCATATATTATGGTTAGCATCTTAAAACTTTGTGCATACATGTATCTATTACAATCGTATCATAACACAAAATTGTTCTGTTGATAATTAGCGTTGTTAAAAGTACACGAGCCGCAACAATTTGAGGTGCCAAACGAACTTTGCGTCAATCACCATAATGAGATTTAAAGCTATTTAGATGTCGCCAACAGTTAAAAGCTACGAAAGTGGCAGCTGCTAAATTGATTTGACTACTAACGGGTCCTTCATATAGTTTCTTACAGGAACGTGAATTTTTTCTCCGTTCACCATCTTATAAAAGTTTGTACTTCTCCAGGGAATGTTAAGTTGAATTTCATTATCATAGAAGTTTAGACACTCTGTGGTTCCAAATTTTGCCTTAAAATAGATGCAGTCATCGAACTACATAATATCGGACGTTTCATAGTCAACATCCAATAGAACCTTTTGCATTTCTTTGTCTGCGAAGAACTCAGAGGACATAACAGTAATAAGCCTACTATTTAAGTACTAATACGAGGATTAAAATAGTTTTTCGGGCTTTTCTGTAATATATTGAATTTAAGTTTAGTCTTTTACAATTTGCCAAAATTTAGTATTTTATTTATCTACGATATTTGTGAATAATGTATTCGTTCTTGAATTTACTAGTTATGTAGTGCTATTACTATTAATAAAAAGTTAATCAGGTGTTAATGTTGTTAAAATGAGCCAAAAATGGAAAAGTTACTATCCTAATGTAAATCCGTAACTCAAATATATTTATTATAACTCAAACAGCGATTGTGTAGGTCTGTCTCCTTATTAAGTAGCTGCATAATAACTGTACATATACATTGTCTGCGAATAATCAAATAAACAATATTCATCAATATAAAATAGCGTATTTTAGTTCGCGTACTCATCATATCTTGAAGTTATTTAATCTAACAGTGTACTGAATCTTAAAGAGATACCAAGGACTCCTTTAAATTAGTTTTCTTCAAAAATAGGTTTTACACAATATATATGCAAATCATTGTAAATATTAAAAGTAGCTGGAATCAAATGAGTATATGTATATCCTTTATAAATATACTTAACAACAATGTCTTGTATTTAGAGCAACAGATGATCATTCATTTATTATAAATTATTATATTAGTATGTTTGATTGTAACTTACGTTGCTGGCGTTAAGTAATTTAAGATTAATCTAATAGTAAATTTACTATTCAGTTAATATTTACTTTATTTATTATGTATATTTATTATATGCTCTAATATTAGTAATATTTTACGGCGCATTAATTTTCTTAACATAAAATGAATTTATAAACACGAATTCTTTATTTTTATATACTTTTTATTTGATTGAATTCTTTTTATTGCACTGAAATCCTTTGGAAATTATAAATACTGTTGTTCTATTAGAATCAGTGTAAAAATTATCAAAATAGTCAATTAACTAGTAAATATTAACATTATAATTAGATGGTTTTACATTTGAGTATAGTGCAGCTGAGTTAATATCGTAGGCGAAGCCGCGGTAAACTTTTTTAATTTCTTATCCAATGATAAATATATTAACATGAACTTTCTCGGAAATGGAATTTACAATATCTACCAATAGTAACCTGTACATGTCCAATTCTTTCTGTTCAACATTTAAGTCCAAGTAAATATCATAGCTGTCAAGCTAACTAATAGAAAAACTACCAACTGTAATTGCTAAATCATAATCTGGCTGTTTGCTGTTGTACGGGAAAACGAAATTATTTCTGTTCTAGTCTATGTAAACTATTTCATCAAACATTTCAATGCTAGATTGTTCTTCTTGCTTATTTAGTATTATAGTTCCAGACGCCTCGTTTAGTTATTTAATAAAGGAGTCGTTGAACTACTAAATAACATTTTAATCTTACACAAACGAGTTTACGTGCGTTTTCATGATCATGGACGTGTTTATATTCGCTGAACCCCACTTAGCCTCATAATCATTGGATATGTTAAGCTATGGCTCTTCAGATGATACAAATTAAGAATTATATTAAAATTAGTTTACATCTAATTTGTCCAGCGCATTTTACCTTTAAATTATATAGCTAGTTAACATGTTATGCACAATTGTCTGTCTTTAGGTATCAAAAGATTGAGTTGACTTAGATATTTTCTAAATTATGCTATATAACGTGCTTTGGAGCTATAATTTTGATTAATCACTCGTAATTATATCATCTTAAATGCTTTGGATAACTATTTAAATTATAAACATGATCTTGAAGTGGTAAATATAATTAATTTATATTTATGTGTATGTTATCTATCATATATTTATAATGTTTAAAATTAATGTTTAAACGTTAAAATCGTGTTTTAGACGAGTTTTCGAGTAGATATACATAACTGAACCAAAGAATAGGTCAAATATATTCACTAACATTAATAACAAATAATAATAACTGATAGTACTAAAGTTGATAAAGCTTAATCTATGGTTACAAAAAGAAGATATCAAATGTATAGTGAGATCAGATTGTCTTTATGTATTTAACAATTAACTAACTTTATGTATTAACAAAAATTTAGAAGATATTTTATTAAAATAAGACTATTTAGCTAATATAACTCATAATACTTATATGTAGTCCTTTCATTTATCATCACACCAGAACGACACACGTTTTTCTACTAATTCCAAAATTCAAACAAAAAATCTTATTAATATTAAACAAGTGTTATTTTTTAATTTTGCAAAGAAAAATATCAAATTTCCACATCATAATGGGTTGTGGCGCAGTCTAAGATAAATAAGTAGAAATTACCACAACTGATTTCGAGCATGATTCACCAATAGAATGCTTTTAAAGTCGATTTCATGGTTTCTTTCATCCTGAACTAGCCGCTGGCCTATTTTTTAATTACTGTTTTAATTTATAAGCTAAATAAGGTGAAGCGCCTCTAAATCAAGGTAAACTTACAAATGACTCTAAATTTTCATTATTACCATTGGAATAAGAAGATAATGAAATATTTAAACAAATTAAAAGATTGAAACGTGATACTATATCAACCATGACAATGCCGTCAGCTATTAATTAGTCTATTGATGAGCACTAAACATATTTACAAGACAAATATGCATTAATTAAAGAAGAAGAACTTAAACAGAAATAGTCAGGAGCTGTTGAACTTCCTAACGAAGATGACGAGCCAAATTTGCGTCTTAGCGTCTCTTCATTACCTGATATGCAAGTGTATAAAGTAGATTATTCAAAATTTAAAGCTTCATTCAACGCAATATTTGAATTAATTAAAACTGACATTCCATATTTGTCCGAATTTGACTTGTATTAAGTTGAAAATTATATAAAATATGATCCAACTAACGTCCATCATACACCGCATTTATCCAATAACTTTAGAACGTTTATGGCAACTTCACAACCTTCAGCAAATGTTTATTCTATGTAGTCATATTTATAACTGTATTACATATTTAGTCCAGAACAACTTGTTAAGGTTTTACGGGATCCATTGTATATACTATTCTTTTATGCAGATGAATTATTTAATACATATGCAGAATGTAATGTTTTATTGGGACTTTTTTAATAACACTTTCCAGATCTTAAAGTACCTATTAAAAAGATATTTCTTAAATCATGTGAAGAAAATCATATTCAGTTGGATGAATTTGAAACTATTCTTCTTCCAAAGTTAAAAGATGAACTTAAAAAACACTAAAACGATCTAAAATTAAACTTGAATAAACCTGATTTAAAACAATTTGTAAAAGCCGACAAAAATAGAACTAAACAAATTTATTAAGAGGTATCTAAAAGTATAAGTAAATTTATGTTAGATTTAGATCCAAACTCAAAATGGATGAAAAGAAACGAAAGTTAAGCTGGATTGCTTAACGATGACTAGATAAAAGAAGAATAAGAAATGAGAAAAGCACTGGGAGACTGAATTTTATAGTTTATTGATTGTATATCATTTATTTCAATATCTCACTACATACTTTAACGCTTCCACGGCAATATTAATTTATCATTTATGGCATCAATTGCTTCTTAGCCGTGTAAAACTACTGAGTCATACTCTCTTTTGTCGCGCATCGTTTTTGGAATAGTCACACTTTTGCGGATATCTAAATAATTATTTCCACGGTCAGTATTATATTTTCCAGGCCCACGCATATTATCTATTACTATCTGATTCTCGTTGTTGAATTATCGTTCTACTGCTACAACTTTTCCTTTTTTTCTGAACGACACCTTTTTTGGCTGATGGAATATATCAACATTCTGTGTAATATTTTCTTTATCATCAATAATAGTTTTCCTTTCGCTTTTATATAGTGCTAATGTTGGTTATTCTATTTTTTGATCTATTGTCCCATATTTAGTTGGGGATGGTATATCTAGAATCAAAGGCTTTTCGAATGGATTACGATTCGATTCTGCTACGTGTACTGTTTCAATAGATCGTCTTCGATTGTACAGAGATTTCGCGTAAGCTATGGTATCATAGTGATGGTGATTAATCATTATGTGGTGTGATTTGTATTTTTCTTTGCGTAACGTTATCTATAATAATCCGTCACTCCAAATGATGTAAATGTTTAATCTGGCATTAAAGCCGGTGATAGCAGCTGTGTTGTTATTTTCTGGTGTCCTTTCAAAATCTCGAATGCTCATATCAGTTTATTTCTGTTTATCAGTTTGTTTACCTTCAAGTTTTTCATCCGATTTGTTTCTCCTTTGTTCTGTTCTTACTTTGAGCCGTTTACTGCGTCGACCGAATTATTACACCTAAAATCTCTTTAAACCGGCTAAAGTCAACACATAGCATTTTAATCTAGTAGTTGGTTTATTTTCGCCTAAGTGCTGCTCCAAGCCCGCTCTATCTTACCACCCGCGCAAGTAATAATCATGTGTTCAGTATTTCGATCATTTTTGCGAGTTCATCTCCGTTAATATTTAAGCTTCAAATACTTTACTTTTTATGTCCTTTTTGTCCTTCCTCGTCGCGGCCTCTGGTGCGACTCTCGCCCAGTGCATTATTTTATTCACAAAAAATATAACCCACTTTAAAAGAATTGCGATTGTTTTCATTCAGAACCCGAAGTTAATAATTAATTTCGTTCAATTGTTGATTAACGTTCCCGTTTTCATTTCCGCGCTAACTCAGTTAACCGTCCAAATCTTCAGGCTTAGATTCACACTACCAAGCATCTACTAGGACGATTTAATGATGATTTAATCAGATCTGAAGCAAGATAAAGCGTTTCTGAGCATCATACAAAACGAACTAATTCCAATTCAAAGCGCGGAAAAAGGAGGACAAATTTTCGGGCCAAACGGAGAAGTCGTTGACGCGAAAATTCTAAATAAAGAAGAAGGGCTCGAAATTGTAAATAGTTTGACCAGAAAATGCGGTGTAATTGAAAAGATACAGTGGCTGAGGACTTTATAGTGAAGGGAATGTGTTTTCATACTTGGTTATTATATTCTTATGTTATTATATTAGTTAGTTCATATGCTTGTATAAATTGATGTTCGCCTTGATATTTACGTTCAAAAAGCATCTTTTTTGTTATTTTACGGTTCAACAAAAACGATATGACGTTTTGGAAAGTATGAACTTCATACTTTTCACATTTTTGACAAGCGATTAACCTAAATAAATACGCTTACGTTATAGCACCAGTGATTTATGCACATAGTATTTGCAACAAGAGAAATTCGCTTTGAAAATAGCTCTTTCGAACAAATATATTAACAAATAGAACAAATACTTTGATTAAAGACACTATAGTGAAGCAATATATTCATTACACAAAAATAATAGAAATATATTTTCAAATCCACACCTACACTTGAATAAGTAATGTATATGAAAAAGAACCAATCAAACGTTAAACCGCTTTGTAAACCTCTATCACGAATAAATAGTGACGCAGAAGAAGATGCCGACAAAACATCCCCGGAACTAATAAATGGCCGCCGAAAATATATGAGACCGCAACTACCAAAAATCTCAAAACCAAGTGGCGACGCTATAAAATAGTGTTTTAACTTAGAAGTTCCGATAATAGAAAATATGGAAGGATTAAACGAAGAACAAAGAATGGAAACGTTTACTTCAAACTTCTTCATGACAGTTATTCACAACCCCAACCAACTTTAAGACAAATTTGTTATTCAACAAAAGATTAACAAGCTCATAGACGCTAAGCCGGAAGGTGTGGATATAAACAGCGAACTGGAAACAATCAAGTCGTTTCTGACAGAATAGCTAGACTTAATCGACTTCTTCTGCCAGACCAGCTAGTTCTCGTCTCTAATTGAAAAGTATCAACTGAGTTCATTAACGTTATCGAATCCGAACTTTAAATCGGCTCTCAAAAACTTTTTCCAGCTGAACATAAACATGGAGTGCTTGCAGCTGTTTTACGTGTATTTGTTCGACAAAGTTCCTCTATCTATAGAAAGCGTGGACTTGAACGACGACTTCTTCGAGATCTTCGGAGGGAAGTGCTGCTACGGTTATACTCTGTGCAGTTTGATCGCGCTGTAGCGAGAATGATTATTTTGTTTATAAATTGATACAACTAAGAAACTCTTGAAACAATTCTTTACTTTGTAGTTTGATCGCTCCAGTGGGAATGATGTTTATTCAATAAAGATTAAGTTTTATAGTAGTTAGTTATGAGAAATACTTCAGAAAATGGTATATTAAATAGGTAGATTAGATAAATAGTGTAAAATGAATGAAAATGAAATGCACTCAAATCACTGGCTGTCGTGTTTGGCCTTTTCGACCATCAGGGCCTTGAACTCCTCGAAGTCGATGGAGCCGTCTTTGTTGGTGTCTACCATGTTGAACATCTCTTGGCCCTGTTCTCTGGAGCAGCACTGTCCGATGCTTTCCATGAAGGCGGCGAGTTCTTCGAAGCTGATGCTTCCGTTCTTGTCAGTGTCGACCATGGCGAACATTTGTTCGACAGTGGGCATGGAGCATTGGCCGTGGCAGCATTGTGACATATCTTCGAGGGAGTGGGAGTAGTATCTATAAACAAAACACGTGTTTTCGGCGGAAATGTGCGTGTGCGATGCCGGTTAGCTCCAGTGCGCACGCAAGTGGATTTGGTTTCAATTAGACATTTGTCTGCTAGCTGACTCAGCTATCTAATTTTTTGGTATTCGCGCATCTGCCAGAATTCTAGTGTTTACTTCACGGGTAAGCGAATTTGTAGCCAACGCCATCTTCCGCCGCCTCCTTTGACGCCAAAGTCCATTTCAAAATTTCGTGTTTTTAAATTTTCTAGAATGTGCTCACTGGACTTATATAGAGCGGATCTAGCGAGTGTCGTCACGCGGCGCCTGTTTCTCCACGCTTTTGCATTTATTGCATAATTTCTGTATATTTAAATAGCGGTTGTCTGTTACCGTGTATCCAGCACACAATTTCTTGACCGAATCCACCTCTTTCCAGAGAGCATATGCCTTGAGGTCCATCTTGCAATCCAGCCAAACACGCCCAGCCCTAGCCAAAGCCTGTCGATCAGAAGAAGTTAGAGGAGGAGAAGAAGAGGTTGGACGAACTGAAGAAATGATGTCAGTGACATGTTTGCTGTGACGATCCTCATTAAACATCGAGTGAGCGGTTTGAGCATTGGATTTGCTATATTATTGTTTATGATATATTATACATCACTTCGAGCAGATCGTCAGTCCCGCCACTGACAGAAACGTGACCACGACCAGGATCGCGGCGATGGCCCAGACGAAAAACGGGTGCCGCTCGCTCTGCAGCACCGCCACGGGCGCGTCCGTCACGACCTCGTTGCCGATGGTCACGGAAGCCGCTAGCTGCACTTTTAGCTGGACGATGTTTCTAATTTCCGCATCGTCACGAGCTGACAGCCTGCTGCAGTACCTCGTGGCGTTCACGTTTGTGGTGACGAACAGCTGGAGCTGCACTGAGACGATCCGGACCAGTTTTAGTATTAATTATTTATACTAAATAAAGTTCAATTAAAATCAATTAAATAATAAATAGGATTGAAGCAAACATATAATATAAAAGTTCACCATTCATTATCAAACTATTACATAAAAAATTATTAACCCGTGAGTTTAAAGCAAAACCTGTAATGTCTTTAAATGCATAGTACCTGGTAAGAACACAGACAAACGAAATTAGATAATAGGTCTTCTAACAGAAATAATAGTAATATTCCTAAACAAAATCGTTGGAAAATACTTTTGCTATGATATTGACACGCAAATCAAATCCATGTATTACGACTCTAAATAAAAGATCATGTTTATATTTCATTTCAATTTCTCATATCAAGCCACACGCACTCAAGATAGAATGCACCAGTGCAGTGTGTTCCGGATTATTGATTATTTCGACTCGGTTGTCGTTTAATATTTTAACGAGATTTCCACTGCCACCGAATCTGCTTCTCAGGATACTTTCATATTGCTTTATCTTTTCGTTTTCTTTTCCGCTCGCGTAAAACTTTTCTATCTCAAAAATAGCCTATTCGTCAACCAATTTTGTCTTGCCCTGCTGTTTTCTATGCTTCGTTCCATAACTGTCTTTCTCAAATTCGTCCACTTTTTTAAATGCGAATATTCCATCGTTTTAACACAAAATGAGAATCTAGCGCTGATTCATATTAAGCCCGCTGATAACCACTGGTGGATTTTCAATGATTGAATGCATTTGTTTAACTATTATTACGGGAATGGACTGTTCAGTTGTTACTTCAAGTTGGAACTTTTAATACCCAATGGCATGCTCCCTGGATTCCAATAGAGGTTTAGATTCTGAGTCAATTCGTAACGTGAAGTACTGAATGCGTATATCTTTTCCAGCTATTTTTAAAGTTACTAAAGATTCGTAGGAAAGTATGAATTCACATTTGAGATCTGGTTTAAGCTGAAATGGCAGCTCCAAGAAATTTTTGCACATGAATGAGGAGCCAGTTAAATGCATTTTTAGAGGTTCTATTTTGGTAAGATCTTGCATTTGAACTGGGATAATAAAATTAGAATGCATAAGTAGTTAACGAAAGGCATCGTTGACCCCAATATAATCCTTATGATTTTCATTGTAATATATGTCCGTTACTGTATTCTGGATAAAATTGTCAAGCAAATTAGTATTAATTTGCACTTACAATTTTGAAATATCTTGAGATGGCAGAACTTGGGCTAAGTCACGAATTCTTTGTTCATCTGCAAAGCAATACGACTAACCTAGTCGTTTTATACGGCGTTTTGGTCAAACATCATGGTTCTAGAAAACGAATCGTTTTCTTTCTTGTATTTTATCAATACTGTGTCCGCGAACCTTACCAGCTGGGGATTTTGTCTGATTCCATCATAAATATCTTTACAAATTGACTTCCAAAAATCTTTGATGTTGAAACACTCTTGATTTAAAAAGAGAATTTGAGAATCTAAAAGAGTTTGCTAGTAGGTCATATTGTGCTTTAGCAAACACTACGCGTCTCTTTAAGCGTCTATTTTTACTTATACATTAACCAGAATCTGATTTATAATATTTTGCTCGAAAGGCTGTATTTCATGGTCATAAAGAAGCACGTCTCTGCTGCGTTTCGGCTTAAATTCACTGGACTCATTTGCTAGAGTTTATTTAGAAACTGTTGGCAGAATTTGCGGTTTGCTTGATAAAGAAAATTTCCCAACTGGTTTTGGTTTTTCTGGCTACTTTATTCTTTAGTCTTCAAACAACTATAGCCACGTAAATGTGGTTGGCTTTTTAGCGCCAGATCGAATTAGCTTCATACACTATCCAATTTGTGGTGGTTTAGACTATCTCCACCAATTTCCCTATCTAATATCTTCTTGAGATAGAAATCTGTTAGCAGTTACTAGCCCCATTAACTGGTTTGAGGTAAGAGACATGTAGACGTTTAGTTGTTACAGTTATTTTACCATGGACAACACTTCCTAAGATACGATTTCTATTTTAATGTTATTTGGTTCTACCAGGCCTGGAGGAACTTATATCTCTTCAGTGGATTGTTAATTAATGATAGAAATTCTTTTCTGCTAAATGTGCCAATATTCCTTTAAATGGTCTAAGTTATAGAGCTATTGGCATTATGCGCCAAATATGCACTATTTGCGTATTAAGTGAGAGTGCACGAGCATTTAATAATGGTAGTCGTCTATTTCTGTGCATTAATTAGTGCATTACAAATAGCTAGCGTGGTGAAACTCGGACATGTGATTAATAGACTGTTCCGTCTTATTTCCATGATGTGAGCAAATTATTCCGTCTGGACACAAGTTTGATAGTTTCTTAGAGGGATGTCCTCTGTGACACTACGAAAGAAAACAGAAGCACGAATGGTCACAGGGTTGAGGGTGAGTAACAGTTAGCTTCAGCTGAGTATGTTGTTCTTGCGTCAGCTAACAAATTTTCAACGAGCACTGCAAAGATTGGCTTATTTCCACATTGAAGTTGGCCACAGGAACCAGTTTTATAAAATCAGGAGAAAACCTTTGTATGGCGTCCAGCGTGTCTGTATGCAGCGAGTAGATATATCTCTATCTCTAGCACAATGTGCATATCTTACCGTTGTTCAATCCTGGAAGACATATTCCTGCTCGAGATTTAGCGCCATACTTCGTATTATATGATTTAAGCTGCCCAAATACGAACCCGAGGCTTTTCTCTATTTGTCTAAAACCTTCATTATGTTCGCTGAACGCGCCTTCATCCGGATGGATGTATATCTTTTCGAACAAAAGCTAATAAGTAAGAAGCACAACCTGTACAACAACTCCGAGTCCCCTAAACTGATTTCCAACTCCAGACGGCATCGGAAACACGACGTGTACTACTTCGGTGCCCAGGGCAACGGCTTCGTCCAGGGCCCATATAAACGAATTCAGCCACTTGTTAAATCCGTGAGTTTCTGGATCGAAGGCGGTGATAACGTCGACCCTCTGGCCATTTATGAACTTTCCAAACGGATTTCGAATTACTTTGCAACGCACGACCTAGGGCTTATCTACCAGTTTGTAGTTCTAATTCAAAGTGGAAGCCGAAATGAACGAAGTATGCGTGAGCACGTCCGCGTTGTGGCATCTAGACATGATTTAAGAAAGCCGCTCGTGGAGGTTGAAAGGCTGATTGTACTAATAACATTTCGGCTGAATGCAATGGGAGTTGTTGCCCGCGACCAAACCCACGATGGCTTGTTTTTTGGTCTCTTTGGATAATAGATCCGCGAGCTGGTTCTGCACCATCTTGATGTTCGGTTGAGAAACATTTTTCTGATACTGCGAAAGAGATTTGTGCTCGATAGTTACATCGCGTGAGCCAAAACAGTACTTTTGGGCTTCCTGCTCAGTTATTGTACATCGGACGTGGTTCATCAGGCATATGTAGGACATCTGACCGGACAACGTAAAATTCAGGATGTTATTGTATTCATACTGGTCAAAATATGGGTCATCTGCTAATGTAATAGATTAATTTTACTTAAATTAATCTATTTATTGCCCGTATTATAGTAATATATTCGATATTACTTCTTCAGAGTTTACACAAAGCATATCTTTGATTTTATTTAAAGTGAAAACATTAATTGACCAGTTTTCAATTTATATAAATAATAATTTTCTTAAAACAATAAAAATGATTTTCATGTTTCAATGATTTCATATCTTAAAACAACATACACCTCTTACATTATAAATCAGTTAAGGAGATAATTTTTCTGAATGTGAAAACACCATGAGTTTAAAGCAAAACCTGTAATGTCTTTAAATGCATAGTACCTGGTAAGAACACAGACAAACGAAATTAGATAATAGGTCTTCTAACAGAAATAATAGTAATATTCCTAAACAAAATCGTTGGAAAATACTTTTGCTATGATATTGACACGCAAATCAAATCCATGTATTACGACTCTAAATAAAAGATCATGTTTATATTTCATTTCAATTTCTCATATCAAGCCACACGCACTCAAGATAGAATGCACCAGTGCAGTGTGTTCCGGATTATTGATTATTTCGACTCGGTTGTCGTTTAATATTTTAACGAGATTTCCACTGCCACCGAATCTGCTTCTCAGGATACTTTCATATTGCTTTATCTTTTCGTTTTCTTTTCCGCTCGCGTAAAACTTTTCTATCTCAAAAATAGCCTATTCGTCAACCAATTTTGTCTTGCCCTGCTGTTTTCTATGCTTCGTTCCATAACTGTCTTTCTCAAATTCGTCCACTTTTTTAAATGCGAATATTCCATCGTTTTAACACAAAATGAGAATCTAGCGCTGATTCATATTAAGCCCGCTGATAACCACTGGTGGATTTTCAATGATTGAATGCATTTGTTTAACTATTATTACGGGAATGGACTGTTCAGTTGTTACTTCAAGTTGGAACTTTTAATACCCAATGGCATGCTCCCTGGATTCCAATAGAGGTTTAGATTCTGAGTCAATTCGTAACGTGAAGTACTGAATGCGTATATCTTTTCCAGCTATTTTTAAAGTTACTAAAGATTCGTAGGAAAGTATGAATTCACATTTGAGATCTGGTTTAAGCTGAAATGGCAGCTCCAGGAAATTTTTGCACATGAATGAGGAGCCAGTTAAATGCATTTTTAGAGGTTCTATTTTGGTAAGATCTTGCATTTGAACTGGGATAATAAAATTAGAATGCATAAGTAGTTAACGAAAGGCATCGTTGACCCCAATATAATCCTTATGATTTTCATTGTAATATATGTCCGTTACTGTATTCTGGATAAAATTGTCAAGCAAATTAGTATTAATTTGCACTTACAATTTTGAAATATCTTGAGATGGCAGAACTTGGGCTAAGTCACGAATTCTTTGTTCATCTGCAAAGCAATACGACTAACCATTATACAAAACAGAAGCCACGGGCGAATATAATATTGAGTTAGATAAGCGACATACAAATACTGTGTGATCGTCTATTTTTGGATTGTTCAAATCGAATATTGCAGATGAATTGTGACCAACAGGTGTTGTAGTCATATATTATTTTATTATGTCTGATATTGTATCGGTTGGCACAGTGAGCGAGGCGCTCTTAAAATTGTATGGAATGTCATCATATAGTTATTCAGAAAAGTCCAGGTACTTTTCATTTGTTTTTAAGTACGTGAAGTAATTTTACCTCTCGAAGTCTTGAAGATACAGCGAATAGCAAATAGCCGAAGCATAAAATTAAGATATAATGTGAGCATATGTGAACGAATATTCCAGAAAACTGTTTTCGTTTTCATATCTTTCGTTAGTTTAAAATAAACTTGGAACAGTTTAGTCGTTTTATACGGCGTTTTGGTCAAACATCATGGTTCTAGAAAACGAATCGTTTTCTTTCTTGTATTTTATCAATACTGTGTCCGCGAACCTTACCAGCTGGGGATTTTGTCTGATTCCATCATAAATATCTTTACAAATTGACTTCCAAAAATCTTTGATGTTGAAACACTCTTGATTTAAAAAGAGAATTTGAGAATCTAAAAGAGTTTGCTAGTAGGTCATATTGTGCTTTAGCAAACACTACGCGTCTCTTTAAGCGTCTATTTTTACTTATACATTAACCAGAATCTGATTTATAATATTTTGCTCGAAAGGCTGTATTTCATGGTCATAAAGAAGCACGTCTCTGCTGCGTTTCGGCTTAAATTCACTGGACTCATTTGCTAGAGTTTATTTAGAAACTGTTGGCAGAATTTGCGGTTTGCTTGATAAAGAAAATTTCCCAACTGGTTTTGGTTTTTCTGGCTACTTTATTCTTTAGTCTTCAAACAACTATAGCCACGTAAATGTGGTTGGCTTTTTAGCGCCAGATCGAATTAGCTTCATACACTATCCAATTTGTGGTGGTTTAGACTATCTCCACCAATTTCCCTATCTAATATCTTCTTGAGATAGAAATCTGTTAGCAGTTACTAGCCCCATTAACTGGTTTGAGGTAAGAGACATGTAGACGTTTAGT
This sequence comes from Hexamita inflata, assembly GCA_963988835.1. Taxonomy (NCBI): domain Eukaryota; phylum Fornicata; order Diplomonadida; family Hexamitidae; genus Hexamita; species Hexamita inflata. The sequence continues at coordinate 163,697 of CAXDID010000865.1, read as the reverse complement.
TGTTACAGTTATTTTACCATGGACAACACTTCCTAAGATACGATTTCTATTTTAATGTTATTTGGTTCTACCAGGCCTGGAGGAACTTATATCTCTTCAGTGGATTGTTAATTAATGATAGAAATTCTTTTCTGCTAAATGTGCCAATATTCCTTTAAATGGTCTAAGTTATAGAGCTATTGGCATTATGCGCCAAATATGCACTATTTGCGTATTAAGTGAGAGTGCACGAGCATTTAATAATGGTAGTCGTCTATTTCTGTGCATTAATTAGTGCATTACAAATAGCTAGCGTGGTGAAACTCGGACATGTGATTAATAGACTGTTCCGTCTTATTTCCATGATGTGAGCAAATTATTCCGTCTGGACACAAGTTTGATAGTTTCTTAGAGGGATGTCCTCTGTGACACTACGAAAGAAAACAGAAGCACGAATGGTCACAGGGTTGAGGGTGAGTAACAGTTAGCTTCAGCTGAGTATGTTGTTCTTGCGTCAGCTAACAAATTTTCAACGAGCACTGCAAAGATTGGCTTATTTCCACATTGAAGTTGGCCACAGGAACCAGTTTTATAAAATCAGGAGAAAACCTTTGTATGGCGTCCAGCGTGTCTGTATGCAGCGAGTAGATATATCTCTATCTCTAGCACAATGTGCATATCTTACCGTTGTTCAATCCTGGAAGACATATTCCTGCTCGAGATTTAGCGCCATACTTCGTATTATATGATTTAAGCTGCCCAAATACGAACCCGAGGCTTTTCTCTATTTGTCTAAAACCTTCATTATGTTCGCTGAACGCGCCTTCATCCGGATGGATGTATATCTTTTCGAACAAAAGCTAATAAGTAAGAAGCACAACCTGTACAACAACTCCGAGTCCCCTAAACTGATTTCCAACTCCAGACGGCATCGGAAACACGACGTGTACTACTTCGGTGCCCAGGGCAACGGCTTCGTCCAGGGCCCATATAAACGAATTCAGCCACTTGTTAAATCCGTGAGTTTCTGGATCGAAGGCGGTGATAACGTCGACCCTCTGGCCATTTATGAACTTTCCAAACGGATTTCGAATTACTTTGCAACGCACGACCTAGGGCTTATCTACCAGTTTGTAGTTCTAATTCAAAGTGGAAGCCGAAATGAACGAAGTATGCGTGAGCACGTCCGCGTTGTGGCATCTAGACATGATTTAAGAAAGCCGCTCGTGGAGGTTGAAAGGCTGATTGTACTAATAACATTTCGGCTGAATGCAATGGGAGTTGTTGCCCGCGACCAAACCCACGATGGCTTGTTTTTTGGTCTCTTTGGATAATAGATCCGCGAGCTGGTTCTGCACCATCTTGATGTTCGGTTGAGAAACATTTTTCTGATACTGCGAAAGAGATTTGTGCTCGATAGTTACATCGCGTGAGCCAAAACAGTACTTTTGGGCTTCCTGCTCAGTTATTGTACATCGGACGTGGTTCATCAGGCATATGTAGGACATCTGACCGGACAACGTAAAATTCAGGATGTTATTGTATTCATACTGGTCAAAATAGGGGTCATCTGACGTAAGTATTTATTAAATATGTAATTGTTAAACAATTATATCATAATTTTATTTAAATCCATCAGATTGTTATATGCCAGAGTCTATGTTTATCATAAATTATGGAGAGTGAAAATATATTAGTATTTGTATTGAGAATATAGAAAACATTCTTTCATTCTTTTAATTAATGTTATTATAATGTTGTTATTATTATTGTCTATAACTGGAATCTAATCACTTGAACTTGTTCATATTTACTTTTCAAACAAATGATTCCATTTTTATAGTTAGTCATTAGAAGAAGCATATCCATTGTTATCAAAATACTGTTATTTAAGATAACGGATTCTAAAATACACTTATTTTTGATTTTTTGATGTAATATTATTAGCAATACTTTGATAATTAGATAATCCAAATACTTTTACTAAATTGAATAGTTGCTAATCTTCTATCATTGTCCAACGAGATCTTTAGCTTAATAATGATAAATTCTAAGATTAGTTTGTTAAATTACTTTTCATTGCCTAAATTTACTATTAAATAATGTGTATTTAGTTTTAGAGAGCTATTTGTTCTAAATACTAGCAAAACATTTCATTCATATTTCGAGATGGGACAGAATAATATTATTGTTGTTTTAAGTTTAATAATATATTATTTACTGCTATTTTAAAGATACAAAAATATTCAAAAGACAGACTCATAAGAATGTGAGAATACTTATAATAACTATGATAATAACACCATAAAATTAGTTGGTGTGTTAAACCATGACAACAAGCAGATGAAACGATATCAATCAGATTGTACTCAGATTGAGTATGATAGAGTTTTGATAATATAATTCTTAATAATATGATATTTATAGAATGAATTTGTTTTAATCTATTTCACTTCCCTAACCTTTAATGCCATTAGAACCAGTTATTGTACAAGATTCTCCTTGCCTTGGACCATATTCTCATGCAATGAAAGCTAACGGATTTTTATTTGTATCCGGTCAATTAGGTATGGTTGGTGGTCAATTACCACACACAGTTGAAGAATAGACTGATGCTTGTTTAAAGAACTTAGGTAACGTTCTTAAAGCTGCGGGATCTGATTACAACAAAGTAGTTAAGTGCTAAGTTATGTTGAAGGACATGAATGATTTTGCCAAAGTAAACGAAGTCTATGCTAAATATTTCGTTTAAAACAAGCCAGCAAGAATTTGTGTTGAAGTTGCTAGACTTCCAAAAGATGCACTTGTCGAAATTGACGCTATAGCAGCTGAATGAGCTGTTTATCCATTTATCAATTTGCTTAAAATTTAAATACCTAGTACTAACTAGGCGCTTCCCTCGACCGCATGGTAACGTGCGAGATGATGGAGGACCAAAACGCCTGCGCGGAGAACATGCCGGCGGCAGTAGCGCAGCTCCGGCAGAACTCGAGCGTGCGTCTGGTGCTGGCGCTCAAGCAGGACGAGCTGGTGGTGTTCAAGGCGATCTACGCCCCCGCGATCGCGCAGCCGCAGGTCCAGTCTGCCCGCGTGAGCGTGTTCGACGACCAGGTCTGCGTGTACTTCCAGCCGCGCTCTTCCGGCCAACAAGTCGAGGTTCTGGTCCAGATCGCCTCCGTGCAGCTCCAGCTGTTCGTCACCACAAATGTGAACGCCACGAGGTACTGCAGCAGGCTGTCAGCTCGTGACGATGCGGAAATTAGAAACATCGTCCAGCTAAAAGTGCAGCTAGCGGCTTCTGTGACCATCGGCAACGAGGTCGTGACGGACGCGCCCGTGACGGTGCTGCAGAGCGAGCGACACCCGTTTTTCGTATGGGCTATCGCCGCGATTCTGGTCGTGCTCGCGTTTCTGTCAGTGGTGGGATTGACGATCTGCTCGAAGTGATGTATAATATATCATAAACAATAATATAGCAAATCCAATGCTCAAACCGCTCACTCGATGTTTAATGAGGATCGTCACAGCAAACATGTCACTGACATCATTTCTTCAGTTCGTCCAACCTCTTCTTCTCCTCCTCTAACTTCTTCTGATCGACAGGCTTTGGCTAGGGCTGGGCGTGTTTGGCTGGATTGCAAGATGGACCTCAAGGCATATGCTCTCTGGAAAGAGGTGGATTCGGTCAAGAAATTGTGTGCTGGACACACGGTAACAGACAGCAGTTATTTAAATATACAGAAATTATGCAAGTCGTGCAAAAGCGTGGAGAAACAGGCGCCGCATGGCGACACTCGCTAGATCCGCTCTTTATAAGTCCAGTGAGCACATTCTAGAAACTTGAAAAACACGAAATTTTGAAATGGACTTTGGCGTCAAAGGAGGCGGCGGAAGATGGCGTTGGCTACAAATTCGCTTACCCGTGAAGTAAACACTAGAATTCTGGCAGATGCGCGAATACCAAAAAATTAGATAGCTGAGTCAGCTAGCAGACAAATGTCCAATTGAAGCCAAATCCACTTGCGTGCGCACTGGAGCTAACCGGCCTCGCCCGCGCACCTTTCCGCCGAAAACACGTGTTTTGTTTATTGATACTACTCCCACTCCCTCGAAGATATGTCACAATGCTGCCACGGCCAATGCTCCATGCCCACTGTCGAACAAATGTTCGCCATGGTCGACACTGACAAGAACGGAAGCATCAGCTTCGAAGAACTCGCCGCCTTCATGGAAAGCATCGGACAGTGCTGCTCCAGAGAACAGGGCCAAGAGATGTTCAACATGGTAGACACCAACAAAGACGGCTCCATCGACTTCGAGGAGTTCAAGGCCCTGATGGTCGAAAAGGCCAAACACGACAGCCAGTGATTTGAGTGCATTCAATTTTCATTTATCCGAATAATCGCTAGAACTCAAAGCGTACGCTCTCTGGGAAAAGTGGGATTTCGACTAACTGCTTTGTTAACGTATCTTGGAAAAACGGTACTCAACTCACGCTTCCGAAATGTACTGTTTAATCGGCTAGCAATGAATACACAAGCGAATCTGGCATTCAACATGCGTTTCATGCTTATCTTTCCAGCCTAGCCAACAGTAATCTTTGGGAAACCAGAATGGCCAACTTCTTCAATAGAAACGAAAAAGAAAAACGATTACAATTAACGTTTTCTGAAGTATGAGGGAAATCTTGCGAGAGTAATGTTTTACGTTTCTTGTATCTCAATCTTACTCATTCAAGAAATATTGCGAAGTATTAGAATTGTTGAATGGCCAAAATGACTAAAGTCGTAACGAATCGAATCCAAAATCAAGCGGTATAGAGCCTCTGGACGCATCAATAATTAAATTATGCTTCGTCTATCTCCAATATTAATTAATAATATATATAATAATATATAATATTAATTAATTTCACTAATCAAAACTATAAGAATTAAATGATCATATTAGACCACAGCCGTAAAAATCATCAAAGTTGTGCCGATCCTTTTAAGAATAGAGGTGTCAGTGATATAATTTTATTATTTGATAATTTTATTTCAATATTATATTTTTCCAGTGTTCAATCTTAACTCATTATGTTATATTTTCGAGTACCAGTTAGTCCGCTATTACGAAATTCAACCAAAATATATTGATTAACACCATATATCGAATTATATTGTCTTTAATCACTATATATCCTAAGTTAGGAGTCCTAACCCTTTATAAATTTCACATCATTTCTAGATTATCTGTTATAAGGTTTATAACAGGTACTTATAAGCTGTTAATTTTGTAATATTAGGTTCAATATTTTTTAATCTTCATCTCATTGGTTCAATATTTTTTCGTAAACCCCCTTATAAATGTGAGGACCCCTTACAAGTGAATTTATGATATATTATGTCTCAAACAGTAATTTGTTTCCATTTTTTCTTTTAATTTATTTTAAATTTATTTTTAATTTATTTAAAGTAATAGGTTCAGATTCTTTATTATATTTTACAATTAAATTTTCAAGACATTTAGCGCTTCACTGCGTGTCATCAAAAACGTAACTAAATAAATCCTGGATTACGTCCGCTCCAATCCCAGTTCCCGTGTTCAGTTCCGTGTGAATTGAAACGCTCTCAATGCTCCGCTCCCCGTTTACAATTTTAATTTTGAACAAATTAATGTTTTGAACTGAACTCTGGTCCCAGAAGACTAAAACCGAATCGGAGCGCGAAATGGATTCGTTCAGCTTTGGCGGGCGAATATACTAACTAGATTCAGTTTCGGGCACTTCTGGAATAATAAATAGAGGTGAGTTCAAAGATGTGTTATCGTTGTAAAATAATGCTTTAGGTTTTACGTGAGTGCTGTGCTTTAACTGCTTTTGTAGTTTTTTCGTCTGAAGTGGAAATACAAAATGCAAAAAATGAGAATTAGCTCAAAAATTGGGTAAAGAAGCTGTATAATTACTATATGCTTGATATTTTTATATTTAGTCATAATAAACAAATTACAAAATAATATACAAAAGCTATTTATAATTCACATTGAATGGTTGTTCTTGTCATTCAGACAGCGTGAGATAACTTTGAATAAATATCATATTGAATTAGATTAAATTTATTCAAATTATATTATTATTTACCATATTGTTGACTAATCATTACCAATATAAACTTTATTATAACGTACATAACACTATAAAGTCAGTGTTTTAATTGAACAACTGTTTTAGTAAGTATGCGGTAGAAGATTAATTGAGTTGAGAGGTTTATTTTATGTTATTAATTTTGTTGAAACGAAATAATGTTAAGCTTGTCAGTATTTCCACTTCGCACCTAACAAAAATAATGCCAACAATGAATGAAAGCATCTATGAAACCCATACATAATTATTTACTCCATAATTCTACAATAACATTAAAACTTTGACTGAAGTAAGAAAAATGTAGAAATATGGAGGGCATTCTAGATTAACTAAATCAGAATTCGATAAATACTTAATGATACTATTTACAATGATGATATCAGGTAAAGAGCGAGGATCTGTCTAAGATAATTGGTCTAAGAACACTAAAATACGCAATTAGTTTATAGCTGATGAAGTTGGAATGTCTTGCAGAGAATGGGAGGAAATACATTCGAATGTCTGTTATGGTCATATTAAATTGTTATTAGATTAACCTGAAGAAGAAATCGATACAAATTAGACGGTATAGAATCTGATGAAGAAGAATCTGAAAATTCTGACTATGAATATGACGAAGATGATCTAGAAGAACTAAATAAAATATTTAATGATCATGAAGAAGAAGTTTTGAGCTAAAATAAACCAAAAGAAACCAAAGTTCGAAATTCTGTATCAAGAGTTTAAGATTTTTCTAACTGCACACTATTCTGTGATAATTATTATGGTACAATTGACGTAGTTGAGTATATTAAATCAATAGGGCTTGAATATGTTGGAACTTTTAGACCAAGTCGACTTGGTAAAGAATTATCATAAAATTTAGAGAAGTTGTAATTGAATTAAGTTGTTTAATATCCTGTGTTTAAAGAAGTAAAACTAAAGAAAACGACTAAATAAGTTCTAGTTAAAGATGTAAACGTCCTTTAATGGTAATGCAAAAAGTAGAAAACTTTAACCATGATATATACAAAATCAAAATTTGTGAAATAACCCTGTTAAATGTAAGAATTTGTAAGTCTCGTGGTATTCCCAGAGAACAACCTGAAATAGTTCGTTACTACAATAATAATTATAAAGGAGTTGATTACGTAGACCAACTTACAAAAATATTAAGTTTCCAGGACGATGTACTCGTTGGACCACAAGGATGTTTATTTATTTTATGTAAGTAATATTAGTTAATGGGTTTTCTTTGATGAAATTATTGCAGCCAGAATATAAAGAAATTAAAATAACGGATTATGTTGAAGCATAATTGATTAAATGAAAATAAATCTAACAAAATATGAAATTAAAGCTACACCACGAAAAATTGAAGGTTGTAACCAACCAGTAGTAAGCCCAATTAAAGGACCAGTAATAGAAGCATATAAACACTATCATTATATACAAAAGTAAGTGCGTAATGTGTCGGCTGCAAATAATGTAATAGCAGATATGTGTGTTCGTGCAAAGGATATCATTTGTGTCCAGAGTGTTATAAAACGCATATTAGTGAATAAAATGACATAAGAGGACACACATTTATAAAAAATGAATAAAGTGATTTAAAATACGAATAATATGTTTTAATATATATTGAACACAAAAATAGTAATTTACCTATTAAATGGTTGAAGTCGTTTTCGAGAATTTTGTTAATTATTTGCGAAGTGGAAATACTGACAAGCTTAACATTATTTCGTTTCAACAAAATTAATAACATAAAATAAACCTCTCAACTCAATTAATCTTCTACCGCATACTTACTAAAACAGTTGTTCAATTAAGTTTGAATCAGTAGATTGTGATGAATATGATCAATGATTAGTTTGAGCCTTAGTAATATTGATTAGATAACATAACATAATAACATGATGTTGTAACAGTTAAGTGACCCGTATAACACACAAAATACAAGAAAATGAATCAAATATAACTTAAACTATGATTCTGACTGAATATAGTACTGTTTATACATACTTCTTTCTCAAAAGAAACAAATAATTAACTGTAACTACAAAACAAGAATTCTACAATATATTTAGTATTATTACAATATTTTAATTCTAATTGCAACATGAAGTAAACCACTCCAATGAATCGAACTCTTTATTTATCTTCGCGTAAGAATCAGATCGAAATAATAAATTCAGATGCTGAGATAGATCTGTAGTTAAAACTTAGCACGTACCCGGACGTGTCTGAGGAGTAGTTGAATTAAATCGCGGTAGTTGCTTTTCAGACTCCAACCGAGGACGAGGCCCGTTAGTTTTTGATCATGTTTCACGCCTATAGTAAGCGCAATCGCGCAAATACCCTCGTTTTCAAGGACTAGGTTGAAGACTTATTGGTTAAGCTCTACTTCAGCTTTCCAAACCTGTTACAGTAACATTTGGACTGCCTCAATATCTGTGTTGATTAATTTCACTACCTGAACGCACCCTACTACAAAATTATTCCGTCCTTGGTTGAGCAGTTCTAGTGGTAAACTGATTCAATTAAATGTTCAATCGCCTCGTTCGTTTTGGGTGTGGCCGAGTGCGCTACTGATGATGAAGTCATTTCTGTGACCAAAGAATTCTACTCGAATTTATTAATGGATATTGAGAATTTAAATATTTCCCTTTAAATTGAAGTCATCACCAGATTTTAAACAGCCGGGTGCTACGGAATGAGACCAGAACTGGAAATTTAAGAGTACTTTGTTCAGTGGCTTACTTAAAAAGTAAAGATGTTCGCTGAAAATATAAGTGATGAGAAAATGTGCCTTGCATGTGTTCAAACTATAGCGGAGCTAACGGCAAATTAGCACTTCGGCCGAGAATTAATTTACCTAATAGACCACATAATGAAACTAGCATTCAAAGCACTCAGCTAAAAGAATATTAACACGGAACTAATTGTACATTGCCTCAGATTCCTTGAAATCGCAGTTGACGCGAATAAATCAGATTAATTCCAACTGTGCCATAAAATGAACGACTGCAACCTCAAAAACTTACTTTAATTGGTAAGCACTCTTAAAGGACAGAAAATCACTGTTGCTGTGCTAAGATTGCACTATTTATTAGTTTCGATTATACCACATGATATTATTGACTTATAATATTATTTAAGCACTGTCCTCGCATTAGACGATCTTGTTCAAGTATGGTCGATAAACATGATTCACAAATGCCTTCTATTCAATCCTGACTTAATTACGATTCATATGATCAACGATATAGCACGTGGAAGATACAGCAACAATACACTTATTCAAATTGCAGATTTCTTAACTGATGCAATTCCGGTGATCGGAAGCTAATACCTAACTTTAGACCCGCTTATTGAGCAAATGCGCTCATATGGCCCATGTTATGAATTTCTGACCTATTTTGGGTTTGAAGATGATACTTTGTACATGTGACTTTCTCATAAATAATGGTTTAGTAAATGAATGAGTTAGATTCAAATCAAAAAGTAATAGTACCTTACCTCAAAATTGATATAAATAGATGAATATTTATATATGTATGTATTTATATCGCAAACAAGATAGATATTTATGCGATAATTTATGCGATGTTACAGGTTTAAACCAGAAACTTTTAAACCTGAACAAAAAACACATCACCAAAACAAGCCCATTTTTGAGGAGATTTGACGAGTGATAACGCCGTGCGAAACATTTGGTTAGAGGAATGTAGATATTTTCTAATTGGTGAGATTCTAATTGGTGAGATCAGAGATCAATAGTGACCGGGATAAACATATACTGGGAGAGTTATTTACGATGATATGATGTATTTTTACTGATATTCTTCGTTCCATTTCATCTTTATTTCATTTTTTACCTTTAATAACACTAATTACCAAATTAATCGCCACTTACTCCTTTTTCAATTTAATCCATTGCGCCCACTCCAATCACATGGAGCCTCTCGCCTTACTGTCCTCCGCCCTCTTGCAAGACAACAGCCAATCCGCACTGGAGCAGCTTCTACAGCACCCACAATCCATTAACGCGCTCAAAAGTTACTTCGGCCCGAATTTCACCGAATTCTAAAACGAAGTGGACGCATTACCACTCGCTGACCAGCTCCGTTAATTCCTTTTTGCCCTTAAAATTGAAACACCAAAACTGTACTCGAAATACCTGAACGAGTCCGTTTCAATTTTTAAACCACAATCTAAACTGGACTAGTTATAAGATGAGATATCCACTTCTATCTTCGACGGGGTGCAAACGATGACAGAGAGCTACATCGAGAGGCACAAGGTAAACCCGAGGTGCGATAAAATAAGCAATAACCTGAACAGCTCCATGATCAGCACCATTGTATATTAATAATAACCCATGAAACGCTCCAAATCGCAAATGTCACTGTCAAACGTAATACTATCCAGCAAACAAAACGAAATAGAACGCATCAAACTCAACAAATAACTCTCACAACTCACCAAAGAATCAGTCGTATGCGATAAAGCCATCATGGCGTCCAAAAACACGCTGCAAGATTTATTTAAGCAAATAAGACAAGTACAACAACTGAACCTGCGACTAAATAACAACCAAGTGGTTAAATAAGTAGCAGCATCGCAAGAAAACACAGTTATCCCGAAAATACAAGACAATATCAAAGAACTACAAGCATAACTCAAAACAGTCACAAAAGCGCTCGAAAAAGTCAAAGACTTGAACCCAGATTTCAAACTACACCCATTTGGTAACACAGCTGTTGAACAACTCGACAGCATGTACCAATAACTCATTGCGATTACAGAAGAGAACGTTTTCATAGCTAGCAAAGAAGAATAAGTTCTCATCTGCTAAGAAATTAAAAATATCGATGGAAAAAGAGAAGTACTAATCAAAAAGATAAATGGGATTTAAACTGAACTTAAACACATGGAAAAAGAAAGAGACGGGCTCAAAAGACTACTTGACAGGAAAATGTGAACATAGTGAGAGTTAAAATCTGTAAGATAAATTTCAACTTTATTGAAGGAATGATTACATCAAAATTCTTTGTATATTATCTAATAAAATCACGCATCACTGATATATCATTCTTAAAAGGACAAACACAATCTTGATGATTTCTTAGGCAACGGCCTTAAGAGTTCATTAAATTCAGATTGTTTTGATAAGTGAAATTTATCTTGCTAATTAATTTGAATTTGCACATCTTTATTACATTTCTTTGAATAATCATTCATAGAATTGATTAATTACATTGACTTATTCATTTTCATTAAATTCTATGACGTTTAAAGAAGTGAATATATCGAAATATAACTATGTGTTGTTAGTTTTTATGTTGTTGCATAATATATATGTATACTTATAATCAAGGTTTAAGATCATACAATCTTACAACCGTCTAAGTACATTTAAGATTTACAATTCTATTTATTGTTTGTATATAGCTTAGTATTAATTTTCCAACCAGATATACAAATCAATCAAATAACTCACAATATATAACATGAAATTTACAAAATGTTAACTAAAGTTTAACGTTTAAAGGAGTAAATTGAATTAACCCCATTGAATTAACTTAATTCTTAGAACCCGCTATAAACAGATACTTTTCGAAATTTCCTTGTCTTGTTAAGCTATATTAGTTTTTATTACATTTCATTAGATATCTAATTGATATTATCAGCTTACTTTTTATCAAAAATCTAAGGTGCTGCTTTGGTACGTACTTCATTTGTAACTTACAAAAGAAGAAGTAAAGAGGATGTTGTTTCAATATGAGATAATATAGTAATAAATTAGAATAAATAAATGAGTTTAAACTTTAGTGTAACATGTTTAATAAAATTACTTGCGTGCGATATTATTATATATTATATATTATTAGAAAGTTGCAAATTTGTTTGATAACTCGATTTGTAGACATTAATACTATTTTGAAAAAATTTAAATTAATAACGCACATAAACTTGTTGTATGGCTTTTCTGTTCAGTATCTCAGTATATTTTTTGAATTCACTGTCAAATCCATGTTCTTTTAGATACAAATTTGCATAGTTTAAATTCTGTACCCAACTCATTCCATCACCATAATCAATATATTTATACAAATCTTAGAATCCATCCCAATATGCTGTTACTTCCATTTACCCTTCATTTGAACTGCTTCGACCTGAATTCATCTGTTATATATTTGCGTCAGTCAAGATAAGTAATATTTAACGCCTGGCCCAGCTCCACCTTGAATCCAGATCAACTCCAAGTGTGCACTCGGATTCTAAACTAGAAATAGTTCCAAATTCAGGTTCAAATCGGTTCGAACACCTTTTCATCAGACATTTTGTTCACTTTCTCGCCCGAAAATGCCGTTCAAATCACTTTGGACTGCGAAAATGTTAATTAATGCGCCTATTCTCAGGTGAATTAATTTTCAATTGCCGTTTTCAGCCTGAATTTTGTGTAAAATGAAATAATAATTCATTCAGTGGCCGGCTCACTCAGGAACAGGATTTTTGACCACCTATCTTGTAAAAAGAACACGCACACTGACATTAGCTTGAAAGCTGGAGCTGAGTAAATGATCGCGTACGCGAGCCCAGTTCTAGAGTGCACGGTGAGACCGGCGAATGAATTCATGACCATGATCCCCATGATCGGACAAACGATGATCTCAAACACAGAAGTGAACTTATCAGCACCGCCATTTAACATGCCACTAGCAGCCTAGCCGACGTACATGAAATTCATTAACGTAATTCCATTCATCTGCGCTGCCAGGCCAGATAAAGCGCTTTGCATCCAAGTGGCGTACGGTTTACTCCAAAATGACTTCGTCTCGTTTCACGCAATCATGAAAACAAAAATCAACGTAAGATACCAAGGAGCCGTGCAATAATTCGACCAAACGATAAAATTCATGTTCAAAAAAATATCCAGCGCAGAATAAGAAGACTGCTTCTCCAGCTCGACGATAACGTTCTACGATAAATCAGTCAGAATCGAAGCGTAACCGGGACCTTGCGTGAAATGCTCAAAATAGTATTTTTAACAGCAGCAGGTAATCTACAACAGGGTATTCCTAAGGATCACTCTGGGAATCAACGAAGACCACACGGGCACGACGTACTCCAACGAGTTCGAGGTGTCCGACGACCTGTTCGGCGCTTCCCTCGACCGCATGGTAACGTGCGAGATGATGGAGGACCAAAACGCCTGCGTGGAGAACATGCCGGCGGCAGTAGCGCAGCTCCGGCAGAACTCGAGTGTGCGTCTGGTGCTGGCGCTCAAACAGGACGAGCTGGTGGTGTTCAAGGCGATCTACGCCCCCGCGATCGCGCAGCCGCAGGTCCAGTCTGCCCGCGTGAGCGTGTCTGACGACCAGGTCTGCGTGTACTTCCAGCCGCGCTCTTCCGGCCAACAAGTCGAGGTTCTGGTCCGGATCGCCTCCGTGCAGCTCCAGCTGTTCGTCACCACAAACGTGAACGCCACGAGGTACTGCAGCAGGCTGTCAGCTCGTGACGATGCAGAAATTAGAAACATCGTCCAGCTAAAAGTGCAGCTAGCGGCTTCCGTGACCATCGGCAACGAGGTCGTGACGGACGCACCCGTGGCGGTGCTTCAAAGCGAGCGGCACCCGTTTTTCGTCTGGGCCATCGCCGCGATCCTGGTCGTGCTCGCGTTTCTATCAGTGGTGGGTTTGACGATCTGCTCGAAGTGATGTATAATATATCATAAACAATAATATAGCAATTCCAATGCTCAAACCGCTCACTCGATGTTTAATGAGGATCGTCACAGCAAACATGTCACCGACATCATTTCTTCAGTTCGTCCAACCTCTTCTTCTCCTCCTCTAACTTCTTCTGATCGACAGGCTTTGGCTAGGGCTGGGCGTGTTTGGCTGGATTGCAAGATGGACCTCAAGGCATATGCTCTCTGGAAAGAGGTGGATTCGGTCAGAAATTACGAGCTGGATACACGGTAACAGACAACTGCTATTTAAATATACATAAATTATGCAATACATGCAAAAGCGTGGAGAAACAGGCGCCGCATGACGACACTCGCTAGATCCGCTCTATATAAGTCCAGTGAGCGCCTTCTAGAAAATTTAAAAACGCGAAATTTTGAAATGGACTTTGGCGTCAAAGGAGGCGGCGGAAGATGGCGTTGGCTACAAATTCGTTGACCCGTGAAGTAAACACTAGATTTCTGGCAGATGCTCGAATACCAAAAAATTAGATAGCTGAGTCAGCTAGCAGACAAATGTCCAATTGAAGCCAAATCCACTTGCGTGCGCACTGGAGCTAACCGGCCTCGCCCGCGCACCTTTCCGCCGAAAACACGTGTTTTGTTTATTGATACTACTCCCACTCCCTCGAAGATATGTCACAATGCTGCCACGGCCAATGCTCCATGCCCACTGTCGAACAAATGTTCGCCATGGTCGACACTGACAAGAACGGAAGCATCAGCTTCGAAGAACTCGCCGCCTTCATGGAAAGCATCGGACAGTGCTGCTCCAGAGAACAGGGCCAAGAGATGTTCAACATGGTAGACACCAACAAAGACGGCTCCATCGACTTCGAGGAGTTCAAGGCCCTGATGGTCGAAAAGGCCAAACACGACAGCCAGTGATTTGAGTGCATTCAATTTTCATTTATCCGAATAATCGCTAGAACTCAAAGCGTACGCTCTCTGGGAAAAGTGGGATTTCGACTAACTGCTTTGTTAACGTATCTTGGAAAAACGGTACTCAACTCACGCTTCCGAAATGTACTGTTTAATCGGCTAGCAATGAATACACAACCGAATCTGGCATTCAACATGCGTTTCATGCTTATCTTTCCAGCCTAGCCAACAGTAATCTTTGGGAAACCAGAATGGCCAACTTCTTCAATAGAAACGAAGAGGAAAAACGATTACAATTAACGTTTTCTGAAGTATGAGGGAAATCTTGCGAGAGTAATGTTTTACGTTTCTTGTATCTCAATCGTACTCATTCAAGAAATATTGCGAAGTATTAGAATTGTTGAATGGCCAAAATGACTAAAATCGTAACGAATCGAATCCAAAATCAAGCTGTGAAGAGTCTCTGGACACATCAATTATATTATGCTTCATCTGTCTCCAATATTAATATTTATAATTCCCTTTGTGCGCCTCAAAGACTATTGATTGTACAAAAACGAATCACTTCTTCTCGCAGCACTCCTTCTTCTCCTGACAACATTATTGCTCCTTCTGGTGGTGAACTTCTTTCATCATCTCGCAGAACTCCTTGAAGTCGAGCAGGCCGTTGTGGTCAGTATCGAACTTATCGAAGGTAGCCTTGGCTTGCTCTTTGCAGCAGTCCTTGCCCTTGCATTCAGATTGTTCCATGAAAGTGATGAGTTCCTGGAAGCTGACGAAGCCGTCCTTATTAGAATCGATCTTTTCAAAAGTGGCCTTGGCTTTCTCGCAGCACTCCTTCTTTTCTCCACAGCACTTCTCTTCCTTCTGGTGGTGGATCTCCTTCATCATCTCGCAGAACTCCTTGAAGTCGAGCAAACCGTTGTGGTCGGCGTCGAACTTGTCGAAGGTAGCCTTGGCTTGCTCTTTGCAGCAGTCCTTGCCCTTGCATTCGGATTGTTCCATGAAAGTAATGAGTTCCTGGAAGCTGACGAAGCCGTCCTTGTTAGAATCGATCTTATCGAAAGTGGCCTTTGCTTTCTCACAGCACTCCTTCTTCTCTCCACAGCACTTCTCTTCCTTCTGGTGGTGAACTTCTTTCATCATCTCGCAGAACTCCTTGAAGTCGAGCAGGCCGTTGTGGTCAACGTCGAACTTATCGAAGGTAGCCTTGGCTTGCTCTTTGCAGCAGTCCTTGCCCTTGCATTCGGATTGTTCCATGAAAGTGATGAGTTCCTGGAAGCTGACGAAGCCGTCCTTGTTGGCATCGATCTTATCGAAAGTGGCCTTGGCTTTCTCGCAGCACTCCTTCTTTTCTCCACAGCACTTCTCTTCCTTCTGGTGGTGGATCTCCTTCATCATCTCGCAGAACTCCTTGAAGTCGAGCAGGCCGTTGTGGTCAACGTCGAACTTATCGAAGGTAGCCTTGGCTTGCTCTTTGCAGCAGTCCTTGCCCTTGCATTCGGATTGTTCCATGAAAGTGATGAGTTCCTGGAAGCTGACGAAGCCGTCCTTGTTGGCATCGATCTTTTCAAAAGTGGCCTTGGCTTTCTCGCAGCACTCCTTCTTTTCTCCACAGCACTTCTCTTCCTTCTGGTGGTGGATCTCCTTCATCATCTCGCAGAACTCCTTGAAGTCGAGCAAGCCGTTGTGGTCAACGTCGAACTTATCGAAGGTAGCCTTGGCTTGCTCTTTGCAGCAGTCCTTGCCCTTGCATTCGGATTGTTCCATGAAGGTAATCAATTCCTGGAAGCTGACGAAGCCGTCCTTGTTAGAATCGATCTATTCAAAAGTGGCCTTGGCTTTCTCGCAGCACTCCTTCTTTTCTCCACAGCACTTCTCTTCCTTCTGGTGGTGGATCTCCTTCATCATCTCGCAGAACTCCTTGAAGTCGAGCAGGCCGTTGTGGTCAACGTCGAACTTATCGAAGGTAGCCTTGGCTTGCTCTTTGCAGCAGTCCTTGCCCTTGCATTCAGATTGTTCCATGAAAGTGATGAGTTCCTGGAAGCTGACGAAGCCGTCCTTGTTGGCATCGATCTTTTCAAAAGTGGCCTTGGCTTTCTCGCAGCACTCCTTCTTTTCTTGGCAGCAGTTGTTTCCTTGTTACATTTGTATTGATGGAGTGGAAAGGAGTAGACCAGAAAAGTGCTAGATGTCTGGTATTACGGATGTGAGGGACTTTTGAAAACACCTTCTGGTGTATCTTGGATATAGCCATGAGGCGACGCAAAAGTCTTGACTCGAAAAACACCGCCGGGGCTGCGTCCGTGACTTTTGTGTTGGATTTGCTATCTGGCCGAAAAAACTACAAGTTTGCACATTGTATCCGCGAAATAGCCATGGAGTGGAAACATAGCTGTGAATTGATCCGCGACGAATTCGAATACTACGCGGTATTCCACGTTTGTACGCCGCCAACTGCAATGTTGAGATGAGATTAATTCAGAAACAAACTACAACAGGGTATTCCTGAGGATCACTCTGGGACTCAACGAAGACCACACGGGCACGACGTACTCCAACGAGTTCGAGGTGTCCGACGACCTGTTCGGCGCTTCCCTCGACCGCGTGGTAACGTGCGAGATGATGGAGGACCAAAACGCCTGCGTGGAGAACATGCCGGCGGCAGTAGCGCAGCTCCGGCAGAACTCGAGTGTGCGTCTGGTGCTGGCGCTCAAACAGGACGAGCTGGTGGTGTTCAAGGCGATCTACGCCCCCGCGATCGCGCAGCCGCAGGTCCAGTCTGCCCGCGTGAGCGTGTCTGACGACCAGGTCTGCGTGTACTTCCAGCCGCGCTCTTCCGGCCAACAAGTCGAGGTTCTGGTCCGGATCGCCTCCGTGCAGCTCCAGCTGTTCGTCACCACAAACGTGAACGCCACGAGGTACTGCAGCAGGCTGTCAGCTCGTGACGATGCAGAAATTAGAAACATCGTCCAGCTAAAAGTGCAGCTAGCGGCTTCCGTGACCATCGGCAACGAGGTCGTGACGGACGCACCCGTGGCGGTGCTTCAAAGCGAGCGGCACCCGTTTTTCGTCTGGGCCATCGCCGCGATCCTGGTCGTGCTCGCGTTTCTATCAGTGGTGGGTTTGACGATCTGCTCGAAGTGATGTATAATATATCATAAACAATAATATAGCAATTCCAATGCTCAAACCGCTCACTCGATGTTTAATGAGGATCGTCACAGCAAACATGTCACCGACATCATTTCTTCAGTTCGTCCAACCTCTTCTTCTCCTCCTCTAACTTCTTCTGATCGACAGGCTTTGGCTAGGGCTGGGCGTGTTTGGCTGGATTGCAAGATGGACCTCAAGGCATATGCTCTCTGGAAAGAGGTGGATTCGGTCAGAAATTACGAGCTGGATACACGGTAACAGACAACTGCTATTTAAATATACAGAAATTATGCAATACATGCAAAAGCGTGGAGAAACAAGCGCCGCATGACGACACTCACTAGATTCGCTCTTTATAAGTCCAGTGAGCGCCTTCTAGAAAATTTAAAAACGCGAAATTTTGAAATGGACTTTGGCGTCAAAGGAGGCGGCGGAAGATGGCGTTGGCTACAAATTCGTTGACCCGTGAAGTAAATACTAGTATTCTGGCAGATGCTCGAATACCAAAAAATTAGATAGCTGAGTCAGCTAGCAGACAAATGTCCAATTGAAGCCAAATCCACTTGCGTGCGCACTGGAGCTAACCGGCCTCGCCCGCGCACCTTTCCGCCGAAAACACGTGTTTTGTTTATTGATACTACTCCCACTCCCTCGAAGATATGTCACAATGCTGCCACGGCCAATGCTCCATGCCCACTGTCGAACAAATGTTCGCCATGGTCGACACTGACAAGAACGGAAGCATCAGCTTCGAAGAACTCGCCGCCTTCATGGAAAGCATCGGACAGTGCTGCTCCAGAGAACAGGGCCAAGAGATGTTCAACATGGTAGACACCAACAAAGACGGCTCCATCGACTTCGAGGAGTTCAAGGCCCTGATGGTCGAAAAGGCCAAACACGACAGCCAGTGATTTGAGTGCATTCAATTTTCATTTATCCGAATAATCGCTAGAACTCAAGGCATACGCTCTCTGGAAAAAGTGGGATTTCGACTAACTGCTTTGTTAACGTATCTTGGAAAATGGTACTCAACTCACGATTCCAAAATGTACTGTTTAATCGGCCAGCAATGAATACACAAGCGAATCTGGCATTCTACATGCGTTTCATGCTTATCTTTCCAGCCTAGCCAGCAGTAATCTTTGGAAAACCAGAATAGCCAACTTCTTCAACAGAAACGAAGAGGAAAAACGATTACAATTAACGTTTTCTGAAATATGAGGGAAATCTTGCGGGAGTAATGTTTTACGTTTCTTGTATCGCAATCTTACTCATTCAAGAAATATTGCGAAGTATTAGAATTGTTGAATGGCCAAAATGACTAAAATCGTAACGAATCGAATCAAAAATCAAGATGTATAGAGCCTCTGGACGCATCAAAAATTAAATTATGCTTAGTTTATCTCCAATATTAATATTTATAAATCCCTTTGTGCGCCTCAAAGACTATTGATTGTACAAAAACGAATCACTTCTTCTGACAACACTCTTTCTTCTCCTGACAACATTATTGCTCCTTCTGGTGGTGAACTTCTTTCATCATCTCGCAGAACTCCTTGAAGTCGAGCAGGCCGTTGTGGTCGGCGTCGAACTTATCAAAAGTAGCCTTGGCTTGCTCTTTGCAGCAGTCCTTGCCCTTGCATTCAGATTGTTCCATGAAAGTGATGAGTTCCTGGAAGCTGACGAAGCCGTCCTTGTTAGAATCGATCTTATCGAAAGTGGCCTTGGCTTTCTCGCAGCACTCCTTCTTTTCTCCACAGCACTTCTCTTCCTTCTGGTGGTGGATCTCTTTCATCATCTCGCAGAACTCCTTGAAGTCGAGCAAACCGTTGTGGTCAACGTCGAACTTATCGAAGGTAGCCTTGGCTTGCTCTTTGCAGCAGTCCTTGCCCTTGCATTCGGATTGTTCCATGAAGGTAATCAATTCCTGGAAGCTGACGAAGCCGTCCTTATTAGAATCGATCTTATCGAAAGTGGCCTTGGCTTTCTCGCAGCACTCCTTCTTTTCTCCACAGCACTTCTCTTCCTTCTGGTGGTGGATCTCTTTCATCATCTCGCAGAACTCCTTGAAGTCGAGCAAACCGTTGTGGTCAACGTCGAACTTATCAAAAGTAGCCTTGGCTTGCTCTTTGCAGCAGTCCTTGCCCTTGCATTCAGATTGTTCCATGAAAGTGATGAGTTCCTGGAAGCTGACGAAGCCGTCCTTATTAGAATCGATCTTTTCAAAAGTGGCCTTGGCTTTCTCGCAGCACTCCTTCTTTTCTCCACAGCACTTCTCTTCCTTCTGGTGGTGGATCTCTTTCATCATCTCGCAGAACTCCTTGAAGTCGAGCAGGCCGTTGTGGTCGGCGTCGAACTTATCAAAAGTAGCCTTGGCTTGCTCTTTGCAGCAGTCCTTGCCCTTGCATTCGGATTGTTCCATGAAGGTAATCAATTCCTGGAAGCTGACGAAGCCGTCCTTGTTGGCATCGATCTTATCGAAAGTGGCCTTGGCTTTCTCGCAGCACTCCTTCTTTTCTTGGCAGCAGTTGTTTCCTTGTTGCATTTGTATTGATGGAGTGGAAAGAAGTAGACCAGAAAAGTGCTAGATGTCTGGTATTACGGATGTGAGGGACTTTTGAAAACACCTTCTGGTGTATCTTGGATATAGCCATGAGGCGACGCAAAAGTCTTGACTCGAAAAACACCGCCGGGGCTGCGTCCGTGACTTTTGTGTTGGATTTGCTATCTGGCCGAAAAAACTACAAGTTTGCACATTGTATCCGCGAAATAGCCATGGAGTGGAAACATAGCTGTGAATTGATCCGCGACGAATTCGAATACTACGCGGTATTCCACGTTTGTACGCCGCCAACTGCAATGTTGAGATGAGATTAATTCAGAAACAAACTACAACAGGGTATTCCTGAGGATCACTCTGGGAATCAACGAAGACCACACGGGCTCGACGTACTCCAACGAGTTCGAGGTGTCCGACGACCTGTTCGGCGCTTCCCTCGACCGCATGGTAACGTGCGAGATGATGGAGGACCAAAACGCCTGCGTGGAGAACATGTCGGCGGCAGTAGCGCAGCTCCGGCAGAACTCGAGCGTGCGTCTGGTGCTGGTGCTCAAGCAGGACGAGCTGGTGGTGTTCAAGGCGATCTACGCCCCCGCGATCGCGCAGCCGCAGGTCCAGTCTGCCCGCGTGAGCGTGTTCGACGACCAGGTCTGCGTGTACTTCCAGCCGCGCTCTTCCGGCCAACAAGTCGAGGTTCTGGTCCAGATCGCCTCCGTGCAGCTCCAGCTGTTCGTCACCACAAACGTGAACGCCACGAGGTACTGCAGCAGGCTGTCAGCTCGTGACGATGCAGAAATTAGAAACATCGTCCAGCTAAAAGTGCAGCTAGCGGCTTCCGTGACCATCGGCAACGAGGTCGTGACGGACGCGCCCGTGGCGGTGCTGCAGAGCGAGCGGCACCCGTTTTTCGTCTGGGCCATCGCCGCGATCCTGGTCGTGGTCGCGTTTCTGTCAGTGGTGGGATTGACAATCTGCTCGAAGTGATGTATAATATATCATAAACAATAATATAGCAAATCCAATGCTCAAACCGCTCACTCGATGTTTAATGAGGATCGTCACAGCAAACATGTCACCGACATCATTTCTTCAGTTCGTCCAACCTCTTCTTCTCCTCCTCTAACTTCTTCTGATCGACAGGCTTTGGCTAGGGCTGGGCGTGTTTGGCTGGATTGCAAGATGGACCTCAAGGCATATGCTCTCTGGAAAGAGGTGGATTCGGTCAAGAAATTACGAGTTGGATACACGGTAACAGACAACCGCTATTTAAATATACAGAAATTATGCAATACATGCAAAAGCGTGGAGAAACAAGCGCCGCATGACGACACTCACTAGATTCGCTCTTTATAAGTCCAGTGAGCGCCTTCTAGAAAATTTAAAAACGCGAAATTTTGAAATGGACTTTGGCGTCAAAGGAGGCGGCGGAAGATGGCGTTGGCTACAAATTCGTTGACCCGTGAAGTAAATACTAGTATTCTGGCAGATGCTCGAATACCAAAAAAATAGATAGCTGAGTCAGCTAGCAGACAAATGTCCAATTGAAGCCAAATCCACTTGCGTGCGCACTGGAGCTAACCGGCCTCGCCCACGCACCTTTCCGCCGAAAACACGTGTTTTGTTTATTGATACTACTCCCACTCCCTCGAAGATATGTCACAATGCTGTCACGGCCAATGCTCCATGCCCACTGTCGAACAAATGTTCGCCATGGTCGACACTGACAAGAACGGAAGCATCAGCTTCGAAGAACTCGCCGCCTTCATGGAAAGCATCGGACAGTGCTGCTCCAGAGAACAGGGCCAAGAGATGTTCAACATGGTAGACACCAACAAAGACGGCTCCATCGACTTCGAGGAGTTCAAGGCCCTGATGGTCGAAAAGGCCAAACACGACAGCCAGTGATTTGAGTGCATTCAATTTTCATTTATCCGAATAATCGCTAGAACTCAAAGCGTACGCTCTCTGGGAAAAGTGGGATTTCGACTAACTGCTTTGTTAACGTATCTTGGAAAAACGGTACTCAACTCACGCTTCCGAAATGTACTGTTTAATCGGCTAGCAATGAATACACAACCGAATCTGGCATTCAACATGCGTTTCATGCTTATCTTTCCAGCCTAGCCAACAGTAATCTTTGGGAAACCAGAATAGCCAACTTCTTCAACAGAAACGAAGAGGAAAAACGATTACAATTAACGTTTTCTGAAGTATGAGGGAAATCTTGCGAGAGTAATGTTTTACGTTTCTTGTATCTCAATCGTACTCATTCAAGAAATATTGCGAAGTATTAGAATTGTTGAATGGCCAAAATGACTAAAATCGTAACGAATCGAATCCAAAATAAAGCTGTATAGAGCCTCTGGACGCATCAAAAATTAAATTATGCTTCATCTATCTCCAATATTAATATTAATAAATCCCTTTGTGCGCCTCAAAGATTATTGATTGTACAAAAACGAATCACTTCTTCTGACAACACTCTTTCTTCTCCTGACAACATTATTGCTCTTTCTGGTGGTGGATCTCCTTCATCATCTCGCAGAACTCCTTGAAGTCGAGCAGGCCGTTGTGGTCAACGTCGAACTTATCGAAGGTAGCCTTGGCTTGCTCTTTGCAGCAGTCCTTGCCCTTGCATTCAGATTGTTCCATGAAAGTGATGAGTTCCTGGAAGCTGACGAAGCCGTCCTTGTTGGCATCGATCTTATCGAAAGTGGCCTTGGCTTTCTCGCAGCACTCCTTCTTTTCTCCACAGCACTTCTCTTCCTTCTGGTGGTGGATCTCCTTCATCATCTCGCAGAACTCCTTGAAGTCGAGCAAGCCGTTGTGGTCGGCGTCGAACTTATCAAAAGTAGCCTTGGCTTGCTCTTTGCAGCAGTCCTTGCCCTTGCATTCAGATTGTTCCATGAAAGTGATGAGTTCCTGGAAGCTGACGAAGCCGTCCTTATTAGAATCGATCTTTTCAAAAGTGGCCTTGGCTTTCTCGCAGCACTCCTTCTTTTCTCCACAGCACTTCTCTTCCTTCTGGTGGTGGATCTCCTTCATCATCTCGCAGAACTCCTTGAAGTCGAGCAGGCCGTTGTGGTCAGTATCGAACTTATCGAAGGTAGCCTTGGCTTGCTCTTTGCAGCAGTCCTTGCCCTTGCATTCAGATTGTTCCATGAAAGTGATGAGTTCCTGGAAGCTGACGAAGCCGTCCTTGTTGGCATCAATCTATTCAAAAGTGGCCTTGGCTTTCTCGCAGCACTCTTTCTTCTCTCCACAACACTTCTCTTCCTTCTGGTGATGGATCTCTTTCATCATCTCGCAGAACTCCTTGAAGTCGAGCAAACCGTTGTGGTCGGCGTCGAACTTGTCGAAGGTAGCCTTGGCTTGCTCTTTGCAGCAGTCCTTGCCCTTGCATTCGGATTGTTCCATGAAGGTAATGAGTTCCTGGAAGCTGACGAAGCCGTCCTTGTTAGAATCGATCTTATCGAAAGTGGCCTTTGCTTTCTCACAGCACTCCTTCTTCTCTCCACAGCACTTCTCTTCCTTCTGGTGGTGAACTTCTTTCATCATCTCGCAGAACTCCTTGAAGTCGAGCAGGCCGTTGTGGTCAACGTCGAACTTATCGAAGGTAGCCTTGGCTTGCTCTTTGCAGCAGTCCTTGCCCTTGCATTCGGATTGTTCCATGAAGGTAATGAGTTCCTGGAAGCTGACGAAGCCGTCCTTGTTAGAATCGATCTTATCGAAAGTGGCCTTTGCTTTCTCACAGCACTCCTTCTTTTCTCCACAGCACTTCTCTTCCTTCTGGTGGTGGATCTCCTTCATCATCTCGCAGAACTCCTTGAAGTCGAGCAGGCCGTTGTGGTCAGTATCGAACTTATCAAAAGTAGCCTTGGCTTGCTCTTTGCAGCAGTCCTTGCCCTTGCATTCAGATTGTTCCATGAAAGTGATGAGTTCCTGGAAGCTGACGAAGCCGTCCTTATTAGAATCGATCTTTTCAAAAGTGGCCTTGGCTTTCTCGCAGCACTCCTTCTTCTCTCCACAGCACTTCTCTTCCTTCTGGTGGTGGATCTCTTTCATCATCTCGCAGAACTCCTTGAAGTCGAGCAGGCCGTTGTGGTCGGCGTCGAACTTATCGAAGGTAGCCTTGGCTTGCTCTTTGCAGCAGTCCTTACCTTTGCATTCGGATTGTTCCATGAAAGTGATGAGTTCCTGGAAGCTGACGAAGCCGTCCTTGTTGGCATCGATCTTATCGAAAGTGGCCTTGGCTTTCTCGCAGCACTCCTTCTTTTCTTGGCAGCAGTTGTTTCCTTGTTACATTTGTATTGATGGAGTGGAAAGGAGTAGACCAGAAAAGTGCTAGATGTCTGGTATTACGGATGTGAGGGACTTTTGAAAACACCTTCTGGTGTATCTTGGATATAGCCATGAGGCGACGCAAAAGTCTTGACTCGAAAAACACCGCCGGGGCTGCGTCCGTGACTTTTGTGTTGGATTTGCTATCTGGCCGAAAAAACTACAAGTTTGCACATTGTATCCGCGAAATAGCCATGGAGTGGAAACATAGCTGTGAATTGATCCGCGACGAATTCGAATACTACGCGGTATTCCACGTTTGTACGCCGCCAACTGCAATGTTGAGATGAGATTAATTCAGAAACAAACTACAACAGGGTATTCCTAAGGATCACTCTGGGAATCAACGAAGACCACACGGGCACGACGTACTCCAACGAGTTCGAGGTGTCCGACGACCTGTTCGGCACTTCCCTCGACTGTGTGAATGATCGAACGTAATATCAATGTTATATGACAAATTCAACGACAAGTACAATATTTAGAGTCCTTACAAACAACATATTTAAAGTGTAAGGTTATGTGAAGTATATTTCGCGAATTTATATTATCATTTAATATTTCAGTTACGTGTTTGAATGTGTAAAAACGGTTATTCCATCCCAAGCCTAATTTAAGCATTTTTGCAGCAGTTTAATCCACTAATCTAATTAAAATTCCCCTTGCCATCTATTTATACATATAAGTGCCAATTTTATAATATTACACCTCAATTTGAAAATGAGTAAACTCAGAATATTTCCATAAACGATTAAGATTTCTTTATTAATTTGAACTTATTACAATTATTTAGCATTATAAATGTTGACAATTGCATTATATTTTCAGTTTATATATTTTGGTAACGTTATGTGTAACTAAGTTTGGATTTGTGGATTGTCATCATTTATGAGATGAAGATGGAATGATTGAATTGAGCCTTAGTACTGATGATAAGGTTACAGTTAAGTGAGTCATTTTATTTTCAGTTTATGAATTATGAAAGCGTAATGTTACGATTCAATAATTTACTCAGACAATATAATAACCAATCTGATAAAACATTATAAAATTATGTATTCGCTTATAAAATATTGTAATAATAAGATTAAACGCACGAATAACTATTATTTTGCAATTTGATCTCATTTATAACTAATAATGCTGAATGAGATGAAAAATGTATGTTACTATAGATAATTATATAGTAAAATGCTGTAATATCAATAATTAAAAATTAAACTAAATAATAATTATAGGAAATTAGGGTTAGGATGGAATAACCCTAAAGTAGTTCACTCTCTGGCCTATTTTGTTTTTCCTTCAAACTTTATGTTATCATAGGTCACTGGATGAAGAAGATTGAGAGGTATGCATAATAATATTGCTTTGATTATATTAGTTAATTAGTTATTGTTTAGTTACTTGGTTAAAACTATAAGATTTATTTATTAGTATATAATTTACTATCTATTTTTCAAATAATTATAATGGAATAATAATATAATATAATAGAATAACAACTATCAAATTATACTGAAAATATTAAATATAAAACATAGCTGTAAAATATGATTATAGTGTGTTTTATAAAGTAATTTTAGATAAATTTAATTAATCCTTTCACTTCATTATATGTTCTTTGCTATTACTATTTAACTCAACTGTTTCACGGATAATACCGCCGTAGTATTATCAAAACAGTATAAATCAGCTTTATTCACAGCCCAACTGCTGATGGACGATACTAAATCATTTGAAGTATGCCAGTCCATGTTTGGGCATTCCTACAATATTCAACTGATATTTGGATCATATGTTTATGATTATCCCTCCAGTTTGGTGATGTCTGGAAATTTATCTTTAACTTTCCCTTGCACTGACACCCTAAATAATTGCGATGTAGCCTTCGCAGCAACACAAGTTTCTTTCAGAATCGTTTTCCCAGAAACTGATATTTTGGTTGAAGATGCGATATCCGTGTTTAAAATAGACTTATACAATAGACTGGACTGTTTATAGGATACTAAAATTATTTACGATTAAGCTAAACAAGAAATGCAAATAGGTGCCATTACTGGCAACTGTAAGGTATAGATAAGATAAAGCACAGACGCTATTATTAAAATCCTGGTGTATCCAGATTTGGTAATTCAAAAGAATATTTCTCTTTCATCAGTAACTAAAATTTCTGATATGTTTGCGAATTTGACTATAAGTTGTGATAATGATTTTGTTGGAACTTAACATAGAATATGCCACCGTATGCTTCAATAGTTCGTAGAAAGTTTCAACAATAAGGCTGAACTCACACTTTCTCTTCCCGCGATTATTCCAGATGGTTCGGCTATTTATAGTCGAGAATCTGAATTTTAATTGTTTGCTTCAGTTAAAGCTATATCCTCAACTTTTGTAAATTATTATGATTGCTACACGTCTAACTAGTAGGCTGTTTTGTTTACTAACTAAATTAGACTTACTTACGAAATCAACACAAGCGCCGTGTACTGCAGCTAACCATTTGAACAGTTCATTGGAGATAGCGACAAATAAATACGTACTGTTCGAGTCACAGACATTGATGGAACTTTTGTTGAATTCAAAGCAGTAAGTTACTCTAAAACGCTTCAAGTTACTCGCATTTGGATGGAATGCGCTTTCGACCTATTGGGAGAGCAGTAATGCTAGGATAGTATTTAAAGAGTTCTTAAAATGAAAGAACCACACGGCATAATTTCAAGAGAATTCTTGAAAGGAGATACACTTGTAAAGCAGGTTCAAAACACTATATTAGTAAGGGGAACACGCCACGCGAGTTCTAATGTAAGTCTTAATCAATCTCATGTATGTTTTTCAACTTCTAATAGTGGGGTTGAAAATAAGTTTTATCAAGTAAAAATTGATTTTATGATAGGAAAACCTAGATATTTACCAATATAACACACACAACTAATGTCTTTGTATGGTCAAATATTATATCCAGGAATTCAAAATACAATAAATAGTAATGGAATTTACTGTTTTTAGATTTCACTTACTTCATAATAAAAGTAGTTCTATAATATGATGATAGATAATAAAGGCCAAGTATCAGGAATCGTTAATTTCTTGTCTGATATACCTATTGATAAGATTAAAATACAGCTTGTGTCTGATCACATTGATTATATGTATGTACTATCAGCCATATTAGTAATATCATCTATATTTTGGTATTTCTTAAATAAACCCTGAGAAAGTGAAGAAAATATTTCAGGTATATTTTGTTGTGTATATTGCCGTTTTAAACATTTAACTAACGTTTTAATTGCTGTAGCAGTACACTATCTACTGCTCATCCACTAGATAGTTTCATGATCCAATATTTATATCTGATGTATATCAAATGTTATTTGATATTTCTAAAGTTTAATATTTCAAATTCTTTCTTATGATTTCAATCATTAATACAATTATATTACATCGGTTTCTTTTCGTATACTATTATAAGATGGTGAATAATATTTATGTATGAACATTTATATTTTATAAATAAAATAAATTTTTATAATAGTACACTGTATATTTTATAATATTGTCATATTCTATTTGTATTCTGTTGGTAAACCCTGCAATGAAAAAATGACAGTGTATGGCTATCGTTTTGCCAAGTGTAGTAATGAGAAAATAATAGAAAATAGACAATAACCAAGAATTCAACCTTCTTTTGATTCAATTTTTACTCAATATATTTTCAATCAGTTCTAACGAGAAAGTATCCACTTTTGAACTAAAAAATAAATTTGTAAAAGTTTCAGAAAAGAAAAAGTTCCCTTAAAAAGTTGAATCGTTTATTTTCGATAAAAACTAATTTGGGTGCAAAAAATCGTTTTACATTTTTCAATTTTAAACCGGCCACGAACTTATTTCCAAAATGGAACAACAAATCGAATAATGGTTAAACTATCCAAAATAGAAAGTATATTAGTTTGAAAAGTGATTTAGAGATTTTCTAATGTCTTTTCTAACGCGTTATAACGTCTTTCTCTGTTTCTAACGCTTATTGGTTGGCTTTACTGTTGGATAGTTATATAGCCATCCATTGCCATTTTCTTATTGCACAATAAGGGTTTTCTATTGCCTGGGACAATAGAATACAATGAAGTGTAGGACAATAGTGAATATTATTATAATTATACTAAACTGTGTATAATTAAACTATATTTCGAAGCACGCACCCTTATCACAACAATACACTTAATAACTATCATAGTTATTGCTATTGTCTTTTCGCAATAGATATTCTTTCACTGTTATCTCTAAATGTATAGTAAAATGTAAGTCCAGTTTTAAAAGTGGTATAATTTTTGATGTAAATATGGTATTTTGGTTAAACGTACCTAAACACCCTTTTAACTATTATACGCTTTCAATTTCATTTGGAATGAAAATATTAGAAAAACTCATATTTAATACATACGTATGTGCAAAGAAATATATTAATTACTTATATATATGACCTATATACATATGAACGTATTTGTATTTTCCCCAATGATTGTTATATACCTAACCGATCCATGGATTGTACAAAAACGAATCACTTCTTCTGACAACATTATTGTTCTTTCTGGTGGTGGATATCCTTCATCATCTCGCAGAACTCCTTGAAGTCGAGCAAGCCGTTGTGGTCGGCGTCGAACTTATCGAAGGTAGCCTTGGCTTGTTCCTTGCAGCAGTCCTTGCCCTTGCATTCGGATTGTTCCATGAAAGTGATGAGTTCCTGGAAGCTGACGAAGCCGTCCTTGTTGGCATCCGTCTATTCAAAAGTGGCCTTTGCTTTCTCGCAGCACTCCTTCTTCTCTCCACAACACTTCTCTTCTTTCTGGTGGTGGATCTCTTTCATCATCTCGCAGAACTCCTTGAAGTCGAGCAGGCCGTTGTGGTCGGCATCGAACTTGTCAAAGGTAGCCTTGGCCTGTTCCTTGCAGCAGTCCTTGCCCTTGCATTCGGATTGTTCCATGAAAGTGATGAGTTCCTGGAAGCTGACGAAGCCGTCCTTGTTGGCATCCATCTATTCAAAAGTGGCCTTGGCTTTCTCGCAGCACTCCTTCTTCTCTTGGCAGCAGTTGTTTCCTTGTTACATTTGTATTGATGGAGTGGAAAGGAGTCGACCAGAAAAGTGCTAGATGTCTGGTATTACGGATGTGAGGGACTTTTGAAAACACCTTCTGGTGTATCTTGGATATAGCCATGAGGCGACGCAAAAGTCTTGACTCGAAAAACACCGCCGGGGCTGCGTCCGTGACTTTTGTGTTGGATTTGCTATCTGGCCGAAAAAACTACAAGTTTGCACATTGTATCCGCGAAATAGCCATGGAGTGGAAACATAGCTGTGAATTGATCCGCGACGAATTCGAATACTACGCGGTATTCCACGTTTGTATGCCACCAACTGCAATATTGAGATGAGATAGGGTTTGATTGTCAGAGTAAAATAACGTTTTGGACCCGATGGATTGCATTCTATTGTATTATTTGATAGTTAATCTTACCTCATATCAACTTATTCATCGTTCATATAACGTTATTCATTGCATAAGGAAAATATGTTTACTAACCATTTTAGTAATTTTCTTACGTGTTCTCTTCTGTAAGGTTAGCATGTACAAATAGAGTCATGGTGGGTATATAATTGTACACTGATGATACTGGGCTAACTTACTTACTGTTGTTCTTCAAATCAAATTTTGTTTATTAAGGTTTTCAAGTTCGGAGTGGAATTAGTATTCCAATATATTTTCTTTTCTACAAATAGAATTATTTGTTACATTCGCTTCAATTACGCTGAAGTCTATCCTGTAACTCTGAATGGTGCCAACCAAAATAATTCCAACAAAAACCCCGAAAATATATTTACATGATAAGTTACGAACGTGGAATCATAAAATATGGAAGCCGACTACCAGCTAGCGAACTGAGTAGAATTGATTTCATTTGACCTGAATCGAACACTTTTCAAGACTTTGTTGAACTATTTCTTGAAAACTTCAAACTTATATTTCACTAAACCCACATATTTAGTTTTACGGGATAAATTCGTTAAATTATTTGGAAATGTGACGAATTGCTGATTTCCACGAGTATGCTAGAAGATTGAACTCGACGATCCGTTTTTCTACTTAGCCGATCCCAATATCAATCTCTTTATGAACTATAAAAGCTGAATTCATTGATCACAGTGAAAACAACATGACTATTCTTTGTGGATGTCATATTCAATCTTTTGAACGTGAAGTAGTTCAATACTTATCACTTGTTGAAAGAAGATCATAAATTCAACTTTACACATTTATCTAAATTTAAAATATTCAAAAGTCTCCTCATGCTTTTTTTGAACATTATATTTTCATTTTATGCAGCGCACAAACACAACTTGATTTGAAAAGAATACTTTCTTATTTTATATCTCAAGTCCATTTTGAAGTGTTAAGTTTACAACATAAAAAAATACCCTATATCTGTTGAATATGTATTATTTATTCTTACAGAACGAAATTAATTAGTTCTCACTATTATGTACTCCTTCACTCTGACAATCAAACCCCGTACATCCCAGTAGCTGTGAATTGATCCGCGACGAATTCGAATACTACGCGGTATTCCACGTTTGTACGCCGCCAACTGCAATGTTGAGATGAGATTAATTCAGAAACAAACTACAACAGGGTATTCCTAAGGATCACTCTGGGAATCAACGAAGACCACACGGGCACCACGTACTCCAACGAGTTCGAGGTGTCCGACGACCTGTTCGGCGCTTCCCTCGACCGCATGGTAACGTGCGAGATGATGGAGGACCAAAACGCCTGCGTGGAGAACATGTCGGCGGCAGTAGCGCAGCTCCGGCAGAACTCGAGCGTGCGTCTGGTGCTGGTGCTCAAGCAGGACGAGCTGGTGGTGTTCAAGGCGATCTACGCCCCCGCGATCGCGCAGCCGCAGGTCCAGTCTGCCCGCGTGAGCGTGTTCGACGACCAGGTCTGCGTGTACTTCCAGCCGCGCTCTTCCGGCCAACAAGTCGAGGTTCTGGTCCAGATCGCCTCCGTGCAGCTCCAGCTGTTCGTCACCACAAACGTGAACGCCACGAGGTACTGCAGCAGGCTGTCAGCTCGTGACGATGCAGAAATTAGAAACATCGTCCAGCTAAAAGTGCAGCTAGCGGCTTCCGTGACCATCGGCAACGAGGTCGTGACGGACGCGCCCGTGGCGGTGCTGCAGAGCGAGCGGCACCCGTTTTTCGTCTGGGCCATCGCCGCGATCCTGGTCGTGGTCGCGTTTCTGTCAGTGGTGGGATTGACAATCTGCTCGAAGTGATGTATAATATATCATAAACAATAATATAGCAAATCCAATGCTCAAACCGCTCACTCGATGTTTAATGAGGATCGTCACAGCAAACATGTCACCGACATCATTTCTTCAGTTCGTCCAACCTCTTCTTCTCCTCCTCTAACTTCTTCTGATCGACAGGCTTTGGCTAGGGCTGGGCGTGTTTGGCTGGATTGCAAGATGGACCTCAAGGCATATGCTCTCTGGAAAGAGGTGGATTCGGTCAAGAAATTACGAGTTGGATACACGGTAACAGACAACCGCTATTTAAATATACAGAAATTATGCAAGTCGTGCAAAAGCGTGGAGAAACAGGCGCCGCATGACGATACTCGCTAGATCCGCTCTTTATAAGTCCAGTGAGCGTATTCTAGAAAATTTAAAACGCGAAATTTTGAAGTGGACTTTGGCGTCAAAGGAGGCGGCGGATGATGAAGTTGACTACAAATTCGTTGGCCCGTGAAGTAAACACTAGTATTCTGGCAGATGCTCGAATACCAAAAAAATAGATAGCTGAGTCAGCTAGCAGACAAATGTCTAATTGAAGCCAAATCCACTTGCGTGCGCACTGGAGCTAACCGGTCTCGCCCACGCACCTTTCCGCCGAAAACACGTATATTGTTTATTGATACTACTCCCACTCCCTCGAAGATATGTCACAATGCTGCCACGGCCAATGCTCCATGCCCACTGTCGAACAAATGTTCGCCATGGTCGACACTGACAAGAACGGAAGCATCAGCTTCGAAGAACTCGCCGCCTTCATGGAAAGCATCGGACAGTGCTGCTCCAGAGAACAGGGCCAAGAGATGTTCAACATGGTCGACACCAACAAAGACGGCTCCATCGACTTCGAAGAGTTCAAGGCCCTGATGGTCGAAAAGGCCAAACACGACAGCCAGTGATTTGAGTGCATTCAATTTTCATTTATCCGAATAATCGCTAGAACTCAAGGCATACGCTCTCTGGGAAAAGTGGGATTTCGACTAACTGCTTTGTTAACATATCTTGGAAAAACGGTACTCAACTCACGCTTCCGAAATGTACTGTTTAATCGGCTAGCAATGAATACACAAACGAATCTGGCATTCAACATGCGTTTCATGCTTATCTTTCCAGCCTAGCCAGCAGTAATCTTTGGGAAACCAGAATAGCCAACTTCTTCAATAGAAACGAAGAGGAAAAACGATTACAATTAACGTTTTCTGAAATATGAGGGAAATCTTGCGGAAGTAATGTTTTATGTTTCTTGTATCTCAATCTTACTCATTCAAGAAATATTGCGAAGTATTAGAATTGTTGAATGGCCAAAATGACTTAAAGCGTAACGAATCGAATCCAAAATCAAGCTGTGTAGAGCCTCTGGACGCATCAAAAATTATATTATGCTTCGTCTATCTCCAATATTAATATTTATAAATCCCTTTGTGCGCCTCAAAGACTATTGATTGTACAAAAACGAATCACTTCTTCTGACAGCACTCTTTCTTCTCCTGACAACATTATTGCTCCTTCTGGTGGTGGATCTCTTTCATCATCTCGCAGAACTCCTTGAAGTCGAGCAGGCCGTTGTGGTCGGCATCGAACTTGTCGAAGGTAGCCTTGGCTTGCTCTTTGCAGCAGTCCTTACCTTTACATTCGGATTGTTCCATGAAGGTAATGAGTTCCTGGAAGCTGACGAAGCCGTCCTTGTTAGAATCGATCTATTCAAAAGTGGCCTTGGCTTTCTCGCAGCACTCCTTCTTCTCTCCACAGCACTTCTCTTCTTTCTGGTGGTGGATCTCTTTCATCATCTCGCAGAACTCCTTGAAGTCGAGTAAACCGTTGTGGTCGGCGTCGAACTTATCGAAGGTAGCCTTGGCTTGTTCCTTGCAGCAGTCCTTGCCCTTGCATTCGGATTGTTCCATGAAGGTAATCAATTCCTGGAAGCTGACGAAGCCGTCCTTGTTAGAATCCATCTATTCAAAAGTGGCCTTGGCTTTCTCGCAACACTCCTTCTTTTCTTGGCAGCAGTTGTTTCCTTGTTACATTTGTATTGATGGAGTGGAAAGGAGTCGACCAGAAAAGTGCTAGATGTCTGGTATTACGGATGTGAGGGACTTTTGAAAACACCTTCTGGTGTATCTTGGATATAGCCATGAGGCGACGCAAAAGTCTTGACTCGAAAAACACCGCCGGGGCTGCGTCCGTGACTTTTGTGTTGGATTTGCTATCTGGCCGAAAAAACTACAAGTTTGCACATTGTATCCGCGAAATAGCCATGGAGTGGAAACATAGCTGTGAATTGATCCGCGACGAATTCGAATACTACGCGGTATTCCACGTTTGTATGCCACCAACTGCAATATTGAGATGAGATTTATTCAGAAACAAACTACAACAGGGTATTCCTAAGGATCACTCTGGGAATCAACGAAGACCACACGGGCACCACGTACTCCAACGAGTTCGAGGTGTCCGACGACCTGTTCGGCGCTTCCCTCGACTGTGTGTGAATGGTCGAACGTAATATCAATGTTATATGACAAATTAAACGACAAACACAATATTTAGAGCCCTTACAAACAACATATTTAGAGTGTAAGGTTATGTGAAGTATATTTCGCGAATTTATTATCATTTAATATTTCAGTTACGTGTTTGAATGTGTGAAAACAAATTATTATTATTTTAGATTGTATAAATATATATTTAGATTTTGACGTTAGCGAATCAGGTAAAACTGGTCCGCTGACGACTCCGTGACGACTCCGTGAGGACCCTGTTGGGTAATGTTGGGTAATGTTGTGAGTATTATTATTTTAGATTGTATAAAAGTACTTCACTCTCTGATGGCTTTCTTGTACAGTTATGGGAGGTGGAATTGCTTTTTCTTGTTTACTATGTGAGTAATTATATATTAAAATATTTTGCCACTTCTAATGCGGATGACAAATTCCAATAAATAATCTCAAGTTGGAGATTATTCATGAACTACTCATTAACACAAGAGGGCCAAAAATATGATTTCGATCGTATTAGACCATAATCGACTATTCAAAGTCGGTATTTAATATTCCAAAAAGGAAAAATAGAAATTACCACATGCAATAAAAGGACGGCAATGACAAAAATAAACGCGGTAGAAGATGTTTAGGGAAGGTCAACTAATTCACTTAACAAACTTAGGCAGTTCTGAAGCGTTTGTATTCTCTTCATTTCTGGGTCCAACGGATGAATTCATAAAATATTGTACCAATCTGAACTAGTTATATCACTTGTTTAAGATGTCCCTGTGTAATTTCTACGTTTTAGTCAGCAAAACTAATTTATGAAAGATTTTATCTCGAAAATATATGGTAGTTAAGCCTGATTGGAGAAAAGAATAAGAGGATCCAATGATTGGTATACGGACGCAATATGTAATTTATAACTAGTAGCGCAAGCACTGGACCTGCAGAGGACCTTGGTGTTCATCTTCAACTGGGTCAATCTGAACGATTTTAGGTATTTCTTAATCACGAAAAACAATGGAGGACTTTTTCTTTCAATCTCAACCGGGAGCTCAAGATGAAGTATTGGTACTTCGCTTAATTAGAATTATAATTCAGGTAGTTACAGTCGCTTTCATTCTCAATATTCAAATAATGAATGCATTTTTGTTTCTTGAAGAATGGAATCAAGTGGGTTAGTCGGGCCCAGCATTAAATAATATATTGATGCTACTCTAAAACAACAGTTATTTTACTTATGATCTTCCGCTTCCATTTCATAATGAGAAATCAATTTTCTTGATTGTTAAATTATACAACGTTAGGTAAAGTTGAAACTTATTATTGAAGTATATACAGAGTTATATACGTTAATTATTGTAGCACAGCTATCCAAGGCTCAACCAGGCCTTGATGTGATTGAAGCACTTTACAAATCAATAGTAAATAGAGTTAATGAGTGTATTGATGAGGAGGGAGAACACACTCATTATTGAGCCGGGCAGTGATATAAGTAAGATTCAAATAATAAACTTCATTCTTCTTCCTAATTCAAAAAAGCATTTCGAGGGCCCACCACTGTATTCTTCTCTATTGTCTATTCTTCTCTTCTCCAGTTCTGTTTTAACAGTCTCTTCTAGCAGCTTCCCGCTTCCTTTTTATAGATTTACATTTAATAAGCATTCCATGAGCTTATTACCACTTACTTTTCCCTCCTGTGAGAAAAACAATAGTTATCCAGAGCCATCAACCACGCTCTACAAAACGCTCTCTCCTCTCTCTTCCTCAAGGTAGTCGCAAACGTATTCCTCCTACAAACTGAACTCGCTTGAAGCCGGGATGCACCTAATAGGTATTCCAAGATGTTAAATAGCTGCACAAGCTGCTGACATTTGAAGGCCGAAAACGGACCCATCCTGTTTTAAAACGTTCACAGTGACCGTTAATTGTTGAACTATTTGACCCGTTTTAACACACAGTGACTCGAGTGGAACCAAATTCGTCTGTTAAAACGACATTTAAAGTTGAGAGCTGCCTATGATGCGCAGGAAGCCGCAGGAGGGTTTATTCGCGTGCGGGGTCGTTTGAGACAGTTATGCGTGAGCAGACACCGAGCTGAAGGTGTTCGAAGCGATGCAGAAACCTGGTGTTGAGGGGAAAGTGAGAGTTACTGGGAGCTTGTCGAGGGGGTAACGGCCGTCCGCACGCATGCTTTTATTGTAATGGAGTGGAAAAGGAGAATAAGTGTTTGATTGTGCGCATAATTTTTAAATTTGAGCTTTGGAAAGCTATTGTATGTTGAAAAGAGAAGAATAAGAAAATTGATTAGCTTTCATGATAAGAATCGAAATGAGCTGAAATCACTCAGAAATTATGAGAATAAATACAGTTCTGGACGAATAATATTCATTCTGGAAATAATATATTTTTCAGTCTCTACATTTTAATAATATTTTTATAAACATTTTAACGTTACTGACACAAATATAGCCACCACCAGCTTTTGTGGTTTAAGTGGCTTTATTGACCGGAAGCTATCCTTATAGCAATCTTTATTGATATGAATCTTGGGACTAGCGTATCAAGTAGCAGCGGCAAAGTAAATGCTTACAAATTCATATTTACAACGGAATGTGTAATTGGAAGCCTATGATGCGCAGGAAACCGCAGGAGGGTTTATTCGCGTGCGGGGTCGTTTAAGAAAGCTGAGCGTGAGCAGAGACCGAGCTGAAGGTGTTCGAGGCGATGCAGAAACCGGGCGCAGAGGGAAAAGAGAGAGAAATAGGGAGCTTGTCAAGGGGGTAACGGCCGTCCGCACGCATACTTTTATTGTAATGGAGTGGAAAAGGAGAATAAGTGTTTGCGATACGCAATTATTTGATTTATGTTAGGATTTATCTTAAAAAGCTTGAATGAAAGTGAGAAAAAAGAATAAGAAATTTGATTAGATTTCAGTTGATAAGAATTGAAATCAAACCAAAATAGGCCGGAAATTAGAATAAATACAGTTCTGGACGAATAATATTCATTCTAGAAATGCGGCATTGCTTTAGGTAGGCTATTTTGATTGACATTCTTCATATTACAAGCATTAATAATTAAATAAAGTCAAAAATATTTAGAGGAATATGTTTTAAGTGTTTTGTACCTCTAAACTATCATATTCATTATAAATGTAAATATTACAATTCTATTTAGAACCTCCGACTGTATCAATATTTATATTTAGAAATTCCTTTGTAAGTCTTTAAAGATAAACAACCCGAACATAAAATTATCACATCAGTCTGACACGATTAGCTATTTATGACTGATTGCAACTCTTAGAAGATATTGGTTATAATGTTTCGTTGATCTTGATTAGAACGGAAATGTGAGATCAGAGAAAAAGGATGATTAGCATAAACGTAATTTACATAATTACATTCATTTAAGAAGTAGTGTATTTTATGTTGTTAATTAGTATATGTGAATACAAAGCATTAAAAACAAGAATTCCACACCACTAAATGGACAACACTGCCCAAATTCAGAAACTACAAGACAAGCTGAGCGGACTCGAAGGAAAACCACACGTATCAGAAGTAATGAAAGAACTAATCGAATTCACACAACAAACTGAAGACCCACTACTCATCACAGACAAAAAAGCCAAAAACTAAAGCCCATACAAAAAGAAGAAAGGAATATGAAACACTTATTACAAATCTAGAAAAATATGCATACTTTAATTATATAATCACACACAATTAATTATATAATCTACAATGTCATCACTCAAATCTCTTAATTTTATCTTCTTCTTACCAAGCTAGACAAACAGCATTAATGCAGTATCTACGCGTACCTGGTCCATACTCATTTTCAAACACATGACCTAAATGAGCACCACACTTGCTGCATACCACCTCAACTCTTTACATGCCATGAGAATTGTCAATAATTTGTTTAGTAGAATCTTTTACAGCCTCATTGAAAGCAGGCCAACCGCATTTAGTTTTCATCTTAGAATTTGCATCAAATAGCAAATTAGTACAAACAGTACAATAATAAGGTTTTTCATTTTATTTTTGAAATTCAAAATAGTTTTTAGAGAACGCAGGTTCTGTTGATTTTTGTTGAGTTACTTCAAGAGCTAATTTTGACAGTTAATCCATATATACTGGAAGTGGAAAAGTAGACCCGGTACACTGACATAATTTCATATCATCTTAAATATTTCACACCTCTTCCGCAAAAATCATGAGAGAAATCGTTCACGTACAATGCGGTCAATGCGGTAACCAAGTCGGTGCCAAGTTCTGGGAAGTCGTAGCCGACGAACACGGTATCGACCCATCCGGCGAATTCCGTGGAGATTCTGAACTCCAAATCGAACGTATCAACGTTTACTTCAACGAAGCCACTGGTGGTCGTTATGTCCCACGTGGTATCCTCGTCGACCTCGAACCAGGCACCATGGACTCCGTCCGTGCTGGCCCATTCGGTCAACTCTTCCGTCCAGACAACTTCGTCTTCGGTCAATCTGGTGCTGGTAACAACTGGGCTAAGGGTTATTACACCGAAGGTGCTGAACTCGTCGACGCCGTCCTCGACACCATCCGTAAGGAAGCTGAAGCCTGCGACTGCCTCCAAGGCTTCCAGCTTGTCCACTCCCTCGGTGGTGGTACCGGTTCTGGTATGGGTACCCTCCTCCTCACAAAGCTCCGTGAAGAGTACCCAGATCGTATCCTCGCTACCTTCTCCATCGTCCCATCTCCAAAGGTTTCTGATACCGTCGTTGAACCATACAACGCAACTCTTTCCATCAACCAGTTGGTCGAATCTGCTGACGAAGTTTTCTGCATCGATAACGAAGCCCTCTATGATATCTGCTTCCGTACCCTTAAGCTCACCTGCCCAACCTATGGTGACTTGAACCACCTCGTCTCCCTCGTCATGTCTGGTATCACCACTTGCCTCCGTTTCCCAGGTCAACTTAACGCTGATCTCCGTAAGCTCAACGTCAACCTCCAACCATTCCCACGTATGCACTTCTACATTGCTGGTTTCGCTCCACTCACCTCCCGTGGTTCCCAAATCTATCGTGCTCTCACTGTTCCAGAACTCACCTCCCAAATGTTCGACAACAAGAATATGATGGCCGCCTGCGATCCACGCCGTGGTCGTTATCTCACTTGCATCGCCATCTTCCGTGGTCGTATGTCCACCAAGGAAGTTGAAGAACAAATGCTTAACATCCAATCCAAGAACACCTCCTACTTCGTTGAATGGATCCCACACAACATCATGACTGCTATGTGCGACATCCCACCAAGAGGTCTCAAGATGGCTTCTACCTTCATCGGTAACACCACCGCCGTCCGTGAACTCTTCCAACGTGTTGGTCAACAATTCACTGCTATGTTCAGACGTAAGGCCTTCCTCCACTGGTACACTGGTGAAGGTATGGACGAAACCGAATTCACTGAATGTGAATCTAACATGAACGATCTCGTTTCTGAATACGAGTCATATCAACTTGCCACCACCGATGAAGAAGGTGTTGAAGGCGAAGAAGAAATGGCATGAGGGATATTGTATAATTTAAATATATCATTTACATTCATCATATGATTATAACTATTGGATCCATTATAGCATTAGCTTCTGCGCAAAGTAGAACTATTTCGCGTATTTTCAAATACCCCAATACTACATAACTATGTCTTTCAATCACTGGTCATCACATATCTCAACGCTCCCCGCAGCGCCTCATTTCCCAAAGTTATTTATTGCTCAAATTTATGTAAAAATTGTTGCAAAATTTAGAAATTTTCAGTCTATTTCATTAAACTAAATAATAACTCACACATGTATATTTGACATGATATTGTAATCCACTCCAAATTCCAACCCCACTCCACCCTCCGCAAAAATCATGAGAGAAATCGTTCACGTACAATGCGGTCAATGCGGTAACCAAGTCGGTGCCAAGTTCT
The DNA here is from genome assembly GCA_963988835.1 of Hexamita inflata. Classification (NCBI taxonomy): domain Eukaryota; phylum Fornicata; order Diplomonadida; family Hexamitidae; genus Hexamita; species Hexamita inflata. The sequence goes on along the minus strand of CAXDID010000865.1, from coordinate 123,118 downwards.
GGGAAGTCGTAGCCGACGAACACGGTATCGACCCATCCGGCGAATTCCGTGGAGATTCTGAACTCCAAATCGAACGTATCAACGTTTACTTCAACGAAGCCACTGGTGGTCGTTATGTCCCACGTGGTATCCTCGTCGACCTCGAACCAGGCACCATGGACTCCGTCCGTGCTGGCCCATTCGGTCAACTCTTCCGTCCAGACAACTTCGTCTTCGGTCAATCTGGTGCTGGTAACAACTGGGCTAAGGGTTATTACACCGAAGGTGCTGAACTCGTCGACGCCGTCCTCGACACCATCCGTAAGGAAGCTGAAGCCTGCGACTGCCTCCAAGGCTTCCAGCTTGTCCACTCCCTCGGTGGTGGTACCGGTTCTGGTATGGGTACCCTCCTCCTCACAAAGCTCCGTGAAGAGTATCCAGATCGTATCCTCGCTACCTTCTCCATCGTCCCATCTCCAAAGGTTTCTGATACCGTCGTTGAACCATACAACGCAACTCTTTCCATCAACCAGTTGGTCGAATCTGCTGACGAAGTTTTCTGCATCGATAACGAAGCCCTCTATGATATCTGCTTCCGTACCCTTAAGCTCACCTGCCCAACCTATGGTGACTTGAACCACCTCGTCTCCCTCGTCATGTCTGGTATCACCACTTGCCTCCGTTTCCCAGGTCAACTTAACGCTGATCTCCGTAAGCTCAACGTCAACCTCCAACCATTCCCACGTATGCACTTCTACATTGCTGGTTTCGCTCCACTCACCTCCCGTGGTTCCCAAATCTATCGTGCTCTCACTGTTCCAGAACTCACCTCCCAAATGTTCGACAACAAGAATATGATGGCCGCCTGCGATCCACGCCGTGGTCGTTATCTCACTTGCATCGCCATCTTCCGTGGTCGTATGTCCACCAAGGAAGTTGAAGAACAAATGCTTAACATCCAATCCAAGAACACCTCCTACTTCGTTGAATGGATCCCACACAACATCATGACTGCTATGTGCGACATCCCACCAAGAGGTCTCAAGATGGCTTCTACCTTCATCGGTAACACCACCGCCGTCCGTGAACTCTTCCAACGTGTCGGTCAACAATTCACTGCTATGTTCAGACGTAAGGCCTTCCTCCACTGGTACACTGGTGAAGGTATGGACGAAACCGAATTCACTGAATGTGAATCTAACATGAACGATCTCGTTTCTGAATACGAGTCATATCAACTTGCCACCACCGATGAAGAAGGTGTTGAAGGCGAAGAAGAAATGGCATGAGGGATATTGTATAATTTAAATATATCATTTACATTCATCATATGATTATAACTATTGGATCCATTATAGCATTAGCTTCTGCGCAAAGTAGAACTATTTCGCGTATTTTCAAATACCCCAATACTACATAACTATGTCTTTCAATCACTGGTCATCACATATCTCAACGCTCCCCGCAGCGCCTCATTTCCCAAAGTTATTTATTGCTCAAATTTATGTAAAAATTGTTGCAAAATTTAGAAATTTTCAGTCTATTTCATTAAACTAAATAATAACTCACACATGTATATTTGACATGATATTGTAATCCACTCCAAATTCCAACCCCACTCCACCCTCCGCAAAAATCATGAGAGAAATCGTTCACGTACAATGCGGTCAATGCGGTAACCAAGTCGGTGCCAAGTTCTGGGAAGTCGTAGCCGACGAACACGGTATCGACCCATCCGGCGAATTCCGTGGAGATTCTGAACTCCAAATCGAACGTATCAACGTTTACTTCAACGAAGCCACTGGTGGTCGTTATGTCCCACGTGGTATCCTCGTCGACCTCGAACCAGGCACCATGGACTCCGTCCGTGCTGGCCCATTCGGTCAACTCTTCCGTCCAGACAACTTCGTCTTCGGTCAATCTGGTGCTGGTAACAACTGGGCTAAGGGTTATTACACCGAAGGTGCTGAACTCGTCGACGCCGTCCTCGACACCATCCGTAAGGAAGCTGAAGCCTGCGACTGCCTCCAAGGCTTCCAGCTTGTCCACTCCCTCGGCGGTGGTACCGGTTCTGGTATGGGTACCCTCCTCCTTACAAAGCTCCGTGAAGAGTATCCAGATCGTATCCTCGCTACCTTCTCCATCGTCCCATCTCCAAAGGTTTCTGATACCGTCGTTGAACCATACAACGCAACTCTTTCCATCAACCAGTTGGTCGAATCTGCTGACGAAGTTTTCTGCATCGATAACGAAGCCCTCTATGATATCTGCTTCCGTACCCTTAAGCTCACCTGCCCAACCTATGGTGACTTGAACCACCTCGTCTCCCTCGTCATGTCTGGTATCACCACTTGCCTCCGTTTCCCAGGTCAACTTAACGCTGATCTCCGTAAGCTCAACGTCAACCTCCAACCATTCCCACGTATGCACTTCTACATTGCTGGTTTCGCTCCACTCACCTCCCGTGGTTCCCAAATCTATCGTGCTCTCACTGTTCCAGAACTCACCTCCCAAATGTTCGACAACAAGAATATGATGGCCGCCTGCGATCCACGCCGTGGTCGTTATCTCACTTGCATCGCCATCTTCCGTGGTCGTATGTCCACCAAGGAAGTTGAAGAACAAATGCTTAACATCCAATCCAAGAACACCTCCTACTTCGTTGAATGGATCCCACACAACATCATGACTGCTATGTGCGACATCCCACCAAGAGGTCTCAAGATGGCTTCTACCTTCATCGGTAACACCACCGCCGTCCGTGAACTCTTCCAACGTGTTGGTCAACAATTCACTGCTATGTTCAGACGTAAGGCCTTCCTCCACTGGTACACTGGTGAAGGTATGGACGAAACCGAATTCACTGAATGTGAATCTAACATGAACGATCTCGTTTCTGAATACGAGTCATATCAACTTGCCACCACCGATGAAGAAGGTGTTGAAGGCGAAGAAGAAATGGCATGAGGGATATTGTATAATTTAAATATATCATTTACATTCATCATATGATTATAACTATTGGATCCATTATAGCATTAGCTTCTGCGCAAAGTAGAACTATTTCGCGTATTTTCAAATACCCCAATACTACATAACTATGTCTTTCAATCACTGGTCATCACATATCTCAACGCTCCCCATAGCGCCTCATTTCCCAAAGCTCGGAAATAATTTTTAAGTTATCTGCTTATCAAACTTTCTCCACCTTTCAAATTTTAACAAAGCTTTTTCAATGTTCACATCTTACTGCGCAGTCTTGTTAACTGGATTTCGTCTAATGATATACTCTTATTATTTAGTGGTGTAGTTGTGTTTGCATTTCTCGATTTGACTAGCTGGTTGTTTGTATAATAAATTAGGAACACACGTTGTTTAGTAAAATGATTCTTGCTTCATATCTGCTATTTGGTTGAGGTAGAACTCATCACAGCGTTTAGTTAATAACAATTCGTCTAAGTGTAATTCTGTCTATTTTTTCATATTTTTAAAGCGGAAATAGTATATTTTGTTAAGCTAGTCATTCAAGAGTATATTACCATATTTATTTTTGAATTTCTAATTTTACAAACAAATTTCACCAATAATATAAATCACTCTCTTCCAATCGTGATTTCTCGAATATCTAGCTAACTCAGTTCTTCAAACTCTTACCAGAGTACTTCACAGTTTCTTTTGCGTTCCTAATTTTTAATTTTGGATGTTAAAAGTTCTTTCTTGAGTTCAAGTAGTTTTGCCTTATTTTTGTTCTTTCTCTTAATTATATTCTGTAGTGCGTGGGTTGATTTACTAGCTTTGCACTAATCTAGTTTCAATGATTTTATATTTGGAACATTTATGAACAAGAGGTTTTCGACCCAACAATCTAATAGCTCTATTTCACATAGTTTAAGATACTGTTTTGAATTATTTATGTTTAATGAAATGCCGTGAATGAATAATTTCTAAATTTATTGTGATAGGTCAGTAATGGGTGGGTCATCATTTTATCCTTCTAATTTCAAATATGTGCAAGAAAACTAACTGAGTTGTGAAGAGGAAATATTACAGCAATTTAAGGTTAGTGAGTCTACAACTAAATTGTGGTCTGTAATACCTAGCATTGAACAACAATGAAATTCCAAGCTCTAAAAGGTACCCGCGATTAAATTTAAGTCAATTTAGAAATTTGTAAGACATAATATTCTAATGTTTGCAAATGAATACAAACTAGGGTTAATAAACGTAAAAATCTAATTTTAGCCAATTGATCGGTAAGACAAGTCTAAAACATTAACTATACTGTTTTAGAATTATTGAATATAGTTAATCGGCAATCCTCTATAAATCATTAGTTTGTTCGCCCCAAATTTGTTGCTTTAAATGTTGTTTGTAAAAGTGCTATTAGTGAAATTAACACAATCCCAGTATCCTTCTAGATTCGCGAGATTCACTGTACAAAAATTAAAATTAAGTTGGTCATCATTTTATCTTCTAATTTTCACAATAAATTTTAATGATGCAATAATAATGTGATATTTCCACTTCAACATTAATAATGTTTAGATATACAGAAAATTATGAAGGAATTATAATAAATAACGGCGAGACTATTTACATTGATAAATATATATAACAATACAATGCCAAGGATAAACAGATTTTTATTGATGGTTTGAATAGAGATACAGGAACAAAGGTTTCATTTTCCATTTAAAATATTTTTAACGCGAAAAGCTTGATTTTATTTATGTGTACGGTTGATCTAAGTTAATTACATGGTAATTTTAAGGAAATATAAATATAACAATGTTTAATCAAAGGTTCCTTTAAAGAAAATACATTATCAGTAGATATAATTTCTTTTTCTGTTTTTGATATAGTTAATCTAAAATTTTGTTAATTGGCTTTATGCGAATTTAAGAAAATTAATCTTGAATTCTTTACAATTAATTAGGATATTGATTTAAGTGGTGCTAATTAGTTTTACGGAAGACTTGGAGAACTTAATTTTAATTTTTGTACAGTGAATCTCGCGAATCTAGAAGGATACTGGGATTGTGTTAATTTCACTAATAGCACTTTTACAAACAACATTTAAAGCAACAAATTTGGGGCGAACAAACTAATGATTTATAGAGGATTGCCGATTAACTATATTCAATAATTCTAAAACAGTATAGTTAATGTTTTAGACTTGTCTTACCGATCAATTGGCTAAAATTAGATTTTTACGTTTATTAACCCTAGTTTGTATTCATTTGCAAACATTAGAATATTATGTCTTACAAATTTCTAAATTGACTTAAATTTAATCGCGGGTACCTTTTAGAGCTTGGAATTTCATTGTTGTTCAATGCTAGGTATTACAGACCACAATTTAGTTGTAGACTCACTAACCTTAAATTGCTGTAATATTTCCTCTTCACAACTCAGTTAGTTTTCTTGCACATATTTGAAATTAGAAGGATAAAATGATGACCCACCCATTACTGACCTATCACAATAAATTTAGAAATTATTCATTCACGGCATTTCATTAAACATAAATAATTCAAAACAGTATCTTAAACTATGTGAAATAGAGCTATTAGATTGTTGGGTCGAAAACCTCTTGTTCATAAATGTTCCAAATATAAAATCATTGAAACTAGATTAGTGCAAAGCTAGTAAATCAACCCACGCACTACAGAATATAATTAAGAGAAAGAACAAAAATAAGGCAAAACTACTTGAACTCAAGAAAGAACTTTTAACATCCAAAATTAAAAATTAGGAACGCAAAAGAAACTGTGAAGTACTCTGGTAAGAGTTTGAAGAACTGAGTTAGCTAGATATTCGAGAAATCACGATTGGAAGAGAGTGATTTATATTATTGGTGAAATTTGTTTGTAAAATTAGAAATTCAAAAATAAATATGGTAATATACTCTTGAATGACTTGCTTAACAAAATATACTATTTCCGCTTTAAAAATATGAAAAAATAGACAGAATTACACTTAGACGAATTGTTATTAACTAAACGCTGTGATGAGTTCTACCTCAACCAAATAGCAGATATGAAGCAAGAATCATTTTACTAAACAACGTGTGTTCCTAATTTATTATACAAACAACCAGCTAGTCAAATCGAGAAATGCAAACACAACTACACCACTAAATAATAAGAGTATATCATTAGACGAAATCCAGTTAACAAGACTGCGCAGTAAGATGTGAACATTGAAAAAGCTTTGTTAAAATTTGAAAGGTGGAGAAAGTTTGATAAGCAGATAACTTAAAAATTATTTCCGAGCTTTGGGAAATGAGGCGCTATGGGGAGCGTTGAGATATGTGATGACCAGTGATTGAAAGACATAGTTATGTAGTATTGGGGTATTTGAAAATACGCGAAATAGTTCTACTTTGCGCAGAAGCTAATGCTATAATGGATCCAATAGTTATAATCATATGATGAATGTAAATGATATATTTAAATTATACAATATCCCTCATGCCATTTCTTCTTCGCCTTCAACACCTTCTTCATCGGTGGTGGCAAGTTGATATGACTCGTATTCAGAAACGAGATCGTTCATGTTAGATTCACATTCAGTGAATTCGGTTTCGTCCATACCTTCACCAGTGTACCAGTGGAGGAAGGCCTTACGTCTGAACATAGCAGTGAATTGTTGACCAACACGTTGGAAGAGTTCACGGACGGCGGTGGTGTTACCGATGAAGGTAGAAGCCATCTTGAGACCTCTTGGTGGGATGTCGCACATAGCAGTCATGATGTTGTGTGGGATCCATTCAACGAAGTAGGAGGTGTTCTTGGATTGGATGTTAAGCATTTGTTCTTCAACTTCCTTGGTGGACATACGACCACGGAAGATGGCGATGCAAGTGAGATAACGACCACGGCGTGGATCGCAGGCGGCCATCATATTCTTGTTGTCGAACATTTGGGAGGTGAGTTCTGGAACAGTGAGAGCACGATAGATTTGGGAACCACGGGAGGTGAGTGGAGCGAAACCAGCAATGTAGAAGTGCATACGTGGGAATGGTTGGAGGTTGACGTTGAGCTTACGGAGATCAGCGTTAAGTTGACCTGGGAAACGGAGGCAAGTGGTGATACCAGACATGACGAGGGAGACGAGGTGGTTCAAGTCACCATAGGTTGGGCAGGTGAGCTTAAGGGTACGGAAGCAGATATCATAGAGGGCTTCGTTATCGATGCAGAAAACTTCGTCAGCAGATTCGACCAACTGGTTGATGGAAAGAGTTGCGTTGTATGGTTCAACGACGGTATCAGAAACCTTTGGAGATGGGACGATGGAGAAGGTAGCGAGGATACGATCTGGATACTCTTCACGGAGCTTTGTGAGGAGGAGGGTACCCATACCAGAACCGGTACCACCACCGAGGGAGTGGACAAGCTGGAAGCCTTGGAGGCAGTCGCAGGCTTCAGCTTCCTTACGGATGGTGTCGAGGACGGCGTCGACGAGTTCAGCACCTTCGGTGTAATAACCCTTAGCCCAGTTGTTACCAGCACCAGATTGACCGAAGACGAAGTTGTCTGGACGGAAGAGTTGACCGAATGGGCCAGCACGGACGGAGTCCATGGTGCCTGGTTCGAGGTCGACGAGGATACCACGTGGGACATAACGACCACCAGTGGCTTCGTTGAAGTAAACGTTGATACGTTCGATTTGGAGTTCAGAATCTCCACGGAATTCGCCGGATGGGTCGATACCGTGTTCGTCGGCTACGACTTCCCAGAACTTGGCACCGACTTGGTTACCGCATTGACCGCATTGTACGTGAACGATTTCTCTCATGATTTTTGCGGAGGGTGGAGTGGTAAATGAAGGGAGTGGAATTTTGTGATTATTTTGTTAATATGCGTTAATTAGCTCGATTACTGTGCATTGTGTATTACGTTTCGTGTGATTGCGGAATTTTGTACATATATTATAACATTTTTTGCAAATTACCTAGAACAAAAACTAAGGAAAACTTTCAGTGCAAAGAAAGTATGCGCCGCAGAAGACAACAGAGCAATGAACAAAAAGAAACCTGATGTAGAACTAATCATCAAAGGACAAAAAGTATACCTCGATATAGGTATATCATTCGACCCGAAACGCTATTACTAAACCAAATAAAGTCATTACGCGTCAATGTTAGACCAAGATGGAAACCCCATCAAGGTTATTCCCATAATTATCGGGAAAAATTGTACGATCCACACAAAATCAAGGGAATTCCTTGAGGAACTAGATTTAAACATTGAAAACGTATATGAAGAAATTGGCAACCTTCTAGCGGTATATTATGCTTCATGTGCCGAAGAAATATACAAAAGAAAGCAAGTAAAGAGAGATGAAGTAAACAATCTCCCTGAAGTCAGAAATGTGAATCTCACGAACAACCGCTTTGCAGAGCTAGTTAGTGATGAAGTACAAATCAAAGAAAAATCGGAACACCAAGCCATTTTAGAGTATCTGAAGGAGCAATAGAAACTCTAAAAACCCATGCAAAAAGGGGACAAAGCGAAGAAAAAACGCAAACCCGACGATCCACCGGAAAGTCAAACATTATCCGAAACGGTCTCAGACCAGCATTTAAATGAAACAAGCGATTCACTCAATTCATCCATCCAGATAAATTAGAACGAAATCCTACTTTCACTCACACCTGCCATACAGGAGGAGATTCAAATGGAATTAAGAATGCCAAAAAAACAACAGTAACAAAAATCCTCGCCCAACAACAAAACGTGCAAATTGCCTTCTAAAGAAAAGCGACCCCAGAAAATCGCAAACAAGATAGTTAATTTATGACACTATTCCCAGGTTTAAACCTTGAACAAATAAGAAACAACGCAAACACAATAACACGCAACTCCCCTACTCAACCAAATGCTGTTATCAACAAAAAGATCTCCAAAACAAACTCCATTAGCCCGAAAAAGCTAACGGAGAGTCTGTGAGGAGGTTTGACGTGTGATAACGCCACGCAAGATATTTGGTTAGAGAGGAATGCTGTTGTTTTCTTATTGATCATCGTTTAGAAAGGAAAGGAAATGTGATCATCAGAGAAAAATGGTGACCAGTATAGACGTAATTTACGGAGTGATGTCTTCATTATTATAACATTTATATTATAACATTCTTTAAACATTTTTCACTTAAGTGCATGTAGTGCGTTTCTTTGCTTGTAGATCCATTTTATTTTGTCTCCTTTTGCGCATTTTTTGTTCAGCACTTATATGATCTTTTCAAGCTGTTCTAATTCAATTCCGGGCATTGTGTTCTCAGCGCTAACCTCGCACACCCAGAACCCCTCTTTCTCCACCACCTTGTACTTCCCCTCTCTAACCAACCTGTTAATCTTCTTAACTAGTTTAAATCCGCTCCTACTCAGTGCACAGCTCATTCTCTCGTTTATAACAATTATCTATGTGATCAAAATTACAATCTGAACGAAGGAGCTCAGAATCCGGGCGAAGAACCCGAACCCGAGCCCCGAAAAAGCGACGTAGAAACTCGTTTACTTCGACACAAACACTAACAAGTAAATATTCGCAACCAAATTAAGAATTTGAGAAATAAAACGAATTAGAATAAAAGATACAAAATGATAATAATTCGGTAAGGAAACGTCACCCACCCAGGAGCAAGTGTGGTCGTAGTACACACAACAAGAGGATGTGTGGTACGTTTGAGGGACCGCGCAATTGCAAATATCACACGTATAAAGAAGCAAATTCTGAGCCTAGTTAAAAATATTACACTCCGAAGGAGATAAAGATTTTGGTATGAAAACGAAATCCTAGAGATTAGGAGAGTTGTACTACATAAATAATTTTGAAGGAGATATGAACTAACGCGTTACTGTCTTAATATAAATTGAAAGAGAGAGCAACGAAAATAGCGCACGCGGAATAACCAAAATTTAAGCTGTTTCTGGCTGAATATTTAACGAGTTGAAGACCTAGTAATCACCAACGCAATTAAATAAGTTCTTGTCCACCAAAAAGAGCAATTCCTCGTAATGCAGGATTAGTAATACATTTATGAACACGTAAAACTCGGGAGCGAGTGTTTTCTTGTTAGAGGCCCTATTAAATTTGTTTATCTTTATAAAAATCAAAGTATTACAAACGAACGTAATACTACACAGAAACTGACCATAACTTATCATTTGAAGTGTAAATGTTAAGTTACACGTATATAATATATAATCAGATCAACCACTTCTAAATGAGTGTGAATGGCAAAACAATGTATGCGCAAACAAAATCCATTAATAATGAGATACAAAAATCAGCTAATCAGTACTAAAAATAAAAGGAAATGCTTGAAGTCACCCAAGTCATAATGGACAAATGTCTATCTAAGAAAAGTTATTTAACCAACTTAACCTGGTATGAAAAAATTATCACGAGAAACGCCGCTTAATAATACAGCGAAGTGTATTCCATAGTAGCAAAATAAGTACTGTCATCAGTTAGAAAGTGAGCATCAAATACTAATTAAAATAAGTATAATGGGGCTATATATTATAATGATTTACAAATGAATCCTATCACTATATTTTCAGTTTTTACTGCAGAATATACCAAACTACGGATGATAATACTAATGTGGCTGATAGCACATACATATAATCAATGTGATCAGACACAAGCTGCATTTTAATCTTGTCAATAGGTATATCGGACATGAAGTTTACAATTCCTGTTACTTGACTTGTATCATGCATCATCATATTGTAAAACTGCTGTTACTATTAAGTAAGCTAAATCTGGAAACAATAAATTCCATAACTACGCATTGCATACTAAATACCAGGATATACTATCTAGCCCTTCAGCGATAGTGTCTGTGTGTGCTGTGTTGGTTATAGTCTAGGTGTCCCTATCATAAGGTCAACTTTTACTTGGTAAAACCCATTCTCTTCTCCATTATTAGATGTTGTTAGGCATACGTGAGATTGGTTGAGACTTACATTAGAACTCGCGTGGCGTGTTCCTCTTACTAATATAGTACGTTGAACCTGTTTTACAAGTGTATCTCCATTCAAAAATTCTCTAGAAATTATACCATGTGGTTCTTTCATTTTAAGAACTCTTTAAATATTATCCTAACACTACTGCTCTCCCAATAGGTCAAAAGCGCATTCCATCCAAATGCGAGTGACTTGAAGAATTTTAGAATTAGTAACAGCTTTGAATTCAACAAAAGTTCCATCAATATCGGTGACTCGAATCGTGCGAATTGAGTGATCGCTATCTCCAATGAACTGTTCAAATGGTTAGCTGCAGTACACGGCGCTTGTGTTGATTTCGTAAGTAAGTCTAATTTAGTTAGTAAACAAAACAGCTTATTAGCTTGTGAAACAATCAAAATAGTTTACAAAACTAGATGATATGGCTTCAATAGGAGCAAACAACTAAAATTCAGATTCTCGACTATAAACAGCCGAACCATCTGGAATAATCGCGGGAAGAGAAAGTGTGAGTTCAGCCTTGTTGTTGAAACTCTTTACGAACTATTGAAGCATTCGATGACATATTCTTTGTTCGGTTCCAACGAAATCATTATCACAGTTTAAAATCAAATTCGCAAAGATATCAGAAATTTGTGTTACTGATGAAAGAGAAATATTCTTTGAAATGACCAAATCTGGATAGACCAGAATTTTTATAATAGCATCTGTGCTTTATCTTATCTGGACTTTACAGTTACCAGTAATGGCACCTATTTGCATTTCTTGTTTAGCTTAATCGTAAATAATTTTAGTATCCTATAAACAGTCTAGTCTGTTGTACAAATCAATCTTAAATGTAGAAACAGCGTCTTCAACCAAAATATTTGTTTCTGGGAAAACGATTCTGAAAGAAACTTGTGTCGCTGCGAAGGCTACATCGCAATTATTTAGGGTGTCCGTGCAAGGGAAAGTTAAAGATAAATTTCCAGACATCACCAAACTGGAGGGATAATCATAAACATATGATCCAAATATCAGTTGAATATTGTAAGAATGTCCAAACATGGACTGACATACTTCAAATGATTTAGTATCGTCTATCAGCAGTTGGGCTGCGAATATAGCTGATTTATACTGTTTTGATAATACTACGGTGGTATTATCCGTGAAACAGTTGAGTTAAATAGTAATAGCAAAGAACATATAATGAAGTGAAATAATGGTATTATATATGAGAATTAAATGAATAACTGTTACAAATTTAAAATTTTATCATGTTTTATTATAATAAATGAAATTTTTATATTTATATTCTTAAATATACATTAAATAAAATAACATGACTAATTATAACATAATACACCATTCAATACTGCTTCATAAAATTTTATATTTGTGTATACTAATTTGAATATTTTGCAAATTATATCAAAATTTATTAATATCTCTTTTCGTATTTAACTGAATTTTAATCGTAAGATTTTAACTTTAACATTCGATTCATTAATAAATATACAAAGAATTAATTTGTTCTATAAGGTAAGTTATAACAGAATTTTGAATTACTTGCAATAAATATATTCGAATTTCATTGAGGTAAACCTAAATATTATTCACAAAATATAAGAAATCTGTAAAATTGAGATATTTTTGATTAAATATTTCGAATCAGGAAATAACGCACAAAGAGAAAACTGGTCCACAAACGACTCAGTGAGGACCCAGCCGGGTTATTACAGTGGGCATTAATGACGTTGAGCCCATTTTGAATGTATTTAACTGAATTTTATGTGTAAGATTTTAACTTTAACTATCGATCACAAATAAATATTAGTACAAATAATTAATTTGTTCTTTAAAGTAAGTATAAGTAAGTACAGAGTATATTTTGAATTACCTGCAAATATAATTGAATTTCACTAAAACCTAAATTATATTATTCACATAAATAAAATATAAATATTGTAGTGTTATTCACAAAATAGAAGAAATATTTAAAATTAGAGATATTTTTATCTTGTTGTTGATTAAAATTGGTATTAACATAATGGATTATGAAACTTATAATTCCATAATTCCTTTACGGAATCCATTATATTATTTTCGAGATAATACGATATGATATAATACGTTCCAAAAAATCGGACTAGTGATTAACAAAGACAAATGAGAAGGAACCCAGCTCAGAAAACCTAACAGGTATTGGACAAAATATCGGAATCAACTCGAACCGATAGCAGTCCAAATACAAAAATAACTCCAAACCAGGATGAACACTTTGAGAACTGGAGCTATATTATGTAATTTAAATAAGAACCCTAAATGATTAGTTTATATCAATACTTTTTAGGAAATGTAATAGGACTCATCATAAATAGAGACTGCTCATCGTTAACTATTTCTCAAGTTATTGAAGAAGCTCACTTTTACTAATTTATTTAATTATCACAACCGTACTATTGTTTAAGTATGTGTGATATTATGCAGTTTAATTACTTATTCAAGCGTATAATGTAAAATAATTAATTCATTAATGTTATCTTCTATCATAATATTTAAACAATTATAATTCAAAACTTAATAGTGCTTCAATAATATACTAGTAGATATTAATTAATATAGTTATTGTCAAAAATAATAAACGTTGAATAAAGTTAATTTAAATGATAAAATATATTTAACGTAAAAAGCCAACAACATCAATCTATTTATTTACACAAATGCAACGCAATAGGCATAAATAGATGTATCAATCCACAATGTTGAAGTTGATGCTTTTGCGTTATTTGGATTCAGCATTAACAGTCAAACTATAACCGACTCGAATATAAATATTTCAGTACAGTTTCAAGTCATGAGTGGAGCACTACTTTGCGGTAATTGTGATGTAAAAGTTCAAAAATGTAATTTAGTATTTATTGCTTCTGGATAGTAAATATCCGGTTTGGTAATTGAGCCTAAAGTTTGTTTCATTGTCTAGTAGTCTTTCATATAGTTTAGAATTATAAGTGCGTATTCATCTGGATTTACAAATGTTGTTAAATAACAAAATACTGTGTTTATAGTTAATTAATGTAAACTTTCAGGAAGCAATTAAGTGCACAGTTGGAATAATGGATATATTGCATCTAATATACATGTAAGCATTCATTTACAAATTTCTGAATTATAGATTTGTATTGATCAAACACAGCGTTTCGGATAGGATAGTGTGTAACTAGATATTACAGGCGAATCTATATCATGCAATATCTGCGAGAACTAATTTGTTGTATATGGATTGTGCAGTGAAGAACTAAAACATAGCGAAAACGTAAATGGAATGTACTAATGCGTGTATCCATTTGAGTATGTTGATAATTAGTGTATTTGTGTTACTGGGTATTTGCTCAACATTACAAAGTGCATTCAAGTAGTCGAATCTTTGAATAATATCAGTTATTTAATTGATAACACCACAGAATAATTATAGAATATTTCCAATAATCTATAAAATAAACTTAATATTGTTGATTAAAGTGTTTTAAACAACGTAACAGACATCGAAAATAGAATACTGTCAAACTATTCAAAGTAGGATTTGAATTTGCATTTCAACACTTCGATTTTAGATAATAGAATACGTGACAATATTACACTAATATAGAACGATATTTCAACGACTTAGAATATAGCTGATTAAAAATTGCTTTTCAACACCTCAGTATTAGACCAAAGAATATTCAATAATGTTAGTGCTTTGAATTTATCACTTGTTGCTGCTGAAACCGATTTATAATAATTGAAAATAAATATTTCGACAATGAACCGCACAATAATGGATGAACTTACTTATGTATATTAGAATCTATCATCTACCAACAATGCAATATATATTCTTGAAAATAACCTTTCAACAATCAGTGTGAATATATCGGCCTTAGATAGCAGAATACAAGGTAACACATCCGTTTTAGAAAACAGTATAAAAGCGAGCTCAAGCGCATTAGAACAGTATATATAGCAGAACGCTACTGTATTGGACTGGAGAATATACTATAACGTTTCATTGTTAAATGCTTCTATTAATAATAATTTAAATGATATCAATGATTCATTATCAAAGTAAACCTAGATCAATGTGCAACAGCAAAACACAATTGATGAATTAATAAAGAAAATTAACTGCACAAATAATTACGGTTACTCTATGGTAAATGGATCATGTGTTCTTGTCAAGTGTGCGATTTTGGGTTAGTATAATATAAATGGTATCTGTTAGTGTACAAATATAAACGCTATCGTTTATGATGGTAAATGTGTTTGTCCAGCGAATTCAAATGTTGTAGGAACTGCTTGTGTTTGCTCTATAAACGGATAAATAATGAAGAATGGATAATGTACAAATGTTAATTCTTAAAAGTGAACTCAACTAATATATTATATAATTATAATATCCCAATACTATTTCATCCATTAATGAAATTTAAGAGTAATTATAAATTTCGACCTAGAATAATCGAGTACTTCGCTCCATTGGTGGAAGTCGAGTTATTTGTAGAGTTTCTAATGTTCCAATTCGAGCATATTTTTGGCACTTTGTTCTAAACTCGGATTAACAGAATGGAATGTTGTTGGCTGACTATACTCTTTTGAATGGAAAGTAGAGATGTATCAACACGTGGTAGCCAGACTCTCTCCATTGCGTAGTCGCTAGCCTCGTGTGTTCGCAGGCGGATTTCATCTAATGTTCGTGAAGGAGAAGTATTTAAACTATGCTTGGATGGCTATTTAGAAATGATACGTTGTTCGCTGTGCGGCCGCAGTTACCACCTTCATATTGAGCTCCGAAAACCACGCGCCAACCCTCATTGCAGATGGGTCCAGTACAACACTAAGAATTATCTGCCCCTTTATGTGAATTTATGCGGCGCTGATGTTGCTTTGTAGATCATAATAAATGATTTAAAATTTATTATTATGATGTTTACATTTTACAACATCGGTGAAACACTGTATTATCTCTGTAGATTATAGCTGCAAGCAAAATATATGAAAATGCTTGCGAATGAGTAAGATAGAATAGATTGAATAGAAATGTTTTTGAAGAAGATTTAATATCGTAACTAACCTCACTGCAACAATAGCCCCCAGTGAAACTGAACATTTATTTAACTTAGTGCTAATATAGCTATATGCGTTGAATAATAACTTGGTTCTAACAAATCAAAAAGTCACAAAGCGCTCAAAGTTCGGAAACTCAACACGTAGCCGCTGGCGCGCGAATCCTTGGAAAGTTACAAAGATAACTTCTGAAGATACTTCGGTTGGTGCAAGAGCCGGACTAACCCCGGCTGCTTGAGGAGCTATTCCGCTCAGCAATCCTTTGAGACGAGTTGTGCCATTGAAATTCGTTTGTGGCCGCGTTTTGTGCAGCTAAGTTTTGATTCGCGGACTGCAGATATATATGAGCTGAAGATGGAATGACTAGGTTGAGGTAGTTAAGCAGGATAAGCGATTCACAAAATCAAGTAAGATAAACCAAAGTCGTGTGCGCTGACCAGTCGATCTGCTTCTAATGTTCCAATTCGAGCATATTTTTGGCACTTTGTTCTAAACTCGGATTAACAGAATGGAATGTTGTTGGCTGACTATACTCTTTTGAATGGAAAGTAGAGATGTATCAACACGTGGTAGCCAGACTCTCTCCATTGCGTAGTCGCTAGCCTCGTGTGTTCGCAGGCGGATTTCATCTAATGTTCGTGAAGGAGAAGTATTTAAACTATGCTGGGATGGCTATTTAGAAATGATACGTTGTTCGCTGTGCGGCCGCAGTTACCACCTTCATATTGAGCTCCGAAAACCACGCGCCAACCCTCATTGCAGATGGGTCCAGTACAACACTAAGAATTATCTGCCCCTTTATGTGAATTTATGCGGCGCTGATGTTGCTTTGTAGATCATAATAAATGATTTAAAATTTATTATTATGATGTTTACATTTTACAACATCGGTGAAACACTGTATTATCTCTGTAGATTATAGCTGCAAGCAAAATATATGAAAATGCTTGCGAATGAGTAAGATAGAATAGATTGAATAGAAATGTTTTTGAAGAAGATTTAATATCGTAACTAACCTCACTGCAACAATAGCCCCCAGTGAAACTGAACATTTATTTAACTTAGTGTCAATATAGCTATATGCGTTGAATAATAACTTGGTTCTAACAAATCAAAAAGTCACAAAGCGCTCAAAGTTCGGAAACTCAACACGTAGCCGCTGGCGCGCGAATCCTTGGAAAGTTACAAAGATAACTTCTGAAGATACTTCGGTTGGTGCAAGAGCCGGACTAACCCCGGCTGCTTGAGGAGCTATTCCGCTCAGCAATCCTTTGAGACGAGTTGTGCCATTGAAATTCGTTTGTGGCCGCGTTTTGTGCAGCTAAGTTTTGATTCGCGGACTGCAGATATATATGAGCTGAAGATGGAATGACTAGGTTGAGGTAGTTAAGCAGGATAAGCGATTCACAAAATCAAGTAAGATAAACCAAAGTCGTGTGCGCTGACCAGTCGATCTGCTTCTAATGTTCCAATTCGAGCATATTTTTGGCACTTTGTTCTAAACTCGGATTAACAGAATGGAATGTTGTTGGCTGACTATACTCTTTTGAATGGAAAGTAGAGATGTATCAACACGTGGTAGCCAGACTCTCTCCATTGCGTAGTCGCTAGCCTCGTGTGTTCGCAGGCGGATTTCATCTAATGTTCGTGAAGGAGAAGTATTTAAACTATGCTGGATGGCTATTTAGAATGATACGTTGTTCGCTGTGCGGCCGCAGTTACCACCTTCATATTGAGCTCCGAAAACCACGCGCCAACCCTCATTGCAGATGGGTCCAGTACAACACTAAGAATTATCTGCCCCTTTATGTGAATTTTGCGGCGCTGATGTTGCTTTGTAGATCATAATAAATGATTTAAAATTTATTATTATGATGTTTACATTTTACAACATCGGTGAAACACTGTATTATCTCTGTAGATTATAGCTGCAAGCAAAATATATGAAAATGCTTGCGAATGAGTAAGATAGAATAGATTGAATAGAAATGTTTTTGAAGAAGATTTAATATCGTAACTAACCTCACTGCAACAATAGCCCCCAGTGAAACTGAACATTTATTTAACTTAGTGTTAATATAGCTATATGCGTTGAATAATAACTTGGTTCTAACAAATCAAAAAGTCACAAAGCGCTCAAAGTTCGGAAACTCAACACGTAGCCGCTGGCGCGCGAATCCTTGGAAAGTTACAAAGATAACTTCTGAAGATACTTCGGTTGGTGCAAGAGCCGGACTAACCCCGGCTGCTTGAGGAGCTATTCCGCTCAGCAATCCTTTGAGACGAGTTGTGCCATTGAAATTCGTTTGTGGCCGCGTTTTGTGCAGCTAAGTTTTGATTCGCGGACTGCAGATATATATGAGCTGAAGATGGAATGACTAGGTTGAGGTAGTTAAGCAGGATAAGCGATTCACAAAATCAAGTAAGATAAACCAAAGTCGTGTGCGCTGACCAGTCGATCTGCTTCTAATGTTCCAATTCGAGCATATTTTTGGCAGTAGGGTGAGCGTTTACTATTTTTTTCGTTAAGAAAGATGTCATAGCGAAACTATTTAATATCATTATTAGTGATTATATGTATTGATAATATATAATGTTTTCACCTCCATATCTGAGTTGATTTTAGATTTGAAAATGATATTTATAATTTATCACTTTTTATGAATTAAACTACTGCACAGATTAGCTGAGGACGATATACTATATTGTGGATACAATATAAATTATTAATATTATAGGCGCTTTTAAATACTGTGAGTGATACCCAACAGAATAATTTTTGTATATTTGAAAATATTTTGTATTAAATCAAAAAATAATTATATTTGTCCACCTAGCATTTATATATCAAAGCTATATCAAGAAATTAATTTAAATATTTAATTTTAGTTTTAAGTTTATTGGTGATTAAATATTTCCAAATATTGAAATAGATAATATAACTGGACCAGTCACAAGTACGAGTCCAAAGTAAGGGATTGTAGTAATTATATATTGAATATATTAAATTTAACATTTAATATTAAGATAAATATTTCACTTATAGTAAGTATCACTGTACATGATTCAGAGTAGCTTGAAAAATTATGATATCTAATATTTAATATAATGTATATATGCATATATACTAATATATTTATGTAATACTTTATACCAATTAGTTCACTACAGCTGAAAATTTTCATATGCTATAGTAAATTATTAAATTGTTATGACTAGTGCAGTGCTGGATGTAATATACTAATTATTGCCAGTACTTTCTACATTAATAGTTAAAATTTCCAATATTATTACTTCAACCACTTCACAATATTTAAAATTTTGTATACTTATATTTACTTATATTCTAGCCTACTACGAACATACAAAATATAAAAATATTACGCAACTACATTAAATAGTTACTATATTATAACAATTAGTTGATTCAGTTTTGTACTGGTTTAGTTTATATAATTATATATTATATAATTTTGATTGTTTTATTTGAGAAATAAATATGACATTTAATATCATAAGTGATATAAAATATATACAATAGTATTGTATAATATAAATATAATATTTGATTAAATTAGATACATTCAGTATATGTCAAATATATTGATGAGGTTCAATCAAATTTTATGCTAATGTTCATTCTAAATGTACTAAATTCATACTTCTTATAACTAATTTATAACATTATATACGCAGAAAAAATACTCATAAATTTTTATGTGTCGTTAAAAATTTCTCTTCCACTTCAAGTATATTTTTACATTTATATTAATATTTAGAGTAAATAATATGAAACTAGTAATACCAGTATAATATGGAATTAATTCAGTGAATAATATTATAAACCTTCAGTATGGCTCAATAATTGATCGTTATTATAAAGTTATCTCAAATGAGCTATTTCAAAATATATTCATATGATATATATTCTGATGTATTATTTAACTAGTATAACAAGATATAATAACATCACTGCAAAATTAGAAGTTATGAATTAAAATTGAAAATCAGTTATAATTTCTTTCAACAATGAATTAAATAAAATATTGAAACAATATATTATTTGTATTGTTGGAATACTAAGTGTTAGTAACATGAATTTTTGTACTCACTGATATCATAAAGTTGGTCTGTCTAAATTGTATTTTTGTAATTTTGGCGAATTAATATTTTAGCAGATATTTGAGAGCCTTTTGTCCACAGTTTTGTACTACTTGTATTATTATTTTTGTATTGATTTAAGAACATTGAATCTACTCGAAATCTCATCAGCTACTTGGACCAAAAACGATTAAGTTATTATTCTGTGTCCATTGCAAAGTAACTATATTATGTTTGGTTCTGAAGTTATTTTAGCAGGCTGATAGTTTCGATTGATTAAATGACGTAGGCGAATATTTAGTATTTTATTAGTATATTTACTGAGTTTAATATTTTAATGGCGTTGTTTCGTTAAATTTGGCGTTTTATCTGATGAGGGCTTTGTGGCTTTCAAAGGCATTGCACACGTCATAGAATGATGCAGAAACCAAAATCAGTCATTTCAGTGGTGTGGTTAAATACTAACTTTTGGGTTACTGAAGTGGTAGTTTTCATTATTATTAATTCAAAAATCACATGAGCGCAATGAAATGAAAATGCTTCGGATTTTCAAAATGCTTAGAAAAAATGAACAAATTATTTTCACTTCAATATGGGCGAGCCATCAGTGATTATGCGCTGAAACGCGCGGATTTTAATAAGGTTTGGCGCAATCGCTCACCATACTTTTTTGGCACTTTGTTCTAAACTCGGATTAACAGAATGGAATGTTGTTGGCTGACTATACTCTTTTGAATGGAAAGTAGAGATGTATCAACACGTGGTAGCCAGACTCTCTCCATTGCGTAGTCGCTAGCCTCGTGTGTTCGCAGGCGGATTTCATCTAATGTTCGTGAAGGAGAAGTATTTAAACTATGCTGGGATGGCTATTTAGAAATGATACGTTGTTCGCTGTGCGGCCGCAGTTACCACCTTCATATTGAGCTCCGAAAACCACGCGCCAACCCTCATTGCAGATGGGTCCAGTACAACACTAAGAATTATCTGCCCCTTTATGTGAATTTATGCGGCGCTGATGTTGCTTTGTAGATCATAATAAATGATTTAAAATTTATTATTATGATGTTTACATTTTACAACATCGGTGAAACACTGTATTATCTCTGTAGATTATAGCTGCAAGCAAAATATATGAAAATGCTTGCGAATGAGTAAGATAGAATAGATTGAATAGAAATGTTTTTGAAGAAGATTTAATATCGTAACTAACCTCACTGCAACAATAGCCCCCAGTGAAACTGAACATTTATTTAACTTAGTGCTAATATAGCTATATGCGTTGAATAATAACTTGGTTCTAACAAATCAAAAAGTCACAAAGCGCTCAAAGTTCGGAAACTCAACACGTAGCCGCTGGCGCGCGAATCCTTGGAAAGTTACAAAGGGGTCGTCATTTTTTCTTTAAGTCAAAATATTGTTCAAAAATAATGATATAAAATGTGTGAAATTCGACTATTTTTAAAATCTCAGTTAGCATGGCAGACCTATGATTAAACTATATATTGTAAACTATACTAGATATTGACTAATACAATTACACTACAATATTGTCAACTTGTCTACTTGTTCTTTAGAATATTTGAACATTTGACTTTTATGATGGAGCTCAGTTTCTGCTCAATTGTAGGGAGAACGTTTATTACTATTAATGTAATATATCTATAATATTATCACTACGGAATTGTACCAAAAATGCCAATACTGTCATGTCTAAGAAATCACGCAAATAAATGCATGGCGAGCGGGCAACCTTAACTCACACCAACTTTTATATCTTGTTGCATACATAGTTTATTTATGTGTTGTGGGACCTATAATATTTAGAAGAGATTAAGGTACAATCAGTGTGATATTATAAGGACGCATTAACTATTTCGAGTTATATAAATATAGAAAAAATATTCAATGTTTTGATACTATATTATAAATATAGTTTCCTCCCGTGTTGCCTACTTTAGATTTAAGAGTTATTACTTTAGATTAAACAGTTACTAAATAAATCGTATATAGTAATAGTAAATAACTCAATTATGTATAAAAATAGTATGGTAATAGAAAAATGTTCCATTTCTACCCATGTGTTTTGATTTATTCTTTTATAAATCTTAAAATTCATTATTTTACATTAATAGTATATTCTTAATTTATGTTAAATTCCTTCAGCTCTGTTGTAGAATTTTTGTTGGTTTTTGGACAAAGTCCAAAAAAATACGTAAGTATATAATAAAGAGTTAGACAAAAATAATTAATTCATTAATGTTATCTTCTATCGTAATATTTAAACAATTATAATTCAAAACTTAATAGTGCTACAATAATATACTAGTAGATAATAATTAATATAGTTATTGTCAAAAATAATAAACGTTGAATAAAGTTAATTTAAATGATAAAATATATTTAACGTAAAAAGCCAACAACATCAATCTATTTATTTACACAAATGCAACGCAATAGGCATAAATAGATGTATCAATCCACAATGTTGAAGTTGATGCTTTTGCGTTATTTGGATTCAGCATTAACAGTCAAACTATAACCGACTCGAATATAAATATTTCAGTACAGTTTCAAGTCATGAGTGGAGCACTACTTTGCGGTAATTGTGATGTAAAAGTTCAAAAATGTAATTTAGTATTTATTGCTTCTGGATAGTAAATATCCGGTTTGGTAATTGAGCCTAAAGTTTGTTTCATTGTCTAGTAGTCTTTCATATAGTTTAGAATTATAAGTGCGTATTCATCTGGATTTACAAATGTTGTTAAATAACAAAATACTGTGTTTATAGTTAATTAATGTAAACTTTCAGGAAGCAATTAAGTGCACAGTTGGAATAATGGATATATTGCATCTAATATACATGTAAGCATTCATTTACAAATTTCTGAATTATAGATTTGTATTGATCAAACACAGCGTTTCGGATAGGATAGTGTGTAACTAGATATTACAGGCGAATCTATATCATGCAATATCTGCGAGAACTAATTTGTTGTATATGGATTGTGCAGTGAAGAACTAAAACATAGCGAAAACGTAAATGGAATGTACTAATGCGTGTATCCATTTGAGTATGTTGATAATTAGTGTATTTGTGTTACTGGGTATTTGCTCAACATTACAAAGTGCATTCAAGTAGTCGAATCTTTGAATAATATCAGTTATTTAATTGATAACACCACAGAATAATTATAGAATATTTCCAATAATCTATAAAATAAACTTAATATTGTTGATTAAAGTGTTTTAAACAACGTAACAGACATCGAAAATAGAATACTGTCAAACTATTCAAAGTAGGATTTGAATTTGCATTTCAACACTTCGATTTTAGATAATAGAATACGTGACAATATTACACTAATATAGAACGATATTTCAACGACTTAGAATATAGCTGATTAAAAATTGCTTTTCAACACCTCAGTATTAGACCAAAGAATATTCAATAATGTTAGTGCTTTGAATTTATCACTTGTTGCTGCTGAAACCGATTTATAATAATTGAAAATAAATATTTCGACAATGAACCGCACAATAATGGATGAACTTACTTATGTATATTAGAATCTATCATCTACCAACAATGCAATATATATTCTTGAAAATAACCTTTCAACAATCAGTGTGAATATATCGGCCTTAGATAGCAGAATACAAGGTAACACATCCGTTTTAGAAAACAGTATAAAAGCGAGCTCAAGCGCATTAGAACAGTATATATAGCAGAACGCTACTGTATTGGACTGGAGAATATACTATAACGTTTCATTGTTAAATGCTTCTATTAATAATAATTTAAATGATATCAATGATTCATTATCAAAGTAAACCTAGATCAATGTGCAACAGCAAAACACAATTGATGAATTAATAAAGCAAATTAACTGCACAAATAATTACGGTTACTCTATGGTAAATGGATCATGTGTTCAAATAACCTGTGATATTTAAGGTTAGCAAAGTATAAATGGTATCTGTTAGTGCACCAGCGTAAATTCGATCGTTTAAGATGGATCGTGTGTTTGTCCAATTAATTCATAAGTAGTAGGAATAATTTGTGTTTGTTCTATAAACGGGTAAACTATGCAGAATGGATAATGTTATTGTTCTACTTCTGGCGCAATTGTGGTTAATAATGCTTGTACATGTGGAATATATGGTATTAACATTTCGAATATATGCAGCTGCCCAAGCGGAGCTAGTTTGGTAAATGGAGTTTGCACATGCACAAAAATAAATGCATACATTTCTGGAAACTAATGCGTATGTCCAATGTTTTCTTCTGTTGTAGGAAACGTTTGCACATGTCCAAGTAACTCATAAATTGTAAATAATATGTGCACTTGTAATCTGATAACTGGCTAGGTAATGAGTAACGGAGTATGCAAATGTCAAACTATCGGAGCTTTTGCGAATAATGGAGCATGCGTTTGTGGAATAAATGCATTAAATGTGTCAGATACTTGCACATGCCCAATCAATTCATCATTGGTAAATAATGTCTGTATTTGTGACAAAATATCAGGTCAGACAATAGTTAATGGAGCCTGCCAATGTCCAACAGGATAATCTGTTGTTAACGATACTTGCTAATAAGTAAATTACGAAATAAATGTTTCAAACTTCCAGTGCAGTTAGAAAGTATTCACTCAATCTTTCGACATATAAAGTATAACGTATTAAGTCACCGCTTCCAGCAACTTCAGCGCTGGTTATGTATTCAGCGCATCCACAATCATTCAAAACGCCTTTATAGACATTTCAGATAACGTATATTCAACAACAGTTAATCCACTATTTTAGTCTCAAAGCACTTTCACAAGCCTGAAGATTCAGTTTGGAACATAAACCTTCAATAGCGGTTCACTGCTTCTGTCATCTTCTTCAGTCTCGATAAATCAGATGAATATCATTTCGAGACCAGGTAGCCAGCTTACAGTAAACTCTGCCTAATTGTTGAATGTTTTAGCGTCATCATCAAGTAGCGCTAGTATTGCTAACCTACTCGTCAACTTATCTTTCGCTCCTTCTAGTGGAAACATCACATTAATCAATAACATTAATGGCGTGTTTAACGTTTCTGGATATCAGGTTCTGGGAACTTACACTAGTACTGGATCAGTTGCCATGCTAGGGCTTAACATAAATTCTGCAACTGTGAACGTGAACCAAGTCAGCTTCAAGCCAACTGCCTTCAATGTCGGAAACTGTTCATCGTATCTCTTCGGAAATGTTGCAACGACAAGCACAATAAAAAATAATAATTTTGCTGTCATTCTTGGAAGCAGCTCCAACTTCTTACTTCTTGGTTCCATCTCTACTACAGATATTTCTACTTCTTATCAATTTGGAGGTATAATAGCGTATATTAACAGTAATTCAGTTGTAAGCGTTAATAACGTAATTCTCGATTCATACCAACGGTTCAGCATGAGCCATGTTAGCAATTCCGGGTTTCTAGTGGGGCACAGCAGTCTCTCTAGCTCAAGCATTACTATAAAGAACGTGTGTCTCCAGTAGAACTCGACGGGTTTGACAACAGAATTTTTCTAATTCGGCCTTATTGGACAGAATAATGGGAATTCTTCCGTTCAAAACGCTTCTATCTCCTTCGTTGTCCATGGAGTGTCCTTAACATATTTTGGTGTCATTGGATATCAAGGCGGCTCTATATACGCAGAGGTCCTAAGTGCGAGAACTTCAGTCATCATAAACACCGGCAAAGGAAGTAACGTCGGCTCTATCTTCGGACTTGAATGCGCAAAGAACTGTTCGGTACAAAACACGAGCGTGGTAGGAGGGAACATAAGTTCTGTTTTATCAGGTGTTGGCGGGTTCGTTGGCGTTTAACGTTAAAACATGACCATTATGAATTCCTAGATGCAGCAGACTAACATCTCTGGTTCAAGTTAAGTTGGTGGGTTCGTTGGCGTTTAATATTAAAACATGACCATTATAAATTCCTAGATGCAGCAGACTAACATCTCTGGTTCAAGTTAAGTTGGTGGGTTCGTCGGTTCTTTATATTAAAACACGACCATTATGAATTCCTAGATACAGCAGACTAACATCTCTGGTTCAAGTTATGTTGGTGGGTTCGTGGGTTTTTAAGGTTCACAACTGTATTTAACCAACTCGAATATACAGTCCGTTTATCTTTCAGGAAGTTCTAATATCGGAATCGTCGTCGGTTCTTCTAGAACCGTCAACTTCACCGGTTCCTCGTCCACTTAGGTCTACGTGAACGGAGGTTTGAGAGGTGATTGTGCGGCTTTGTCTAACAGAGACGGGTGTTGAGTGAGTTGAATTTTACTTGTAAAGTTGATAATATTATACTTATTAACATATTCACATTTTGTTTGACGTGTGATAACGCGAGATATTTGGTTAGAGATGAATGCTGTTGTTTTCTTATTGATCATCGTTTAGAAAGGAAATATGATGATCAGAGAAAAAGGGTGACTAATTGTTTTGTATTGAAGTGTGATGTATATAATTATATTTTTGAGAAATAAAAAATAAATGAACACTCCACACAATTGCTTTTGTAATGGTGCGCTAGAAATCTAATCAATGACAGCTAGGACTTAGAAAAGATCCTCCAAAAGTATTAAAATTTATCAACATATATCAATATCATATATATTATTATTAATACCACATCAATGATGAAAATAATTGTTTGCAATAATTGATACTAATTAAAATAAAGTGCTAAATTAAAAGAATATAAAAGGATCTTCATGTAAAACTAAAAGATATTAATTAATTTTAGCAAGAATATATGTTAGAAGTTCCATGAAACAGTATTTAAACGATTTTTATATACGTCAATATGTTATAATTGTTGGCTGTTAATAATTGTAACACACAACTTTGACTTTATTTGCGATAAATTTGAATTTCATTCAGTCATATTCATACTATTCAATGATTATATTATAAAAAGATAATATATATTTTAAATTACAATACTAAGACTGTATTTAGAATATTTTAAGCATAAAACATTGAATAAATTGACTAATGATAAGTTGGAAGAATGTATAAATGTATAGAACAGAAACAAAACAATAGAGAAAGACATTTTTGTTGTATAGTTCACAGGTTATTTCATTTTAAACATACTAGATTAATAAAAATGATTATTAACCTAATGAAAATATTTAAACTTTAAATTTAAAATAATTATAATGTCTATTATCATTTTTAATAAAATAAATTAAGTTAAAAATGACTATAATATGTGCAATAATTAAAATATGCACTTGATAGTGTTTTATATTTGTGACATATATATTGTGTGATCAAATGATGAAAATATCAATCAGAATATTGAAAACATAAGCAAGTTACTTCAGATCTCAAACATCGCACTTTGTACTAAAATAAAATGTTAGCCTTGATATAGTTTACATATAGTGTTTGAACGGTTATTTAGAACAAAATTAAGTTAAAATATTCGGGAAAGCTCACACTCAATATTAAATAAACTATTTTAATATTGTTTAATATTTATTTAAGGCGGTTAAATAAGTTATTAATTGATTAGAAATTATTCAACTATTGTGGTTCAGAAGATTTGATGTGACGAATTACACTTTTATAAGTGTTCTAGTGTATTTAACAATGAAAAGAAGTAATGGCGTTCAGGACACATATTTGAATGAGATGAAATACTTCAGAAAAGAGTTGTTAAAGTGTTAAAAAGTTAAAGCTTTAGTGATATCCACCATATTATTGATAAGAACAAAATAATATACATCCTACTCACTTAACTTTTATTTATATTAGCATCAACGTTTAAACAAAAATACATTAGTGAGAAGTTAGTAAAATCGTCTTTGATAATAACTAGGTTGCGTTTTGATATTGGAACTCTATATCAGGTTTTTCCAATTAAATACGCGAAATAATGTGTTACGAATAGAACTACTGTGGTCGCCAAGCCAACTTTGATTTCAAAAAATACTAACTATTTCAAAACTATTTTTTGTATTAATTTTAACTATATATTAACTCAATGTTTAGTAGCGTCTCCTTTCTATTTTATTACTTCTTCTAACCTTTTGGGCATAGAGTCAATCAAATGATTGATGATATCTAACGAGATTTACTCCAACGCCCTCTTTACTTCTTCATTTAATAAGTCATATGTGGTACATTCTTCAGGGGAAATGTTTGACTTCAGTGGATTCCAGCAGTGAAAAAGTGGATTTAAGTCTGGACTCATTACTGGAAAGCGATAGAGCTCAATGTTGTTAGCAGTATAAAAGTTTTTCATATACTTACTAAAATGTGTCGGGGCGTTATCTTGTTGCAACTTCAAGTTATGCTATTAAGTGATGGAAGTGTAACTTGTCTGAGAACTTAAGAATTGACAATTGAATTCATGGTCGTACCGCACGGCATAAACCATAATGGACCCTTATATCTATAGCTAATCGTACTATAGATCATGCACGAAAACAGTCCATATTTTACACTTCGAGAAAATACTTCGGATTCCACTCGTCTTTAGGTGTTCTGAGCACTCTACTCGCTCGATTTGCATAGCATTTTGAGCGATACTCATCGGTATACTA
Source organism: Hexamita inflata (assembly GCA_963988835.1). Classification (NCBI taxonomy): domain Eukaryota; phylum Fornicata; order Diplomonadida; family Hexamitidae; genus Hexamita; species Hexamita inflata. The sequence goes on along the minus strand of CAXDID010000865.1, from coordinate 94,390 downwards.
AAAAGTTCTCCAATATTCAATTGGTTGTTTCAGGTTCATTCGAGCAAAGTTCAAACTTTCCAATTTATGCTTTTCGGTAAGTTTTGGCTTTATCTTAGCAACATAGAAGCTTAAACTGAATTTGGCCAGGAGACGAGATACCGTTGTTAGAGACATGGAAATTCCACGAAGGGCTTAGTATTTTTCAGCTATGATTCGTCGAGTTTCGAATCTATGGCTCTGGCGATATTTAACAACGCGAAAATCTCAGCTTAGTCAAATTTTCTGACACTATTATCGGCATGAGAAGCTTCTAGCTTGCCTGTAACTTCAAAGTGCTTAAAAATGGAATAAACAGTTTGGAGACTACATTGAAGGCAACAAGCAATGTATTTCTTGGTTGCAACAGTTTGTGATTCTGTTTCTCACATTCTCATCATTATGCGACGCTCTTGTATTGTGATCCGTCGGCTTCGTGTGTGCTTCGTCATTTGAAGGATGAAGTGAAAAAGAAATGAACCGCAGAATTAATTGAATATGTTATAATTAGCATAAATACAGTGATTTAATTTTCAAGCGCAATTATTACATAAACATTTGTTAAAATCAAAGTTGGCTCGGACACCACAGTAAGGTTCCACCATAAAAATGATTATTAACCTTATGTAAACATTCGAGGTATAAATTTAAAATAATCATTTTCGGTAAAATATAATAACATGACTCACTCAACAGCAACAATCAATGTTAAAGCACGCTCAAAAATTAGATTTGAATAAATGCCATTATAATAAGCGCGTCATAAAATAATTATAAAAGTCTCCACTTCAATGACGGAACTGGATTCTGTAATACAGCAGGGTGATTGGTACAATATCCCGAACATAATAATTGAGACTTTATCGCAGTATTCGAAGAAAATAGCGTAGTTTGAGATTCGTCTAGCGCAGTAGGAGGAGGAGATCCGGTATTTGAGAGAAGAAGCAGCCAAGTCTGTAACTCTCAAAGCGCAGTTGCAAGAGTTGCAACACAGTCAGACCAAGCTCGCGCGCACTTCCGATTTGGACAATCTCAAGCACGAGCTCGTGATGAAGACCACCGAGCCCACTCGCGAGTACCTTGAGGAGGCAAAGTCTTATTTGCAGCGGTAGCTGAACCCCGATTTCTTCCGCCCTGCGATTCAGGCCGAGTTGCGCACCATTCAAAAGCAGAACACAGCCGAGTTCACATCAATAAATCAAACTATCACTGACAAGCCCTCATTCGAACGCAGTGCTGACTGAGAAATTAACCGAATTTTAACAGTAAAACCAAAACTTGACTCTGAAGTTGCAACAAATCCTCAAAAACAAGGCGGATTTAACGAAAGTGAACGAAATATTAATAACCAAAGCCGACACCGTTCAGGTCAAAAGCGCTTTACAGTAGTTCATAACGAAGGGGGAAATTCGCGAAATCAACGCTGAAACGAACACCAGTTAACAAATCCAGGCTCAAAAACAAGTAATGGAACTGCAAATAATGAACTAGTGCTTGTAAAGCAAAGTTAATGAAGTGTAGTTATTATTGAACTCTGGAAATAAACAACTATTGCAGAAAATAAACGAAATACAATTAATAACAGGTAATAACAAACAAGGTAGTAACAAACAAAAAAGGTCCAATAAATTGAAGTGAAATATGTATAAATGAATTTTATAGAAATTTTCTAAATAAATTAAATAATATTCCACGCCACAAAATGTCGCTAAATATAATTTTAACTGTTCAGATGAATATAAAACACTTGTGCTAATTCATATAACAGACGACTTGGTTCGTTTGTTCCCTCTGGATGTTCAAGAGTGCGAGCACAACATCTATTTTAATAAACGATAAACAGATCAAACAAATGTTCCACATCACAAACTATTGATTAATGATTAAAAATCTTGTATAAAAATAGTAACACTCCAAAACTATACATGCTTATACTTCGTCAGAAATACCGGACGACGTTATCAATCAATAACGGTCCGGTATTTAAAGATGGGACAAACTCAATAATTTGCTAAAATCAGATCTCGAAAATACGGTGATATATTGACGTTCCAGTGTATATTAGTACATTTAATAAATAATTACATAATTCCGCTCCACTACTTTCTTGAATGATAAATGAAAATGATTATGAAAGTTAAAGATTAAAACAAATGAAATTCTATGTTCAATAAAATTGAATTTTGGAGTCCAAAACGTCTTTTTGTTATACGTTAGAAAACAGATGCTTTTTCAAGGCGATTAATATTTACAAGTGTAATGTTCCACATTGCGGAGAACCGTTCAATTTGAATAAACGAAGGTTCTTTATTTTCGTTTTGGTTCACGAGAAATAAAACCAAAAAGAAAACGGTTCTTGAATGAAAAGAAGAATTATTCACCACTTACAAAATGTCACCATTCTAAATATCATTTTTGAAACATTGGTTGACATTCAAAGAAGGCACATTTAGAGTATAACCATCCATTGCCAATTATGCTTATTTTAATGGATATTTAAAAGTTATACGTGTACGGGTTCGTATTTAAACATAACGCAACACCTTTATAATTAAAAATATTACGCTAAAGACTAATTCTTTATCAATATTTGTAAAGTTCGTTATGACAATACATTATGTAACCATTTTACATTTTCAAATAATTTATTGAAAATTTCATTATTATTCACTTCAAATTCATGTTTAGATTTAATTACGATTAAGAAAGGATATCAATAAAACACAATGACGGTGAACTGCCGTATACCGAAAAAAGCTTGCAGTTAGAAACCATTGAGTATAAAGATATTTGCATAAATGGATTTAACAGAAATATGAATGTAAAAGAACAGTTTATAATTCCAAAAGTATTTAATATAAACAGATTAACTATAATCAAGTGTGTTGTTGACTTAAGCACACTCCAAGGAAATTTCGGAACTGTTGAAATAAATCGTTGTTCAATTATAGGTTCCTTGACTGAAAATTTATTTGCCAACATATTTTCGGTATCGATATATGATGTTCTCGATATAAAATTTAGTTAATTGATTGATGGAAGAATTAAAAAGATAGACATATAGTTAAATAATATATAATAAGATTTAGAGTTAAGAGGTGCTAATAGTAAATATGGGCGGCTTGGCTGTTTATGCTTTTATTCTAAATGTGTGGTAAACTTAGCAAAGCTAGAAGGTTACTGGAACTATGTAGAAATGTCTGACTGTTATTTTGATAAAAGAATATAAATAAATACGTTTGGAGCAAAAACTCTGTGTTTTTATCAACCTCCCAGGATATATTTTAACGATTTTCTTATTGCGAAACAGTTATCTTAGACTTACAATACAAATAAATTCCACCATAACAAAATTTCGATTTCAAACTTCTGAAACAGTGTTCATTCGCAACTACAATCAATCTGAATCTGTTAAATTTCTAAATTGATTTAACCCAAATCACAGGGCGCTATCGTAATTTAGACTTTAATCGCTGTACGTTATAAGGAAATATATCTTAAAGCTTAAGCATTGAACACCTTCATATTAACTATTGCAATATTAACTCAGGCTAATTAAAGTTTTTTTCTTGTGATAAACTAAATTATGTTGGATATAATAGTGATAAACCTCTTATACGGTGTGAAAATTGTGATTTTGAGAATGCGAGTAGCAGTGGGAATAATAATCTGCAGAATGAACACTCTATATATAATCTCTATATAAATGCGTAAATTTACAAAAAAATATAATTAAGTAAAAATTGATTTTCACATTTTTATCTTTCAATAACTTTGCTACCAGCTGGTTTGCGCGCTAGCTTTAAACATGTATTAACATGTGTGGAGCAATTATTATTTTAATAGATCTTCGATTTAGATCTTTGATTTAAGTTAATAATAATAAGGCTAAAATATTCTCAAATAATTATAAATTCGGTTTAAGCTAACATAAGCGAATGAACTAGCCAATAATATAATGTTTTGTTTTATCTGGACGAGTTTGTGTTTGCTAGCTATAACTTGATTATTCTTGATTTGTTGTGATATGAATTTTTAACTAAAATATTTTTTAATTATTACCACATATCTAGACTATCTATCATACTTAGAAGGACTGACGTCCCAGATTTAAATAGCTATTTTACCAATTAACTCAAAAAACTAAAAATTTAACTCACAGAAATTATTGGAAGCTGAAATAATATTAATTAGTTGTTGGTAACTATTTAAGATATTTGCGAGCTAAGCTAGGACAATGTATAATGATTGAGATAATATTGGTATTTTTGAAGTCCTAATTAATCAATAAATCATTAATACATTTCGTCTAGCTTAAATTCCGTCATTAACCGTTTAAAGACAAACGCTCGCTTTTGAAACAACTAGAGATTTTCTGGGTTGATTTGGAAAGAAATTTAGAATTGATACCACAGTAATTTTCTATTGTAAAATATTCATGTTTTATTGGTGCATTTTAACACTACATGGTCGAGTTTTCCCAAAGTATTACATGTTTGGCATGTTGTATATTCAAGCAGCAATTTGCGGCAACTCATTTCTGGTGGTGGTGTGGAAATTAAATAATTAATTATTATATATATAAAAAAGAAGTGAGATATATATAAATATGCATAAATATTATTACAAAATTAAATGACTTCATAGTTTTGAAAATGTAAGATTCACAGAAATAAAGATAGAAAACTGAATGGTGAATTACATTCGATACATTATGTTTAAGAGAATATAGCACATTTTCGAACGAATATTTTGATCAATTCAGAAGTGACACGGGTAATCGAAAATGTGTGTTCTTGGGATTTTGAACTGCAAATGACGCAATTTAGGTTCAAAATAATTTAAAATAGTTTCTCCAAGTAATTAATTGTATTGTTGCTGAAAGAGGATAAATGTGATTTTTCGATGCTGATAGCGAGGTTCAAAAAATGTCCATAATACCCCTTTTAGACGCTTTGGAGGTTGTGAGTTTTGTAATTATATTAACTACTATATAATATACAATTACTTGGCATTTATTTTTGAAGTTCCACTCCAACACTAGATTCTCAAAAGCAGACCAAGTTGGCATCCAAGTCGAAATTTTATTAATAGTGCTAACAATAAGCCTTTAAGGTGAAACTGAAAATGAAACCCATAATAAAATTCTGAACTATCCTATAATTGATGCGAAACTCGACCTATTTAAAATACATATTTTAGGAACTACATTGGTATAGACACCATTTATTATTATGAAAGGGCTTAATGTAAATCGGCTGTATAGAGATTGTCAACAAATTGTTAATATTCATGATACACTAACTTTTATCCATTGAAAGGAAAGTATCACAACTGAATTGTTTCTGCACACACTTTTCTAAATTGATCCAACTAAGTGCACTTCAAGTTTCGACGATACAAGTTTTAAAGAATTATATGCTTTGATTTTTAAAGCTGAAATAGAAAGTATTAATAAAATCTAAGCCGATAAGTTCAGAGGTGAAATGAATTATAAACTATAACTTTGGTACCAGTAAAACTTAAAAACGGGAATACCTACATCAATCGACTTGTAGTATTACTAGTCATCCACAATTTAGGCATTATACAGAAACTTCCAAGTTGAAATGTAGTTATCTACTCTGATTACAAATTTATGTTATGTATATAATTAACATCAAATTAGTTGAATAAAATTATTCATATGAGTGCGGTCTGTAGTGATATAATTTTTGAATCGAATAAAAACTTGAATATTTAATCTTACATTGACTTCTAACAGATCATTCTAAATAGAATATAGTATTAGTACTATATTAACTCAGCACACTGTTCATGATCCTTGATTCGTACTTCTCGTTAATTAAATTCAAAATATATATTATTTTGGAAAATGAAAAGAATAAAGTATAAAACATTACTATCTCAAGGTATCAAATTAAAAGTTAACTACGCGATATTAATATATTTTGAGATGGCTATCTGAGCTAAGTACTTAGTATTAATTAAAGACCAAAATTGAGTCTGGATGCTGCAATAAACATTCTATAGAAATTTATGAAGATAGAATTAGTCAATAGATAATAATAAGTTTTGAAAATATTCATTATAATTTCTTATTTACTTAAGTATTTGTTGTGCTCATAATATGAAGAAATTTAATAACAAGACATAGAATTTAGTTCTGCAGCTCATTGCAACCAAAGAGTTTATCTTAAGGCTTCAATTGAATAAACGAACATTTTAAAGTTCGTTAAAATTAAATGAAGCTCAAAACATTAATAAGCGAAAATATGTTTTTAGAAATCCTGAGGATTATCAGCTCATTGCACTGATTGCTGAATATATATGAGAGTTATCATACTCTGTGAAATATGTTTACTTATAACTAAGTATTTTGTCAACGAGTACAAATTCAAAACTTAAATATAATAAGATTCTTAAATAGATTTTCTTAAATATTTCTTTCGTAAAATCAAATCAGGATATCTATTCATATTTACTAAAAAGGAAAACGAGTTAAAATAGTGAATTAAAGTGTTTATGGTGAAAATAACCCCACAAAAGAACAATTTTAAAGTACGAATACTAAAATCAACAATTTAATATTTTCACCCCGTATCCTCTTTCTACAATGCCTCGATAACTTTAAAAGTTATACGTGAACGGTACGTATTTAAACATAAAGAATTCAAAACAGTTTCCCAATTTATCTGAAATCGAACTAGAAGAAAGTTATGTAGAAAATCTTTCGTTCATAAACGTGCCCAACATTAAATCTTTGAAAATAAATTAGTGCAAGCCAAGCAAGTCGACTTAATATGTCCAAAACATTATTAAGAGAAAGAAGAAAATCGATACGAAACAGGTGGAACTAAATAAAGAACTCTATTTGTGTAAAATATATAATTATTAAGCTAGAAGAAACAGAGACGTTCTCAAAATTGAGTTGACCAAAATTATTTAACTGGATATTAGTGAAATCACAATTGGAAGGGAGTGATTTGTATTTTAAATATACATCACAAAAGAGTTGTCAAACTAAAACGGCTAAGACACTCAAGGAAACCTGTAATCAGTTACGTGTTTAAATTAATTTACAAATTAATCTCGACCACTTGAATAAACATACATTTACGAATTAATGTTTGAAGTTCGCTTCATTGTTAGAGCGAACAATAAATAGAAATATTTATAGAATTCAAAAAATTATTATATTTTCATTCCAAAGAATTTGAACATCAGACATTTGTTCTAAAATATTAATTTTGCTTCATTTATTCAATCATGAACAACCGTGATGTATTCTCGACCTACCTAAAGCCGTATATTTATAAGAACTGGTTTAATAAACAATAAAAGAAGTTATGGGAACATAAATATTTTAGTCATCCATTTTCTTATTGCACAAAGGGTTTTCTTTTGTCCCAAACAAGAAGTTGAACAATAAGGGGTTTCTCTTCAATTTTAGTCCACTCCATACATACATTAACGAATTAAAGCTTGAAGTAATTGGAGCGGACAATAAATAGTTCTTGACTGAACAAAAAATTAAGAGAAACGGAAAACGGTTTTGGACAGAAATTTTGCAGTTCCGCTCAGACTGGAACTCTGCGCGCGGTTTTTCAGGTCAAAATGGTTCAAAAGGTTGTGAATATATTGAGAAACGGTGCATTTTAATTTGTTTTTAATGTGAACTACTGGGATATACAGGGTTTGATTGTCAGAGAAAATACGCCCATAACTCGAGTAATCGTGAGAATTAATTAATTTCCTTCTGTAACTACTAATAATAGATATTTAATCATGTCATGTTAAATTTTAATGTTGTAAACTTCTCACTTCAAATTGGACTTTAGAAATAAAATAAGAAAATATTCTTTTCAAATCAAGTTGTGTTTGTGCGCTGCATAGAATGAAAATATAATGTTCAAAGAAGGCATGAGGAGACTTTTGAATATTTTAAATTTAGATAAATTTGTAAAGTTGAATTTATGATCTTCTTTCAACAAGTGATAAGTATTGAACTACTTCACGTTCAAAAGATTGAATATGACATCCACAAAGAATAGTCACCATGAAGTTGTCTTCACTGTGATCAATGAACCCAGCTTTTATAGTTAGAAATGGAAAACTATTTCATTCGTAGTTTGGGCGGAACTCGCTATTCTTGGCAATCTCTAGCGACCCTATTTTCGTAAAACTAAATATTTTCGTAAAACTAAATATGTGGGTTTAGTGAAATATAAGTTTAAAGTTTTCAAGAAATTGTTCATCAAAGTCTTGAAAAGTGTTCGATTCGAGGTCAAATGAAATCAATTCTACTCAGTTCGCTAGCTGGTAGTCGGCTTTCATATTTTCTGATTCCTCGTTCGTAACTTATCATGTAAATTTATTTTTGGTTTTTTTTGTTGGAATTGTTTTGGTTGGCACCATTCAGAGTTACAGGATAGACTTCAGCGTAATTGAAGCGAATGTAACAAATAATTCTATTTGCAGAAAAGAAAATATATTGGAATACTAATTCCACTCCGAACTTGAAAAAGTTAGAAGCCTTAACAAGACATCTCAATTAAAATTATATGCAGAGCCCTTATTAGTTTATTCACACATCATTTAAATTGATCTAGCTCATTTTTAACAACTTTAATAAACAAAATTTGATTTGAAGAACAACAGTAAGTAAGTTAGCCCAGTATCATCAGTGTTCAATTATATACCCACCATGACTCTATTTGTACATGCTAACCTTACAGAAGAGAACACGTAAGAAAATTACTAAAATGGTTAGTAAACATATTTTCCTTATGCAATGAATAACGTTATATGAACGATGAATAAGTTGATATGAGGTAAGATTAACTATCAAATAATACAATAGAATGCAATCCATCGGGTGCAAAACGTTATTTTACTCTGACAATCAAACCCCGTACATCCCAGTATGTAATCTCAAACTTGTTGAAAGTGGTGAAAATATTTTTGAGATTAATTAAATTACTGATATTTTTGTAATGCTGTGAAATATTTTTAATTTAATTGTGAAACTGAGTGAGATATTTTTATAATTTAATTTATTTTATAATTTAATAAGTTAATATATCCTTGTACGGTAAAATCTCACGAAAAGACTCTTGGATACACTCGCGTATAGAGCCAAGCAAAATCGTGTATAAGCTTTCAATTTCTAAAGTTTTTTATGTGAGATATATCCTGTCGCAAGAGTCAATACGTGATCAACGTGAATTTGCTCCAAATCGATTCCGGGCATTGTGTTCTCAGCGCCAACCTCGCACACCCAGAACCCCTCTTTCTCAACCACCTTGTACTTCCCCTCTCTAACCAACCTGTTAATCTTCTTAATCAATTTTTATCCGCTCCTACTCAGTGCGCAGCTCATCCTCTCGTTTATTACAATTATCTGAGTAACCAAAACAATAATCTGAACGAAGGAGCTCAGAATCCGGGCGAAGAACCCGAACCCGAGCCCCGAAAACGCGAGGTATAAACTCGTTTACTTCGACACAAACACCAATAAGTAAATATTCGCGACCAAATTAAGAATTTGAGAAATAAAACGAATCAGAATAAAAGATACAAAATGATAATAATTCGGTAAGGAGACGTCACCCACCCAGGAGCAAGTGTGGTCGTAGTACACACAACAGGAGGACGTGTGGTACGTTTGAGGAAGAGCACAATTGCAAATATCACACGTATAAAGAAGCAAATTCTAAGCCTAGTTAAAAATATGACGATCCGAAGGAGATAAAGATTTTGGTATGAAAACGAAGTCCTAGAGATTAGGAGAGTTGTACTACACAAATAATTTTGAAGGAGATATGAACTAACGCGTAACTGTCTTAATATAAATTGAAAGAGAAAGCAACGAAAATAGCGCACGCGGAATAACCAAAATTTAAGATGTTTCGGGCTGAATGTTTAGCGGATTGAAAGCCTTGCAATCACCAACGCAATTAAACAAGTTCTTGTCGATTAAAAAGAGCAATTCCTCGTAATGCAGGATTAGTAATACATTTATGAACACGTAAAACTCGGGAGCGAGCGTTTTCTTGTTAGGGGCCGTATTAAATTTGTTTATCTTTACAAATATCAAAGTATTACAAACGAACGTAATACTGCACAGAAACTGGCCATAACTTATCATTTGAAGTGTAAATGTTATGTTACACGTATATATTATTACAATACAGATCAACCACTTCTAAATGAGTGTGAATGGCAAAACAATGTATGCGTAAACAAAATCCATTAATAATGAGATACAAAAATCAGCTAATCAGTACTAAAAATAAAAGGAAATGCTTGAAGTTACCCAAGTCATAATGGCCAAATGTCTATCGAAGAAAAGTTATTTAACCAACTTAACCTGGTTTGAAAAATTATCACGAGAAACGCAGCTTAATAATACAGCGAAGTTTATTCGATAGTAGCAAAATAAGTACTATCATCAGTTAGAAAGTGAGCATCAAATACTAATTCAAATAAGAATAATAGGGCTATAAATTATAATGATTTGCAAATGATTCAACAATTATAAACAACCAGGGCTGACAATGAGCTATATATTTAATTGCCATTGAAGATATTTATACAATTGAAGTTACTTAATCCAATACAAATATAAAACTCTCTTTTAATCAATTTAAGTAATATTAAGACTCATGAGAAATAATGCATATTCATATATATTTGGATGGTTCAAGTTCTAGGAAAATATCTTCGCATCTCACTTTGACTTGATATTTTCATATTATTATACATGTATTCATTAATATGCGCTCTCTTGCAAACAATATTAATTTAATTTCAAATATTAATGTCACCTTCCTTTTTTCTGTGTCAAAATTCAATCCAGTTTTGGGATAATAATGGAGTTTAAACAACTAACAGAAGCTTTGGCGCAACCCCAAGTAATTTGTGAATTACGATGGTATTTTTATGAACTAAATGATTATATTGAATTATAATAACATTATTTTTACTTCATTATAATAAAATACCTATATCACTTCCTCGAGACGGCACGCCAGTGTTTTGACTTTCAAAACGAGTTCAACCAGTCATGCTCACTCAGTAAAGACCCAACATGGCCCTCACTGAGTCGTCAGCGGACCAGTTTTACCTGATTCACTAACTTATTATATTTTACTCTTTTATAAACTCGGATATAGAGCCACGCCAAATTGCGTGTAAGCTATACGATGCAACGCATTGATAATACCGTAAGTTTTCATTCGATCTGACATTCATCTCGTTATTGAGTAAATTTTTGTACAGCCCGAAATCTTTCATGAAGTCTCACAGATGTCATACTTATTATTCAACTCCAACTGCACAAGACTGGATTTCGGACGCGGGCGAGGACTACACTCTATGATTAAAGTATGAGCAAAATATTTAAAGAAGCAAATTAAAGAGAAAAATTGATCGCTAGAGTTGATTAGTAAAGTAGAAGAAAATATTTGCCATTGAACGATGGTAAATTGTAGCATGTGTAAATGCACATGTTATGGGCTAAGATAGCTATCAGTTACGCGTGTGGAAATGGGAATTTCGGATGCTGAGCGAGGACTATTTTATATTATTTTACCGCGGAATCCAAGTATATTTTTTGTTAAAAGATGTATCAGGGCGCTTATTAACTATAACAGTACTGCCAAAGTGATCTTCTGCAGTCGGGGTCCATGCCACCGTCCATATCCTGCTCGGCTCCGAAATAAGTGATTGAATTGCAGAAGCGACATCATATCCAGTCTCCTACTCCTCTTATTCTCTTGCTTTTCTGTCATCTCACTTTGACTTGGCACTTTCCCACTGGGCAAGTATGGGTCCCGTTAATTTGTGCGCTTCCCTTCTGATACCATTATCTGAAACTCGCTTGGACTTTCGTGCTCATTGAGAGCTTTTCGAGGTGTCGACTCTTCTTCACACTTTACTGTGTATTTTTGCCCCGTCAATCACAGCCAGAAGCTAGAATGACCCAGTATCCATTGAAATTTACTTTGCTCGGCATTATCATCGACTCTATCACTGTTTTTAAGTTACGCCAGGAATTAAACGTTTAACTTGGAGCATGCGCATTTACCACTATCGGCATCATACGGGCACTTCGGCTTTGCCTTCGATTCGAATAAGAAGACGGACGCATTCTTCAACAGTACAAATGAGATAGTTATATTAGTCGGCTTCGCAGATAGCTGAACTCAAGTTTTCAGAGAAAGCCCTGATTAAATATGCACTGTGCAGCTGCAAAAAGTTATAAGTTGAAAACTGAAGCAACAATCAAATTGAAGTTTAGAAGTAATTTTTACAGTCGTACATTAAATATACCGCGAACATTAAATATACCGTGAATGGGACCTCTGTCCGGATGTCGTCTATAATATATACGTAGCGCACGCCAGAGGGAAACGGTGTTTAGGTAACCGTTGCCGATTTTATGTCTACGGTGACATGCAGGCAGACCACGCCAACAGCTAGCCGCTGCGCCGTCTACCCAGCTGCTACGTATAGATCACGGCATTAGTGAAATAGATTTACGTGGTACATTTGCACTAGTTGGGATCCTGGGGAATAGTATGGTAGACGTTGTCGCCACCGTTTAACGAGACTGGCACTCATATTTGAGCACTTATAAAATCTAGGCGTCCCGCTGAAGAATGCCACTGTTATTTTATAGTTCTCGTTGGATATTACATTCGGCGGACACACGACCAGGGCCCTGTGGTAACCACGACAGTTGTATGCATATATGGAATCGTATTTGAGTGGGTAGCAAATGATAAAATATGACAAATATAACTTTTAGAGAAATCTCTACGAACCTCACATGCAGAAGTAACAACGTCTCTAACGCGTACGTAATAAATTTCTTTCCTTCGCGGAATCTGGTCTGTTTTCCAATTAAGTTATGCAAGAATTTTTCGAATCTGGCGCAGATTTGATGGGAGTATATTTAGAGCCCTGCCGGAGATAATGGTTATCTGAAATGCAGACCCGCTCGCTTGATAAAATCCAACGATTGAAATATACAACAGCAGAAACCGCGAATTAAGCCAGATTTTTACCTTTGATATTTGTGCGTGTGGAAGAAAATAAGTGAGAATGGCACTAGTATCAGAGCGTTCCTATTTGTCAACGCGAAGAGTTAACAAGAGTGTAGTCCTCGCCCGCGTCCGAAATCCAGTCTAGTGCAGTTGGAGTTGAATAATAAGTATGACATCTGTGAGACTTCATGAAAGATTTCGGGCTGTACAAAAATTTACTCAATAACGAGATGAATGTCAGATCGAATGAAAACTTACGGTATTATCAATGCGTTGCATCGTATAGCTTACACGCAATTTGGCGTGGCTCTATATCCGAGTTTATAAAAGAGTAAAATATAATAATAATTGAGTATGTTGCCCGCGAAGACATGCGCTTGAAACGTAGGCCATGCAAGTATAAATGAAAGTTAAGTGATATATAAATAAGTTGTGAGAATTTACCGCGATCTATTAACCGAGAAGCGAATAGCGCATATTAATGAATAGCAGTTCCAATATCACTTTTCCAATATCTAAATTGAACAGAAGTCGAGCTAGTTCATATTTATATCGCAATAATGAATAAAATATTTGAAATACACTACATTTTCTAAAATATAATAGATATCACGTCGTCGTCCACGCACAAATATATTTGCCATCAGTTTGTTTACCACAAACTGAACATTTTGGATTTGTGTCATCTTATTTAGTATAGTAACAATAACCTTATAATACATTTTTTGATACTGAATTTACAGAAGTTTTAATTTAATTAATTTAATTTTGTAAATAGCTTATTTAAGAATTAATTGATCCAATCTGCGTTGTTTATTACGTAATTCTATTACTAAGTGTCGAATTAATTTACTGCAGATTGTATATGGATTGAAGTTGATTATTTGCCACAGTTACATTTAAACTCTGTAAGTCTTTATCTATAGATTATATCGTTTAGTTCATTTACAAATATGATTTGTATATAGTGGTATTTAATTGTGAAAGTTGTTAACTGAAAGAAGAGTTAACAGATGAAATATCTGTTTATACTTTTGTAATATTATGTTATAAATTACTTTCTAATTATTATATATCCCACTCACTTAACTTTCGTTTATACTAGTTCGGTCTTCTGTACAGGAACTGTAAGGTCACGCGAATGATCATTAGTTTTAGATACACTTATGTACGTTAGGCGCACCTCCGCAGCCAAGGTAACCAACGACTCGGGCACAAGCATCCAGGGGGGCGTAACGCTGCTTCGTGCAAGCCGATCTATACAGGAATCCACCTGCGTCGTACCATCTGCGTTTCTAAGGAAGCAATGGAGCGGTTACCGCTTTCCAATCCTGAAGGCTCGTTGATGACATGCCCTTATCCATACCGATCCTTGATGATGCCAACTCAGCACTTTGAATCGGGGGATTTTACCTTCCGCAACCGATTTGGCCGAACTGCATCTCCGGAAGTAAGAACTGCAGCGAGGAACGAGAAGCGCAGCCGTATGAACCCATCATCGATCACACTAAACAAAGCTGGTATTTCAGCAATACCTCCTCAGCTCTAACGTCGAAACGCCAAGCCTAATCGTTCTAATTATTATATAGCTTGACTTATGTTTTGTGAGTATATTTTGTCAGTAATGCTTGAAATATTATTACTAAGATATTGTTCCACATTAGTGAATTAGTTAATAATATTAACACAAATACTCTCCTTGTAAATATATAGTGGTATTTGAAAAATCTCATTTCATAATAAGAATAATAGTTTTGCAGTTGTACTGTTAAAAATATAAAAGAATCAAATATTCACTCTAATTTTTGAAAATAAACAACACATAATATGCACTAAACAATATATCTATTAATTCTCACTCAACATCCTGTTTACCAGTTAGACAAAGTTGCACAGTTTGTTTTTAAAGTATTATTCACGTAAATTTAAGCGGACGAGGAATTTGTGTAATAGATGGTATTACCGCTGGCAACATAGCCAACGACAATACCAACATTAGCACTAGTCGAAGAAAGACGCGAGGACTGGATCTATGAATTTGTTAAATACATATCTATATCTTAATAGCCAACGAACCCACCAACATAACTCGATCCAGAAATATTACTCTACAGTATTGAAGAATTTTGGATCGCTAAGTTTAAAAATTTATATAAGTGACCAACGAACCCACCTACATCTGATGATGAACCAGAAATATTAGTCTGTTATATCGAAGAATTCATAACCGTTAAATTTTATTATTAATTGCCGACGAACCCACCAATAATACTTGTACCGGAAATATTGGTCTGTTATATTGAAGAATTCTGAATTGTTAAGTTTTTAGTTTACTAACCGACGAACCCACCAACTGAAAGTGTTCCACCAGTACTGATATTTCCTCCGACTACACTCACGTTTAATATCGAGCAGTTCAATGCACCTTCCACCCCAAAGAGAGAACCGATCAGGTACCCAGTGCCAGAACTTATGCTGACTGAAGTTCTGGAATTTACGATCTCAGAGTAAACAGAACCTTATTGAAATCCAATGATACCAAAATATTAGAAGTACGCTCCTTGGACGGCGAGGGCGACATTAATGTTTTAAATGGAAGAATTTCCATAATTTTATCCGATTATACCAAACCAGTAAATTCTTAATACTGTGCTCGTTATGTTCTGTTAAAGACACACGTTCTATATTGTAATGCTCGAGCCAGCTAGTTTACTATATCCCACAAGAAACCCAGAGTTGCTGACATGGTATGTGATAAACTGTTGGTATGAGTCGAGAATTACATTATTAATGTTAACTACTGAATTACTGTTAATATACGCAATTGTTCCTCCAAATAAATAATAATTAGTATTGTAAGAATTAGTATATATGGAACCAAGAAGTAAGAAGTTGGAGCTACTTCCAAGAATAACAGCAAAATTATCGATCTGTATTGTGCTTGTTGTTGTTGCAACATTTCCGAAGAGATACGAGGAACAGTTTCCAACATTGAAGACAGTTGGCTTGAAGTTTACTTCGTTCACGTTCACCGTTGTATAATTTACATTTAGCCCTATCATGGCAACTGATCCAGTACTATTGTAAGTTCCTATAACCTGGTATCCAGAAACATTCAAACTACCATTAATGTTATTAATTAATGTGATGTTTCCATTGGAAGTTGTAAAAGATAAATTAACGAGGAAGTTGGTAATATTGGCGCTTCTTGACTATAATGTTAAGATATTCAATAATTTTGCAGAGTTAACTGTAAGCTGACTACCTGGTCTCGAAATGATATTCATCTGATTTATTGAGAAAGAATACGATGACAGAAGCAGTGAACCATTGTTAAAATTTTATGTTCCAAACTGAATCTTCAGGTTCAAGAAAGTGCTTTGAGACTAAAATAGTGGATAAACAGTTGTTGAATAAACATTATCTGAAATGTCTATTAAAGCATTTTGAATAACTGTGGTTGAGCTGAACACATAACCGGCGCTGAAGTTGCTAGAAGCTGAGACTTAATGCGTTATACTTTATATATCGAACTATTGATTGAATACTTCCTAACTGCACTGGAAGTTAGAAATATTAATTTCATAATTTACTTATTCGCAAGTATCGTTTAGAACTGATTATCCAGTGGGACACTGGCATGCTCCATTAACTATTGACTGACCTGCTATTTTATTACAGGTACATACATTGTTTACCAATGAAGAATTTGTTGGGCATATACAGGTATCTGACACATTCAATGCATTTACCCCACAAGAGCATACTCCATTATCAACAAAAGCGCCAGTGGTTTGACACTTGCATACCCCGCTATTCATAACCTAGCCCGCTATTACATTACATGTGCAGACATTATTAACCAACACAGAATTGGCCGGGCACGTGCAGGTGTTTCCCACCAAAGAAGAATTTATCGGACAGATGCACGAGCTTCCAGAAATATAAGCATTTATATTTGTGCATGTGCAAACTCCATTTATTCTTTATTAACCTGAAATCGCACATGAAACTTGAACACAAGATCCATTTACCATCTAATAACCAGCATTACTCGAGCAGTTAATTTATTATGTTAGATTATTTATTGTGATTAATTATTATTCAATTGTTTGTGCCAAATTATAAAGTGAATCGTTATAGTAAAGCGTAAAGTTATTTATCATATTTTATAACTTTGAAACGTTGTTGAATATTCTCCAGTCCAATACAGTGGTATTGGAAAACAAGTTTGAGTCAGCTATAATCTGCTTCATTAATATATCGTTGTTAACTAAAGAAATGTTTTAATATATTCTGTTGTCCAAAGTCGACGTATTTATTAGCAAGTTATTATCAGATTTAGAATAGTTCGATAGTATTCTGTTCTCTAGCTCCGATATGTTGCTTGAAATACTCTGATCAACAAGTATTAGAGAATTTTCAATTGTATCAACTTTTTACTCTAGCAGCTGAATTTGATTATTGCTGCTGCTACCAATTAAGTTGCCAATGGCGTTCAATGCTTCTACAACGTCTATGCATTTGGTGTTGTTTAGCAGGTATCCAGTTACACAAACACACTGGTTGTCAACGTACTCAAAAGGATGTGGGCATTGGTACATTCCATTAACGTTTTCACTAAATTTTAGATCTTCGCTGCACAATCCGTATACAACAGACTGGTCATGACACAAATCACACTTAACAGTTTCGCTACCAATCATGGAAACGGAAACGCTATTCTACCCGAAGCGAGAAGTAGAGTCCACACAAATATCGAATTGAGTTACATTCAGCGAAATATGCACCAATATAGCCGAAGCGATGTATCCATTACTAGCGCTTTGAATTAAATTGCTTCCTGCTAACTTGCATTAACTGATTACAAACGTTACCGAAGATTCATTTACAACATTCGTCAGTCCAGATGAATTCATACTACTAATTCTGAACTGTACAAATGACTGTTAAATTATAAAACTTTCTTTTGGTTCAATTATCATACCTGAAATTTATTAGCCAGAAGCAACAAACGCTAAATTACATCTTAGAACGTCTACGTTACATGCTATGCAAAGAAGAGCTCCGGTTAGTACTTAAAATTTCATTGAAATATTAATATTCGAGTCGGTTATTGTTTAACCGTAGTTTGTGCTAAATCCAAATAGCGAAAATGCAGTCACTTATATGTTATTAACCGCGACATCAATCTTGGTCTATTGCGTTACATTTGTATAAACGAATAGGTTTATGTTAGTGGATTTCTAAGTTAGAAATATGTTATCGGTTACGATCTAATTGTTTAATGACTATAGTTTTTGACAATAATTATAGTAGTTACTATTTACTAAAATGTTATTGGAACATTAAGTGTAATAATTTTTGAATTGTAATTGCTTCAATATTATGATAGAAGACAACATTTATATATAAATGATTAAAATATTTGCAACAATTTAAAATCACTCAAAAGTCGCGGTTTCTCCCATTATATAACCACTTACTCAACACCGAGGTGGTATTTTTGTATCGAATCAGCAAGTAGTATCAAACAACCAAGACAGATGCATTATAATGCTATTTCTGCGACGTTTATTCACGTTCAACTATTATGAATAGAATATCTGGGAAAGCTAAGAATTTGTTATTACAAGAAGTTCATTGGTACTAATTTCCAATAAATATTCATCTCCTCGAATTTACCATTACCATTTTCAAAGTTATAAAATATAGATAAGTTATCTTCGACAACATCAATACTGTCCTGATACTGTAAAAAGTACTTTTCAGGTCCAAACTTTTCTCTCATAAGTCTCGATTAGGTCGAGTGCTAAAATTAGAAATAGTGATATAAATGCAAAAGATAATATAGTTAGTGCAATAAATGATTGTACCCTGATCTAAGGTACCTGAAACTGAAATTAAATACATTGCTATTGATTATTTTCAAAATACTTGTATTGAGCATCATCACCTTTATGGTGTGGGGAATTAATTTATAGGTACGTTAACACCTATGTATGTATAATATAATGCAAGTATTCACAGGAAGTTCTCTTTGTAATTCGAGGGTTCTTGAAAATATATTCGCATCTCACTTTGACTTGGGGCTATGATAGTTGGATCGTTTATCAAAAACTAATAGATTAAAGTATGAGCAAAATATTTAAAGAAGCAAATTAAAGAGAAAAATTGAATCACTAGATTGATTATTAAAGTAGAGGAAAATATTCTGCCATCGAATGATGGTAATTGTAGCATGTGTAAATGCACATGTTATGGGCTAAGATAGCTATCAGTTACGCGTGTGGAAATGGGAATTTCAGATGCTGAGCGAGGACTATTTTATATTATTTTACCGCGGAATCCAAGTATATTTTTTGTTAAAAGATGTATCAGGGCGCTTATTAACTATAACAGTACTGCCAAAGTGATCTTCTGCAGTCGGGGTCCATGCCACCGTCCATATCCTGCTCGGCTCCGAAATAAGTGATTGAACTGCAGAAGCGACATCATATCCAGTCTCCTACTCCTCTTATTCTCTTGCTTTTCTGTCATCTCACTTTGACTTGGCACTTTCCCACTGGGCAAGTATGGGTCCCGTTAATTTGTGCGCTTCCCTTCTGATACCATTATCTGAAACTCGCTTGGACTTTCGTGCTCATTGAGAGCTTTTCGAGGTGTCGACTCTTCTTCACACTTTACTGTGTATTTTTGCTCCGTCAATCACAGCCAGAAGCTAGAATGACCCAGTATCCATTGAAATTTACTTCGCTCGGCATTATCATCGACTCTATCACTGTTTTTAAGTTACGCCAGGAATTAAACGTTTAACTTGGAGCATGCGCATTTACCACTATCGGCATCATACGGGCACTTCGGCTTTGCCTTCGATTCGAATAAGAAGACGGACGCATTCTTCAACAGTACAAATGAGATAGTTATATTAGTCGGCTTCGCACATAGCTTAACTCAAGTTTTCAGAGAAAGCCCTGATTAAATATGCACTGTGCAGCTGCAAAAAGTTATAAGTTGAAAACTGAAGCAACAATCAAATTGAAGTTTAGAAGTAATTTTTACAGTCGTACATTAAATATACCGCGAACATTAAATATACCGTGAATGGGACCTCTGTCCGGATGTCGTCTATAATATATACGTAGCGCACGCCAGAGGGAAACGGTGTTTAGGTAACCGTTGCCGATTTTATGTCTACGGTGACATGCAGGCAGACCACGCCAACAGCTAGCCGCTGCGCCGTCTACCCAGCTGCTACGTATAGATCACGGCATTAGTGAAATAGATTTACGTGGTACATTTGCACTAGTTGGGATCCTGGGGAATAGTATGGTAGACGTTGTCGCCACCGTTTAACGAGACTGGCACTCATATTTGAGCACTTATAAAATCTAGGCGTCCCGCTGAAGAATGCCACTGTTATTTTATAATTCTCGTTAGATATTACATTCGGCGGACACACGGCCAGGGCCCTGTGGTAACTACGACAGTCGTATGCATATATGGAATCGTATTTGAGTTGGTAGCAAATGATAAAATATGACAAATATAACTTTTAGAGAAATCTCTACGAACCTCACATGCAGAAGTAACAACGTCTCTAATGCGTACGTAATAAATTTCTTTCCTTCGCGGAATCTGGTCTGTTTTCCAATTAAGTTATGCAAGAATTTTTCGAATCTGGCGCAGATTTGATGGGAGTATATTTAGAGCCCTGCCGGAGATAACTGTTATCTGAAATGCAGACCCGCTCGCTTGATAAAATCCAACGATTGAAATATACAACAGCAGAAACCGCGAATTAAGCCAGATTTCTACCTTTGATATTTGTACGTGTGGAAGAAAATAAGTGAGAATGGCACTAGTATCAGAGCGTTCCTTTTTGTAAACGCGAAGAGTTAACAAGAGTGTAGTCTTCGCCCGCGTCCGAAATCCAGTCTAGTGCAGTTGGAGTTGAATTATAATTATAACATCTGTGAGACTTAATGAAAGATTTCGAGCTGTACAAAAATTTACTCAATAACGAGATGAATGTCAGATCGAATGAAAACTCACGGTATTATTTAATTTAAATATCTCACTCGGTCCTCCTTTAATTCGTTCCGGCTGTATTTAATTCCTCATGCTTGGTTAGAGCTTCCTTTTGTGCTTATTTGTGCAATTACGTGACATAGTTAAAGTCAATCATCTTTGTGACAGTACTATTGGAGTTGATAAAGTTGGGCGACCTAGTCTTGTGGCTTTCGTGGCCGATTGGTTTTTGGTTTTTGGGTTGTGTTCGTATCTTAGTTTATGTTAGGTTGGTGTTTGTTTGGTGATTTTGTGCTTTAGGTGTATCTTAGGTGACCAGCATGATCATTTGTAGGAAGTTAGTCATTATTTTATTTGCTTCATTCATTACTTACCTCATTGTCGTTATTTTAGGTTGTTCTTTTCATGTTCTTTTTTGTTATTTATCTTTTGATTGTTTTTATGTCTTTTTGGTCAATTTATTTTCTATTCAGTTATTATTTTATGGCTGGGAGCTGCGAACCGCTTAGGTCGTGGGAGATTACGACGTTGTCGCCATCTCTGTTCTGGAATTCTTCATAGAATTGGGAATAGCGCATATTAACATATTTATCGCATATTATGCCCTTGCCAAATTTGGTAAAATTATAGTTGAAGCTAAATAACGTTATCATTAATACACATGACACAAGGTTCGGGAATATGCTGTTATAAATGATTTTAAACGAAAATCAAAACCTCAAAATCTCATTTGTGATGTGTTATTTAAAATATTTATTATAAAATATAATGAGAATTTGTGAGAATTTACCGCAATCTATTAACAGAGAAGCGAATGGCGTATGTTAATAGCAGTTCCAATATCACTTTTCCAATATCTCTATTGAACAGAAGTCGAGCTAGTATATATTTATATCGCAATAATGAATAAAATATTTGAAATACACTACATTTTCTAAAATATAATAGATATCACGTCGTCGTCCACGCACAAATATATTTGCCATCAGTTTGTTTACCACAAACTGAACATTTTGGATTTGTGTCATCTTATTTAGTATAGTAACAATAACCTTATAATACATTTTTTGATACTGAATTTACAGAAGTTTTAATTTAATTAATTTAATTTTGTAAATTGCTTATTTAAGAATTAATTGATCCAATCTGCGTTGTTAATATTGAGACTTTTACTGCTTTGTATTGACTTGCTAAATGTAATCAACGATTTTATGAGCCTATGTGGTATTCTTAATGGTGTCTTTATCTTCGCTAATTGTATAAAGATGAAAGTCAAAAACATTTGAAATCGAATAAACAAACAAACATACATATACTATGAACAATAGTGTATGTCTAAGCCTTAATACATTCGCCTCGTAGAGACTGTTTCATTTTTGAGGAAATTATCATTTAGCGTTGATACTGCAATTATAAATAGTTATATTACATAAGGTTGGTGCTTTGTAATATTTTAGAGGTCAAAAATCAATATTTTAATGATATTTTTACCTTTTTTCATTAGAGGAGTGTATTATGAATTTATAAAATTAATAATTACATATTTTAATGAATAAAAATGAATATCATCTTAATTTATGACTCATAAATGAAAAGTGTGGAATCTTTTTCACCGGCGTTTATAGTAATATATATATATATATATATATCTCACTTCCTCGAGACGGCACAAACAGACTTCATTGAGACTTTCGAAAGCAAAACATAGGCTCTCGCACGCCAGTGTTTCCACTTTCAAAACGGGCTCAACCCGTCATTTATGCCCACTCAGTAAGGACCCAACAGGGCCCTCACGGAGTCGTCAGCGAACCAGTTTTACCTGATTCGCTAACTTAATTTCCAGAAACTGGTTCTCGCGTCTCAGTTTCTCTTTGCTCGTTATTTCCTTCGGCTTGCACGGGAGGTTGTTCCGTTGTATTGGCATTGCTTGGTGGTGGTTGCCTTTGATGCACTGTTTCATTAACTTGATTAGGTACCTGGGGTCCTTCTTAGTTTATTTGATTTTGCAAATTCCTAATTTCGGGGTATATTGCCGGTATATATCTTCCTTAGCTCTCTATTGTTAGATAAACTATTTCTGATATTCCATTTGGAGCTTCTTCTTCTAGGCTTTCGTTAAGATTGGCTTGGTTTCCTATTTTGCGTCAGTAATCGTTTTTTATTCATTTTGACCATCTTTTGGCAATGATTTGACAGGCTTTTCTAAGACAGGTTATTTATCCTCTTTCTTTTTCTAAGTTTCCTTTTGAGGAGACTTTGCGTTCGATTGGGGCATTTTAGTGGTCTTTTGATCTTGTGACTTTTAGACTGGGGCTTTTTCTCTTTCTGCTTCTGAGCGTCCTTAAGCTTCGTTTTGTCAGGCGCTTTTTCTTCGATATTCTTCGTAGGTTCAGCTTTCTAACTTACTTCAGTCTTTTTCTTCTCGTTTTCAGGCTGGGCTTCGGCATTGTTTGTCTTTTAAGTGATCTTCTTGTCGTCATGCTTCTTTTTGGTTTCTTTGAATTTACGCATCACTGCCGCTGTATAAAATTAACTTTACAATTCTCTTTACAATTTGGCGATCTTCTCTTTGAGAGACTAAATTTTCCTAATAATATCTTAATGATATTTTCTATTATATTATGTAAATAATTAAAAAATAGTAAAAATGTATGTTCTTAAGAACTTTAAGTTGATAATATAACTTATAACTTTTGTTTAAAATCTAAGTATATTAACAATATTGTAGTAAACAACAGCATGATTGTGTCTCAAAAATCTAGTAACATATTTATATTTACTAAAACAATCTCGCAAGCAACATTGGAACTCGATATTAGTAATGTAAATAACTTTGCAGTTTTCGGAATTATCAACAATAATTATTAATACATATTTAGCTCTACTATTAACGTTTCGATAAAGTTTCAAATAGTATATGGATCTCTAATATGTTCAACATGTAATTTAAAAGTTAATGGATCGACATTAATATTTAATGCAGCTGGTTAGTGTTTATCAACTTTAATGCAAAATTCTTTGAACGAAATCTTAATGTTAAAATCTCATATATAGTTTAGGTTTAATTCATATAAATGTAGTGGGCTTGTATATAATATAATTAATAATATTTAATATAATTTAGAGAATATTTCCATAATTGGGTTCAATTTCTATGATAATAATGATAATGGTAACATTGTTTCTATATTGAAAATACCATTATAAATTCAAATTAATGCAGTGAAGGTTTGCAGTTCAATAATTAATTAAGTTGGAATACATAACTATTCTTTGATCTCACTCACCTAATAGTTGATTTTAGAATGTTATTAAATATGTTCAAATAGTATTCCTGTGTATGGTATTTGCTTAGACAAATTAATTAACGGGACAGTTAATTTAAATTACACAGAAAGCTGTGTGCACCCATTTATATTTAATGATTCGCAATGTGTGTGTTCAGAAGGCTATATTTACAACGAGAGTATTTGTGTTAATATTATTAACTAATTCACTAATGTGGAACAATATCTTAGTAATAATATTTCAAGCATTACTGACAAAATATTGCAACTTTCGCAAAACATAAGTCAAGCTATATAATAATTAGAAAGTAATTTATAACATAATATTACAAAAGTATAAACAGATATTTCATCTGTTAACTCTTCTTTCAGTTAACAACTTTCACAATTAAATACCACTATATACAAATCATATTTGTAAATGAACTAAACGATATAATCTATAGATAAAGACTTACAGAGTTTAAATGTAACTGTGGCAAATAATCAACTTCAATCCATATACAATCTGCAGTAAATTAATTCGACACTTAGTAATAGAATTACGTAATAAACAACGCAGATTGGATCAATTAATTCTTAAATAAGCAATTTACAAAATTAAATTAATTAAATTAAAACTTCTGTAAATTCAGTATCAAAAAATGTATTATAAGGTTATTGTTACTATACTAAATAAGATGACACAAATCCAACATGTAGAGTTTGTAGTAAACAAACTGATGGCAAATATATTTGTGCGTGGACGATGTGATATCTATTATATTTTAGAAAATGTAGTGTATTTCAAATATTTTATTCATTATTGCGATATAAATATATACTAGCTCGACTTCTGTTCAATAGAGATATTGGAAAAGTGATATTGGAACTGCTATTAACATACGCCATTCGCTTCTCTGTTAATAGATTGCGGTAAATTCTCACAAATTCTCATTATATTTTATAATAAATATTTTAAATAACACATCACAAATGAGATTTTGAGGTTTTGATTTTCGTTTAAAATCATTTATAACAGCATATTCCCGAACCTTGTGTCATGTGTATTAATGATAACGTTATTTAGCTTCAACTATAATTTTACCAAATTTGACAAGGGCATAATATGCGATAAATATGTTAATATGCGCTATTCCCATACTTATATTTCAACTCCAACTACACAAGACTGGATTTCGGACGCGGGCGAGGACTACACTCTTGTTAACTCTTCGCGTTGACAAATAGGAACGCTCTGATACTAGTGCCTTTCTCACTTATTTTCTTCCACACGTACAAATATCAAAGGTAGAAATCTGGCTTAATTCGCGGTTTCTGCTGTTGTATATTTCAATCGTTGGATTTTATCAAGCGAGCGGGTCTGCATTTCAGATAACAGTTATCTCCGGCAGGGCTCTAAATATACTCCCATCAAATCTGCGCCAGATTCGAAAAATTCTTGCATAACTTAATTGGAAAACAGACCAGATTCCGCGAAGGAAAGAAATTTATTACGTACGCATTAGAGACGTTGTTACTTCTGCATGTGAGGTTCGTAGAGATTTCTCTAAAAGTTATATTTGTCATATTTTATCATTTGCTACCAACTCAAATACGATTCCATATATGCATACGACTGTTGTAGTTACCACAGGGCCCTGGCCGTGTGTCCGCCGAATGTAATATCTAACGAGAATTAAAAATAACAGTGGCATTCTTCAGCGGAACGCCTAGATTTTATAAATGCTCAAATATGAGTGCCCGTCACACTAAACGGTGGCGACAACGTCTACCATTATATTCCCCAGGATCCTAACTAGTGCAAATGTACCACGTAAATCTATTTCACTAATGCCGTGATCTATACGTAGCAGCCGTGGAGACGGCGCAGCGGCTAGCTGTTGGCGTGGTCTGCCTGCATGTCAGTTGAACTCAGCACGATCTTATTGCAGCACTACCCGTCAAACACCCGCCGAAGTTGAGCCCAACGTACGGCCAATTTATATCAAGCAAAAACAACGCTCTAGATGACCATATAACGAATAAAGATCCTGGGATAGTCTTATATTAGATGGGAAATGCCGCTGTGATGATATCAACAACGGAAAACCACACTTCTTTGATATGAGCATAACCCAACGCGGCCAAACCATAAACAGAGAATACACTCAAAAACTCGAAACCCACTCAACTAACTATGAAGTCCACACAAGCCAAATACACCCAATAATTCTTAGCGACCAACGCACAATCCACCCAGAATCCCTCAAGAAAATTAACTAATTTTGTCGTATAAACAAATTCCTACGTTCAACAGCTCGATCTATTATCAAATCTCACGGAAACAGAACCCGACCCTACTATGAAGCTGCCAAATAGCATGCAGAAAAACTCCAGTTATAGTTCACCTACGCAGATAACCACGATATCTTCTATGAAGAATTCCAGAACAGAGATGGCGACAACGTCGTAATCTCCCACGACCTAAGCGGTTCGCAGCTCCCAGCCATAAAATAATAACTGAATAGAAAATAAATTGACCAAAAAGACATAAAAACAATCAAAAGATAAATAACAAAAAAGAACATGAAAAGAACAACCTAAAATAACGACAATGAGGTAAGTAATGAATGAAGCAAATAAAATAATGACTAACTTCCTACAAATGATCATGCTGGTCACCTAAGATACACCTAAAGCACAAAATCACCAAACAAACACCAACCTAACATAAACTAAGATACGAACACAACCCAAAAACCAAAAACCAATCGGCCACGAAAGCCACAAGACTAGGTCGCCCAACCTTATCAACTCCAATAGTACTGTCACAAAGATGATTGACTTTAACTATGTCACGTAATTGCACAAATAAGCACAAAAGGAAGCTCTAACCAAGCATGAGGAATTAAATACAGCCTGAACGAATTAAAGGAGGACCGAGTGAGATATTTAAATTAAATAATACCGTGAGTTTTCATTCGATCTGACATTCATCTCGTTATTGAGTAAATTTTTGTACAGCCCGAAATCTTTCATGAAGTCTCACAGATGTCATACTTATAATTCAACTCCAACTGCACTAGACTGGATTTCGGACGCGGGCGAAGACTACACTCTTGTTAACTCTTCGCGTTTACAAAAAGGAACGCTCTGATACTAGTGCCTTTCTCACTTATTTTCTTCCACACGCACAAATATCAAAGGTAAAAATCTGGCTTAATTCGCGGTTTCTGCTGTTGTATATTTCAATCGTTGGATTTTATCAAGCGAGCGGGTCTGCATTTCAGATAACCATTATCTCCGGCAGGGCTCTAAATATACTCCCATCAAATCTGCGCCAGATTCGAAAAATTCTTGCATAACTTAATTGGAAAACAGACCAGATTCCGCGAAGGAAAGAAATTTATTACGTACGCGTTAGAGACGTTGTTACTTCTGCATGTGAGGTTCGTAGAGATTTCTCTAAAAGTTATATTTGTCATATTTTATCATTTGCTACCAACTCAAATACGATTCCATATATGCATACGACTGTCGTAGTTACCACAGGGCCCTGGCCGTGTGTCCGCCGAATGTAATATCTAACGAGAATTAAAAATAACAGTGGCATTCTTCAGCGGAACGCCTAGATTTTATAAATGCTCAAATATGAGTGCCCGTCACACTAAACGGTGGCGACAACGTCTACCATTATATTCCCCAGGATCCTAACTAGTGCAAATGTACCACGTAAATCTATTTCACTAATGCCGTGATCTATACGTAGCAGCTGGGTAGACGGCGCAGTGGCTAGCTGTTGGCGTGGTCTGCCTGCATGTCACCGTAGACATAAAATCGGCAACGGTTACCTAAACACCGTTTCCCTCTGGCGTGCGCTACGTATATATTATAGACGACATCCGGACAGAGGTCCCATTCACGGTATATTTAATGTTCGCGGTATATTTAATGTACGACTGTAAAAATTACTTCTAAACTTCAATTTGATTGTTGCTTCAGTTTTCAACTTATAACTTTTTGCAGCTGCACAGTGCATATTTAATCAGGGCTTTCTCTGAAAACTTGAGTTAAGCTATGTGCGAAGCCGACTAATATAACCATCCCCTTTGAACTGTTGAAGAATGCGTCCGTCTTCTTATTCGAATCGAAGGCAAAGCCGAAGTGCCCGTATGATGCCGATAGTGGTAAATGCGCATGCTCCAAGTTAAACGTTTAATTCCTGGCGTAACTTAAAAACAGTGATAGAGTCGATGATAATGCCGAGCGAAGTAAATTTCAATGGATACTGGGTCATTCTAGCTTCTGGCTGTGATTGACGGAGCAAAAATACACAGTAAAGTGTGAAGAAGAGTCGACACCTCGAAAAGCTCTCAATGAGCACGAAAGTCCAAGCGAGTTTCAGATAATGGTATCAGAAGGGAAGCGCACAAATTAACGGGACCCATACTTGCCCAGTGGGAAAGTGCCAAGTCAAAGTGAGATGACAGAAAAGCAAGAGAATAAGAGGAGTAGGAGACTGGATATGATGTCGCTTCTGCAATTCAATCACTTATTTCGGAGCCGAACAGGATATGGACGGTGGCATGGACCCCGACTGCAGAAGATCACTTTGGCAGTACTGTTATAGTTAATAAGCGCCCTGATACATCTTTTAACAGATAATATTCTTGGATTCCGCGGTAAAATAATATAAAATAGTCCTCGCTCAGCATCTGAAATTCCCATTTCCACACGCGTAACTGATAGCTATCTTAGCCCATAACATGTGCATTTACACATGCTACAATTACCATCATTCGATGGCAGAATATTTTCCTCTACTTTAATAATCAATCTAGTGATTCAATTTTTCTCTTTGATTTGTTCTTCAAATGTTTGCTTATACTATTAATCTATCAATTTTTCGATACACGATCCTAATTATCATGGCGCTCACGGAACCGGTTCAGATAGCAATTATTGCATCAATAAGATAAGCTGCCTAGCTCCTCATATGAATTTTTGGTTGAAGTTTCCTTACTTATAACCAAATTTATTCTTAATTTCTAATTATCAACTTTATGTCTCAGAAACAATATAACTAAGATTGACCTAAGATATTTGAACTATATTGGATCCATATTGACATATTACGTGAAAAAATTATGTATAATTACCAAAAGCATGCTGTTTCTCTTAAATTATGTAAATTATTATTTACTTGATTAACGATCTTTGAATTATAATGGAAAAGTATCCCCATTTGTTATAAATTAATCTTAAGATTACATTATTTTATTGGTTGTAACTAAAGTCAAATCATGATTAAGTTTTCCAATTTCTTAATTAAAGTAGTTTTACCAGTTATTAAGAATATATCAATTTATTTAGAATACTAATTTTAGTATTTATAGCCTCTTTTCCCTTGATATTGCTTTTATCAATGAGTATATTTTCAGTGTTCGGATAATATTTCATTTTACAATAATATTTCATTTTAATATTTCATTTTTTGGGATAACTTTTGGCGAGGAATTTACATATATTCTTAAAAGTATTTTATAAATGAATTTTATGATAAAATTAAATTTCACTGGTTCTAACTTGACTTCTTCCAGAGCTATGTTGTTTTTGCTTGATATAAATTGGCCGTACGTTGGGCTCAAGTTCTGCTGGTGTTTGACAGGTAGTACTGCAATGAGATCGTACTGAGTTCAACTGACATGCAGGCAGACCACGCCAACAGCTAGCTGCTGCGCCGTCTCCACGGCTGCTACGTATAGATCACGGCATTAGTGAAATAGATTTACGTGGTACATGTGCACTAGTTAGGATCCTGGGGAATATAATGGTAGACGTTGTCGCCACCGTTTAACGAGACTGGCACTCATATTTGAGCACTTATAAAATCTAGGCGTCCCGCTGAAGAATTCCACTGTTATTTTATAATTCTCGTTAGATATTACATTCGGCGGACACACGGCCAGGGCCCTGTGGTAACTACGACAGTCGTATGCATATATGGAATCGTATTTGAGTTGGTAGCAAATGATAAAATATGACAAATATAACTTTTAGAGAAATCTCTACGAACCTCACATGCAGAAGTAACAACGTCTCTAACGCGTACGTAATAAATTTCTTTCCTTCGCGGAATCTGGTCTGTTTTCCAATTAAGTTATGCAAGAATTTTTCGAATCTGGCGCAGATTTGATGGGAGTATATTTAGAGCCCTGCCGGGGATAACAGTTATCTGAACAGCGGACCCGCTCGCTTGATAAAATCCAATGATTGAAATATACAAGAGATGAAGAGAGAAGGAGTTTCTGGAAATTAAGTTAGCGAATCAGGTAAAACTGGTCCGCTGACGACTCAGTGAGGGCCCTGTTGGGTCTTTACTGAGTGAGTACAGGTACAGTACTGGTTGAATACATACATAGGTGTTAACGTACCTATAAATTAATTCCCCACACCATAAAGGTGATGATGCTCAATACAAGTATTTTGAAAATAATCAATAGCAATGTATTTAATATCAGTTTCAGGTACCTTAGATCAGGGTACAATCATTTATTGCACTAACTATATTATCTTTTGCATTTATATCACTATTTCTAATTTTAGCACTCGACCTAATCGAGACTTATGAGAGAAAAGTTTGGACCTGAAAAGTCCTTTTTACAGTATCAGGACTGTATTGATGTTGTCGAAGTTAACTTATCTAAATTTTATAGCTTTGAAAATGGTAATGGTAAATTCGAGGAGATGAATATTTATTGGAAATTAGTACCAATGAACTTCTTGTAATAACAAATTCTTAGCTTTCCCAGATATTCTATTCATAATAGTTGAACGTGAATAAACGTCGCAGAAATAGCATTATAATGCATCTGTCTTGGTTGTTTGATACTACTTGCTGATTCGATACAAAAATACCACCTCGGTGTTGAGTAAGTGGTTATATAATGGGAGAAACCGCGACTTTTGAGTGATTTTAAATTGTTGCAAATATTTTAATCATTTATATATAAATGTTGTCTTCTATCATAATATTGAAGCAATTACAATTCAAAAATTATTACACTTAATGTTCCAATAACATTTTAGTAAATAGTAACTACTATAATTATTGTCAAAAACTATAGTCATTAAACAATTAGATCGTAACCGATAACATATTTCTAACTTAGAAATCCACTAACATAAACCTATTCGTTTATACAAATGTAACGCAATAGACCAAGATTGATGTCGCGGTTAATAACATATAAGTGACTGCATTTTCGCTATTTGGATTTAGCACAAACTACGGTTAAACAATAACCGACTCGAATATTAATATTTCAATGAAATTTTAAGTACTAACCGGAGCTCTTCTTTGCATAGAATGTAACGTAGACGTTCAAAGATGTAATTTAGTGTTTGTTGCTTCTGGCTAATAAATTTCAGGTATGATAATTGAACCTATAGGAAGTGTTGCTATTTAACAGTCATTTGTACAGTTCAGAATTAGTAGTATGAATTCATCTGGGTTGACGAATGTTGTAAATGAATCTTCGTTAAAGTTTGTAATAAGTTAGTGCAAGCTAGCAGGAAGCAATTTAATTCAAAGCGCTAGTAATGGATACATCGCTTCGGCTATATTGGCGCATATTTCGCTGAATGTAACTCAATTCGATATTTGTGTGGACTCTACTTCTCGCTTCGGGTAGAATAGCGTTTCCGTTTCCATGATTGGTAGCGAAACTGTTAAGTGTGATTTGTGTCATGACCAGTCTGTTGTATACGGATTGTGCAGCGAAGATCTAAAATTTAGTGAAAACGTTAATGGAATGTACCAATGCCCACATCCTTTTGAGTACGTTGACAACCAGTGTGTTTGTGTAACTGGATACCTGCTAAACAACACCAAATGCATAGATGTTGTAGAAGCATTGAATGCCATTGGCAACTTAATTGGTAGCAGCAGCAATAATCAAATTCAGCTGCTAGAGTAAAAAGTTGATACAATTGAAAATTCTCTAATACTTGTTGATCAGAGTATTTCAAGCAACATATCGGAGCTAGAGAACAGAATACTATCGAACTATTCTAAATCTGATAATAACTTGCTAATAAATACGTCGACTTTGGACAACAGAATTTATTAAAACATTTCTTTAGTTAACAACGATATATTAATGAAGCAGATTATAGCTGACTCAAACTTGTTTTCCAACACCACTGTTTTGGACTGGAGAATATTCAACAACTTTTCGAAGTTATTAAATAATATGAATAATTTTAAAGTATACTATAATGATTCACTCTTAATTGAACAACTGTTTTAGTAAGTATGCGGTAGAAGATTAATTGAGTTGAGAGGTTTATTTTATGTTATTAATTTTGTTGAAACGAAATAATGTTAAGCTTGTCAGTATTTCCACTTCGCAAATAA
Organism: Hexamita inflata; assembly: GCA_963988835.1. Lineage (NCBI taxonomy): Eukaryota > Fornicata > Diplomonadida > Hexamitidae > Hexamita > Hexamita inflata. The sequence continues at coordinate 61,601 of CAXDID010000865.1, read as the reverse complement.
TTAACAAAATTCTCGAAAACGACTTCAACCATTTAATAGGTAAATTACTATTTTTGTGTTCAATATATATTAAAACATATTATTCGTATTTTAAATCACTTTATTCATTTTTTATAAATGTGTGTGTACCCTCTTATGTCATTTTATTCACTAATATGCGTTTTATAACACTCTGGACACAAATGATATCCTTTGCACGAACACACATATCTGCTATTACATTATTTGCAGCCGACACATTACGCACTTACTTTTGTATATACATGATAGTGTTTATATGCTTCTATTACTGGTCCTTTAATTGGGCTTACTACTGGTTGGTTACAACCTTCAATTTTTCGTGGTGTAGCTTTAATTTCTTATTTTGTTAGATTTATTTTCATTTAATCAATTATGCTTTCAACATAATCCGTTATTTTAATTTCTTTATATTCTGGATGCAATAATTTCATCAAAGAAAACCCATTAACTAATATTACTTACATAAAATTAATTATTAATGGTAATGCAAAAAGTAGAAAACTTTAACCATGATATATACAAAATCAAAATTTGTGAAATAACCCTGTTAAATGTAAGAATTTGTAAGTTCTCGTGGTATTCCCAGAGAACAACCTGAAATAGTTCGTTACTACAATAATAATTATAAAGGAGTTGATTACGTAGACCAACTTACAAAAATATTAAGTTTCCAGGACGATGTACTCGTTGGACCACAAGGATGTTTATTTATTTTATGTAAGTAATATTAGTTAATGGGTTTTCTTTGATGAAATTATTGCATCCAGAATAGAAAGAAATTAAAATAACGGATTATGTTGAAAGCATAATTGATTAAATGAAAATAAATCTAACAAAATATGAAATTAAAGCTACACCACGAAAAATTGAAGGTTGTAACCAACCAGTAGTAAGCCCAATTAAAGGACCAGTAATAGAAGCATATGAACACTATCATGTATATACAAAAGTAAGTGCGTAATGTGTCGGCTGCAAATAATGTAATAGCAGATATGTGTGTTCGTGCAAAGGATATCATTTGTGTCCAGAGTGTTATAAAACGCATATTAGTGAATAAAATGACATAAGAGGGTACACACACATTTATAAAAAATGAATAAAGTGATTTAAAATACGAATAATATGTTTTAATATATATTGAACACAAAAATAGTAATTTACCTATTAAATGGTTGAAGTCGTTTTCGAGAATTTTGTTAATTATTTGCGAAGTGGAAATACTGACAAGCTTAACATTATTTCGTTTCAACAAAATTAATAACATAAAATAAACCTCTCAACTCAATTAATCTTCTACCGCATACTTACTAAAACAGTTGTTCAATTAAATTTAACATAAATTGCTGAATAATAACAAAATATAATTAACAATCTAACATAATAAATTAACTGCTCGAGTAATGCTGGTTATTAGATGGTAAATGGATCTTGTGTTCTAGTTTCATGTGCTATTTCAGGTTAATAAAGAATAAATGGAGTTTGCACATGCACAAATATAAATGCTTATATTTCTGGAAGCTCGTGCATCTGTCCGATAAATTCTTCTTTAGTAGGAAACACCTGCACGTGCCCAGCCAATTCTGTGTTGGTTAATAATGTCTGCACATGTAATGTAATAGCGGGCTAGGTTATGAATAGCGGGGTATGCAAGTGTCAAACCACTGGCGCTTTTGTTGATAATGGAGCATGCTCTTGTGGGGTAAATAGCACAAATACATCGAATACCTGCGGCTGCCCAAGCGGAGCTAGTTTGGTAACTGGAGTTTGCACATGCTCAAATATAAATGCTTATATTTCTGGAAGCTCGTGCATCTGTCCGATAAATTCTTCTCTTTAGTAGGAAAACTGCACGTGCCCAGCCAATTCTGTGTTGGTTAATAATGTCTGCACATGTAATGTAATAGCGGGCTAGGTTATGAATAGCGGGTATGCAAGTGTCAAACCACCGGCGCTTTTGTTGATAATGGAGCATGCTCTTGTGGGGTAAATAGCACAAATACATCGAATACCTGCGGCTGCCCAAGCGGAGCTAGTTTGGTAACTGGAGTTTGCACATGCTCAAATATAAATGCTTATATTTCTGGAAGCTCGTGCATCTGTCCGATAAATTCTTCTTTAGTAGGAAACACCTGCACGTGCCCAGCCAATTCTGTGTTGGTTAATAATGTCTGCACATGTAATGTAATAGCGGGCTAGGTTATGAATAGCGGGGTATGCAAGTGTCAAACCACCGGCGCTTTTGTTGATAATGGAGCATGCTCTTGTGGGGTAAATAGCACAAATACATCGAATACCTGCGGCTGCCCAAGCGGAGCTAGTTTGGTAACTGGAGTTTGCACATGCTCAAATATAAATGCTTATATTTCTGGAAGCTCGTGCATCTGTCCGATAAATTCTTCTTTAGTAGGAAACACCTGCACGTGCCCAGCCAATTCTGTGTTGGTTAATAATGTCTGCACATGTAATGTAATAGCGGGCTAGGTTATGAATAGCGGGGTATGCAAGTGTCAAACCACTGGCGCTTTTGTTGATAATGGAGCATGCTCTTGTGGGGTAAATAGCACAAATACATCGAATACCTGCGGCTGCCCAAGCGGAGCTAGTTTGGTAACTGGAGTTTGCACATGCTCAAATATAAATGCTTATATTTCTGGAAGCTCGTGCATCTGTCCGATAAATTCTTCTTTAGTAGGAAACACCTGCACGTGCCCAGCCAATTCTGTGTTGGTTAATAATGTCTGCACATGTAATGTAATAGCGGGCTAGGTTATGAATGGCGGGGCATGCAAGTGTCAAACTACCGGCGCTTTTGTTGATAATGGAGTATGCTCTTGTGGGGTAAATGCATTGAATGTGTCAGATACCTGTACATGCCCAACAAATTCTTCATTGGTAAACAATGTTTGTACCTGTAATACAATAGCAGGCCAATCAATAGTTAATGGAGCATGCCAGTGTCCCACTGGATAATATATTGTTAACAATACTTGCAAATAAGAAAATTATTAAATTAATATTTCTAACTTCCAGTGCAGCTAATAAATATTCAATCAATAGTTCGATATATAAGGTATAACACATTAAATCACAGTTTCCGGCAACTTCAGCGCTGGTTATGTATTCAGCTCAGCCACAGTTATTCAAAATGCTTTAATAGACATTTCAGACAACGTTTATTCGACAACTGTTAGTCCACTATTTCAGTCTCAAAGCACTTTCTAGAACCTGAAAATTCAGTTTGGAACATAAACCTTCAATAGCGGTTCGTTGCTTCTGTCATCGTCTTCAGTCTCAATAAATCAGATGAATATCATTTCGAGACCAGGTAGCCAGCTTACAGTTAGCTCTGCCAAATTGTTGAATGTCTTTACATCATCATCAAGTAGCGCTAGTATTGCCAACCTACTCATAAGTTTATCCGTTGCCTCTTCCAGTGGAAACATCACATTAATCAACAACATTAATGGCGTGTTAAATGTCTCAGGGTACCAGGTTCTGGGAACTTACACTAGTACTGGATCAGTTGCAATGCTAGGGCTAAATGTAAATTCTGCAACCGTGAACGTGAACGAAGTAAACTTCAAGCCAACTGTCTTCAATGTTGGAAACTGTTCCTCGTATCTCTTCGGAAATGCTGCAACAACAAGCACAATATATGTTAATAATTTTGCTGTAATACTTGGAAGCAGCTCCAACTTCTTACTTCTTGGTTCCATCTCAACAACTTCAAATAGTTCTAATTATTATTTATTTGGAGGAACAATTGCGTATATTAACAGTAATTCAGTTGTTAACATTAATAATGTAATTCTCGACTCATACCAACAGTTTAGCACAAGCTATGTCAGCTACTCCGGTTTTCTTGTGGGATATAGTAAACTAGCTGGCTCGAGCATTACAATATAGAACGTGTGTCTTTAACAGAACATGACGAGCACAACATTAAAATTTTACTAATTTGGTCTTATCGGATACAATGGAAATTCTTCCATTTAAAACATTAATATTGCCCTCGCCGTTCAAGGAACGTACTTCTAATATTTTGGTATCATTGGATTTCAATAAGCTTCTGCTTACTCTGAGGTCGTAAATTCCAGAACTTCAGTCAGCATAATTTCTAGCACTGGGTATTACATCGGTTCTCTCTTTGGTTGGGAAGCTGCGTAGAACTGCTTGGTATAAAACGTGAGTGTAGTCGGAGGAAAAATCAGTTCTGGTACAACAAATTAAGTTGGTGGGTTCATCGGTTAGTAAACTTAAAACTTAACAATTCAGAATTCTTCAATATAGCTAACCAATATTTCCGGTTCAAGTGTTATTGGAGGGTTCGTCGGCTGGTAATAATAAAATTTAACGGTTATGAATTCTTCTATATAACAGACTAATATTTCTGGTTCATCATCAGATGTAGGTGGGTTCGTAGGTCACTAATATTAAAATTTAACAATCCAGAATTCTTCACTACTGTAGATTAACATCTCCGGATAGAGTTAAGTTGGTGGGTTCGTCGGCTATTAAGAAAAATCGGTGTATTTAACAAATTCAAAGATCCAGTCTGCGCGTCTTTCTTCGACTGGTCTTAATATTGGAATTGTCGTTGGCGTCTTTTTCAGTGGTAGTACCGTCTATTACACAAATTCCTCGTCCGCTTAAATTTACGTGAATAATACTTTAAAACCAAATTGTGCAGCTTTGTCTAACTGGTAAACAGGATGTTGAATGAGAATTAATAGATATATATTATATATTTAATAGATATATATTATATATTTAATAGATTTATATTATATATTTAATAGATATATTGTTTAGCAAAAAGCGCATACTATTTTGTTTATTTTCAAAAAACTTAATTTGGAGCGATAACTAAAAATAAATGTTCGAGTTAGTTTTAGCTAATAAAAAATACTACTAGTATTACTAGAATAAATACTGGGCACTATTTATGGCAGGATAAATTTTCATTTTTGTGTATGAATCTATGAGTATACTCATATTAATATGCGCTCTCTTGCAAACAATATTAATTTAATTTCAAATATTAATGTCACCTTCCTTTTTTCTGTGTCAAAATTCAATCCAGTTTTGGGATAATAATCGAGTTTAAACAACTAACAGAAGCTTTGGCGCAACCCCAAGTAATTTGTGAATTACGATGGTATTTTTATGAACTAAATGATTATATTGAATTATAATAACATTATTTTTACTTAATTATAATAAAATACCTATATCACTTCCTCGAGACAGCACGCCAGTGTTTTGACTTTCAAAACGAGTTCAACCAGTCATGCTCACTCAGTAAAGACCCAACAGGGCCCTCACTGAGTCGTCAGCGGACCAGTTTTACCTGATTCGCTAACTTAATTTCCAGAAACTGGTTCTCGCGTCTCAGTTTCTCTTTGCTCGTTATTTCCTTCGGCTTGCACGGGAGGTTGTTCCGTTGTATTGGCATTGCTTGGTGGTGTTTTCTGGACATGAATACATTTGCTCCTCTAGCAATTAATATGACAGTTAATAGATTGCGGTAAATTCTCACAAATTATCATTATATTTTACTCTTTGATAAACTCGCATATAGAGCAATGATTCTGAAAATAATATATAATATATATTTTAAATAACAACAACTGATAATTCAATAATAAATTGAATTATGACCATTTGGTATTCAACTACTGTTATAAATCCTCATTATTAGCTAAAACAAAATTGTAAATATTATATAAAGAACGCGCTTTGTTATATAATAGAACGATTAAGCTCGGCGTCCAACGTTAGAGCTGAAGTAGTATTGCTGAAATACCAGCTTTGTTTAGTGTGATCGATGATGGGTTCATACGGTTGCGCTTCTCGTTCCTCGCTGCATTTCTTACTTCCTGAGATGCGGCTCGGCCAAATCGGTTGCGGAAGGTAAAATCCCCCGATTCAAAGTGCTGAGCTGCTGTAAAATGTAGTGTATTTCAAATATTTTATTCATTATTGCGATATAAATATATACTAGCTCGACTTCTGTTCAATAGAGATATTGGAAAAGTGATATTGGAACTGCTATTCATTAATATGCGCTATTCGCTTCTCGGTTAATAGATTGCGGTAAATTCTCACAAATTATTTATATATCACTTAACTTTCATTTATACTTGCATGGCCTACGTTTCAAGCGCATGTCTTCGCGGGCAACATACTCAATTATTATTATATTTTACTCTTTAATAAACTCGGATATAGAGCCACGCCAAATTGCGTGTAAGCTATACGACAACGCTCTAGATGACCATATAACGAATAAAGATCCTGGGAAAGTCTTACATTAGATGGGAAATGCCGCTGTGATGATATCAACAACGGAAAACCACACTTCTTTGATATGAGCATAGCCCAACGCGGCCAAACCATAAACAGAGAATACACTCAAAAACTCGAAACCCACTCAACTAACTATGAAGTCCACACAAGCCAAATACACCCAATAATTCTTAGCGACCAACGCACAATCCACCCAGAATCCCTCAAGAAAATTAACTAATTTTGTCGTATAAACAAATTCCTACGTTCAACAGCTCGATCTATTATCAAATCTCACGGAAACAGAACCCGACCCTACTATGAAGCTGCCAAATAGCATGCAGAAAAACTCCAGTTATAGTTCACCTACGCAGATAACCACGATATCTTCTATGAAGAATTCCAGAACAGAGATGGCGACAACGTCGTAATCTCCCACGACCTAAGCGGTTCGCAGCTCCCAGCCATAAAATAATAACTGAATAGAAAATAAATTGACCAAAAAGACATAAAAACAATCAAAAGATAAATAACAAAAAAGAACATGAAAAGAACAACCTAAAATAACGACAATGAGGTAAGTAATGAATGAAGCAAATAAAATAATGACTAACTTCCTACAAATGATCATGCTGGTCACCTAAGATACACCTAAAGCACAAAATCACCAAACAAACACCAACCTAACATAAACTAAGATACGAACACAACCCAAAAACCAAAAACCAATCGGCCACGAAAGCCACAAGACTAGGTCGCCCAACTTTATCAACTCCAATAGTACTGTCACAAAGATGATTGACTTTAACTATGTCACGTAATTGCACAAATAAGCACAAAAGGAAGCTCTAACCAAGCATGAGGAATTAAATACAGCCTGAACGAATTAAAGGAGGACCGAGTGAGATATTTAAATTAAATAATACCGTGAGTTTTCATTCGATCTGACATTCATCTCGTTATTGAGTAAATTTTTGTACAGCCCGAAATCTTTCATTAAGTCTCACAGATGTTATAATTATAATTCAACTCCAACTGCACTAGACTGGATTTCGGACGCGGGCGAAGACTACACTCTTGTTAACTCTTCGCGTTTACAAAAAGGAACGCTCTGATACTAGTGCCATTCTCACTTATTTTCTTCCGCACGCACAAATATCAAAGGTAAAAATCTGGCTTAATTCGCGGTTTCTGCTGTTGTGTATTTCAATCGTTGGATTTTATCAAGCGAGCGGGTCTGCTGTTCAGATAACTGTTATCCCCGGCAGGGCTCTAAATATACTCCCATCAAATCTGCGCCAGATTCGAAAAATTCTTGCATAACTTAATTGGAAAACAGACCAGATTCCGCGAAGGAAAGAAATTTATTACGTACGCGTTAGAGACGTTGTTACTTCTGCATGTGAGGTTCGTAGAGATTTCTCTAAAAGTTATATTTGTCATATTTTATCATTTGCTACCAACTCAAATACGATTCCATATATGCATACGACTGTCGTAGTTACCACAGGGCCCTGGCCGCGCGTCCGCCGAATGTAATATCTAACGAGAATTAAAAATAACAGTGGCATTCTTCAGCGGAACGCCTAGATTTTATAAATGCTCAAATATGAGTGCCCGTCACACTAAACGGTGGCGACAACGTCTACCATTATATTCCCCAGGATCCCAACTAGTGCAAATGTACCACGTAAATCTATTTCACTAATGCCGTGATCTATACGTAGCAGCCGTGGAGACGGCGCAGCGGCTAGCTGTTGGCGTGGTCTGCCTGCATGTCAGTTGAACTCAGCACGATCTTATTGCAGCACTACCCGTCAAACACCCGCCGAAGTTGAGCCCAACGTACGGCCAATTTATATCAAGCAAAAACAACGCTCTAGATGACCATATAACGAATAAAGATCCTGGGAAAGTCTTACATTAGATGGGAAATGCCGCTGTGATGATATCAACAACGGAAAACCACACTTCTTTGATATGAGCATAGCCCAACGCGGCCAAACCATAAACAGAGAATACACTCAAAAACTCGAAACCCACTCAACTAACTATGAAGTCCACACAAGCCAAATACACCCAATAATTCTTAGCGACCAACGCACAATCCACCCAGAATCCCTCAAGAAAATTAACTAATTTTGTCGTATAAACAAATTCCTACGTTCAACAGCTCGATCTATTATCAAATCTCACGGAAACAGAACCCGACCCTACTATGAAGCTGCCAAACAGCATGCAGAAAAACTCCAGTTATAGTTCACCTACGCAGATAACCACGATATCTTCTATGAAGAATTCCAGAACAGAGATGGCGACAACGTCGTAATCTCCCACGACCTAAGCGGTTCGCAGCTCCCAGCCATATAATAATAACTGAATAGAAAATAAATTGACCAAAAAGACATAAAAACAATCAAAAGATAAATAACAAAAAAGAACATGAAAAGAACAACCTAAAATAACGACAATGAGGTAAGTAATGAATGAAGCAAATAAAATAATGACTAACTTCCTACAAATGATCATGCTGGTCACCTAAGATACACCTAAAGCACAAAATCACCAAACAAACACCAACCTAACATAAACTAAGATACGAACACAACCCAAAAACCAAAAACCAATCGGCCACGAAAGCCACAAGACTAGGTCGCCCAACCTTATCAACTCCAATAGTACTGTCACAAAGATGATTGACTTTAACTATGTCACGTAATTGCACAAATAAGCACAAAAGGAAGCTCTAACCAAGCATGAGGAATTAAATACAGCCTGAACGAATTAAAGGAGGACCGAGTGAGATATTTAAATTAAATAATACCGTGAGTTTTCATTCGATCTGACATTCATCTCGTTATTGAGTAAATTTTTGTACAGCTCGAAATCTTTCATTAAGTCTCACAGATGTTATAATTATAATTCAACTCCAACTGCACTAGACTGGATTTCGGACGCGGGCGAAGACTACACTCTTGTTAACTCTTCGCGTTTACAAAAAGGAACGCTCTGATACTAGTGCCATTCTCACTTATTTTCTTCCGCACGCACAAATATCAAAGGTAAAAATCTGGCTTAATTCGCGGTTTCTGCTGTTGTATATTTCAATCGTTGGATTTTATCAAGCGAGCGGGTCTGCTGTTCAGATAACTGTTATCCCCGGCAGGGCTCTAAATATACTCCCATCAAATCTGCGCCAGATTCGAAAAATTCTTGCATAACTTAATTGGAAAACAGACCAGATTCCGCGAAGGAAAGAAATTTATTACGTACGCGTTAGAGACGTTGTTACTTCTGCATGTGAGGTTCGTAGAGATTTCTCTAAAAGTTATATTTGTCATATTTTATCATTTGCTACTAACTCAAATACGATTCCATATATGCATACGACTGTTGTAGTTACCACAGGGCCCTGGCCGCGCGTCCGCCGAATGTAATATCTAACGAGAATTATAAAATAACAGTGGAATTCTTCAGCGGGACGCCTAGATTTTATAAATGCTCAAATATGAGTGCCAGTCTCGTTAAACGGTGGCGACAACGTCTACCATTATATTCCCCAGAATCCCAACTAGTGCAAATGTACCACGTAAATCTATTTCACTAATGCCGTGATCTATACGTAGCAGCCGTGGAGACGGCGCAGCGGCTAGCTGTTGGCGTGGTCTGCCTGCATGTCAGTTGAACTCAGCACGATCTTATTGCAGCACTACCCGTCAAACACCCGCCGAAGTTGAGCCCAACGTACGGCCAATTTATATCAAGCAAAAACAACGCTCTAGATGACCATATAACGAATAAAGATCCTGGGATAGTCTTATATTAGATGGGAAATGCCGCTGTGATGATATCAACAACGGAAAACCACACTTCTTTGATATGAGCATAACCCAACGCGGCCAAACCATAAACAGAGAATACACTCAAAAACTCGAAACCCACTCAACTAACTATGAAGTCCACACAAGCCAAATACACCCAATAATTCTTAGCGACCAACGCACAATCCACCCAGAATCCCTCAAGAAAATTAACTAATTTTGTCGTATAAACAAATTCCTACGTTCAACAGCTCGATCTATTATCAAATCTCACGGAAACAGAACCCGACCCTACTATGAAGCTGCCAAATAGCATGCAGAAAAACTCCAGTTATAGTTCACCTACGCAGATAACCGCGATATCTTCTATGAAGAATTCCAGAACAGAGATGGCGACAACGTCGTAATCTCCCACGACCTAAGCGGTTCGCAGCTCCCAGCCATAAAATAATAACTGAATAGAAAATAAATTGACCAAAAAGACATAAAAACAAAAAACATCAAAAGATAAATAACAAAAAAGAACATGAAAAGAACAACCTAAAATAACGACAATGAGGTAAGTAATGAATGAAGCAAATAAAATAATGACTAACTTCCTACAAATGATCATGCTGGTCACCTAAGATACACCTAAAGCACAAAATCACCAAACAAACACCAACCTAACATAAACTAAGATACGAACACAACCCAAAAACCAAAAACCAATCGGCCACGAAAGCCACAAGACTAGGTCGCCCAACCTTATCAACTCCAATAGTACTGTCACAAAGATGATTGACTTTAACTATGTCACGTAATTGCACAAATAAGCACAAAAGGAAGCTCTAACCAAGCATGAGGAATTAAATACAGCCTGAACGAATTAAAGGAGGACCGAGTGAGATATTTAAATTAAATAATACCGTGAGTTTTCATTCGATCTGACATTCATCTCGTTATTGAGTAAATTTTTGTACAGCTCGAAATCTTTCATTAAGTCTCACAGATGTTATAATTATAATTCAACTCCAACTGCACAAGACTGGATTTCGGACGCGGGCGAAGACTACACTCTTGTTAACTCTTCGCGTTTACAAAAAGGAACGCTCTGATACTAGTGCCATTCTCACTTATTTTCTTCCGCACGCACAAATATCAAAGGTAAAAATCTGGCTTAATTCGCGGTTTCTGCTGTTGTGTATTTCAATCGTTGGATTTTATCAAGCGAGCGGGTCTGCTGTTCAGATAACTGTTATCCCCGGCAGGGCTCTAAATATACTCCCATCAAATCTGCGCCAGATTCGAAAAATTCTTGCATAACTTAATTGGAAAACAGACCAGATTCCGCGAAGGAAAGAAATTTATTACGTACGCGTTAGAGACGTTGTTACTTCTGCATGTGAGGTTCGTAGAGATTTCTCTAAAAGTTATATTTGTCATATTTTATCATTTGCTACCAACTCAAATACGATTCCATATATGCATACGACTGTTGTAGTTACCACAGGGCCCTGGCCGCGCGTCCGCCGAATGTAATATCTAACGAGAATTATAAAATAACAGTGGAATTCTTCAGCGGGACGCCTAGATTTTATAAATGCTCAAATATGAGTGCCAGTCTCGTTAAACGGTGGCGACAACGTCTACCATTATATTCCCCAGGATCCCAACTAGTGCAAATGTACCACGTAAATCTATTTCACTAATGCCGTGATCTATACGTAGCAGCTGTGGAGACGGCGCAGCGGCTAGCTGTTGGCGTGGTCTGCCTGCATGTCAGTTGAACTCAGCACGATCTTATTGCAGCACTACCCGTCAAACACCCGCCGAAGTTGAGCCCAACGTACGGCCAATTTATATCAAGCAAAAACAACGCTCTAGATGACCATATAACGAATAAAGATCCTGGGAAAGTCTTACATTAGATGGGAAATGCCGCTGTGATGATATCAACAACGGAAAACCACACTTCTTTGATATGAGCATAACCCAACGCGGCCAAACCATAAACAGAGAATACACTCAAAAACTCGAAACCCACTCAACTAACTATGAAGTCCACACAAGCCAAATACACCCAATAATTCTTAGCGACCAACGCACAATCCACCCAGAATCCCTCAAGAAAATTAACTAATTTTGTCGTATAAACAAATTCCTACGTTCAACAGCTCGATCTATTATCAAATCTCACGGAAACAGAACCCGACCCTACTATGAAGCTGCCAAACAGCATGCAGAAAAACTCCAGTTATAGTTCACCTACGCAGATAACCACGATATCTTCTATGAAGAATTCCAGAACAGAGATGGCGACAACGTCGTAATCTCCCACGACCTAAGCGGTTCGCAGCTCCCAGCCATATAATAATAACTGAATAGAAAATAAATTGACCAAAAAGACATAAAAACAAAAAACATCAAAAGATAAATAACAAAAAAGAACATGAAAAGAACAACCTAAAATAACGACAATGAGGTAAGTAATGAATGAAGCAAATAAAATAATGACTAACTTCCTACAAATGATCATGCTGGTCACCTAAGATACACCTAAAGCACAAAATCACCAAACAAACACCAACCTAACATAAACTAAGATACGAACACAACCCAAAAACCAAAAACCAATCGGCCACGAAAGCCACAAGACTAGGTCGCCCAACCTTATCAACTCCAATAGTACTGTCACAAAGATGATTGACTTTAACTATGTCACGTAATTGCACAAATAAGCACAAAAGGAAGCTCTAACCAAGCATGAGGAATTAAATACAGCCTGAACGAATTAAAGGAGGACCGAGTGAGATATTTAAATTAAATAATACCGTGAGTTTTCATTCGATCTGACATTCATCTCGTTATTGAGTAAATTTTTGTACAGCCCGAAATCTTTCATTAAGTCTCACAGATGTTATACTTATATTTCAACTCCAACTGCACTAGACTGGATTTCGGACGCGGGCGAAGACTACACTCTTGTTAACTCTTCGCGTTTACAAAAAGGAACGCTCTGATACTAGTGCCATTCTCACTTATTTTCTTCCGCACGCACAAATATCAAAGGTAAAAATCTGGCTTAATTCGCGGTTTCTGCTGTTGTGTATTTCAATCGTTGGATTTTATCAAGCGAGCTGGTCTGCTGTTCAGATAACTGTTATCTCCGGCAGGGCTCTAAATATACTCCCATCAAATCTGCGCCAGATTCGAAAAATTCTTGCATAACTTTATTGGAAAACAGACCAGATTCCGCGAAGGAAAGAAATTTATTACGTACGCATTAGAGACGTTGTTACTTCTGCATGTGAGGTTCGTTGAGATTTCTCTAAAAGTTATATTTGTCATATTTTATCATTTGCTACCAACTCAAATACGATTCCATATATGCATACGACTGTCGTAGTTACCACAGGGCCCTGGCCGTGTGTCCGCCGAATGTAATATCTAACGAGAATTATAAAATAACAGTGGAATTCTTCAGCGGGACGCCTAGATTTTATAAATGCTCAAATATGAGTGCCAGTCTCGTCAAACGGTGGCGACAACGTCTACCATTATATTCATATTTAATTTTCCACACCATTAAGTTGATGATGCTCAATACAAGTATTTTGAAAATAATCAATAACAATGTATTTAATTTCAGTTTCAGGTACCTTAGATCAGGGTACAATCATTTATTGCACTAACTATATTATCTTTTGCATTTATATCACTATTTCTAATTTTAGCACTCGACCTAATCGAGACTTATAAGAGAAAAGTTTGGACCTGCAAAGTCCTTTTTACAGTATCAGGACTGTATTGATGTTGTCGAAGTTAACTTATCTAAATTTTATAGCTTTGAAAATGGTAATGGTAAATTCGAGGAGATGAATATTTATTGGAAATTAGTAACAATGAACTTCTTCTAATAACAAATTCTTAGCTTTCCCAGATATTATATTCATAATAGTTGAACGTGAATAAACGTCGCGGAAATAGCATTATAATGCATCTGTCTTGGTTGTTTGATACTACTTGCTGATTCGATACAAAATTTCCACCTCGGTGTTGAGTAAGTGGTTATATAATGGGAGAAACCGCGACTTTTGAGTGATTTTAAATTGTTGCAAATATTTTAATCATATATATAATAAATGTTGTCTTCTATCATAATATTGAAGCAATTACAATTCAAAAATTATTACACGTAATGTTCCAATAACATTTTAGTAAATAGTAACTACTATAATTATTGTCAAAAACTATAATCATTAAACAATTAGATTGTAACCGATAACATATTTCTAACTTAGAAATCCACTAACATAAACCTATTCGTTTATACAAATGTAACGCAATAGACCAAGATTGATGTCGCGGTTAATAATATATAAGTGACTGCATTTTCGCTATTTGGATTTAGCACAAACTACGGTTAAACAATAACCGACTCGAATATTAATATTTCAATGAAGTTTTAAGTACTTATCGGAGCTCTTCTTTGCATAGAATGTAACGTAGACGTTCAAAGATGTAATTTAGTGTTTGTTGCTTCTGGCTAATAAATTTCAGGTATGATAATTGAACCTATAGGAAGTGTTGCTATTTAACAGTCATTTGTACAGTTCAGAATTAGTAGTATGAATTCATCTGGGTTGACGAATGTTGTAAATGAATCTTCGTTAAAGTTTGTAATAAGTTAGTGCAAGCTAGCAGGAAGCAATTTAATTCAAAGCGCTAGTAATGGATACATCGCTTCGGCTATATTGGCGCATATTTCGCTGAATGTAACTCAATTCGATATTTGTGTGGACTCTACTTCTCGCTTCGGGTAGAATAGCGTTTCCGTTTCCATGATTGGTAGCGAAACTGTTAAGTGTGATTTGTGTCATGACCAGTCTGTTGTATACGGATTGTGCAGCGAAGATCTAAAATTTAGTGAAAACGTTAATGGAATGTACCAATGCCCACATCCTTTTGAGTACGTTGACAACCAGTGTGTTTGTGTAACTGGATACCTGCTAAACAACACCAAATGCATAGATGTTGTAGAAGCATTGAATGCCATTGGCAACTTAATTGGTAGCAGCAGCAATAATCAAATTCAGCTGCTAGAGTAAAAAGTTGATACAATTGAAAATTCTCTAATACTTGTTGATCAGAGTATTTCAAGCAACATATCGGAGCTAGAGAACAGAATACTATCGAACTATTCTAAATCTGATAATAACTTGTTAATAAATACGTCGACTTTGGACAACAGAATATATTAAAACATTTCTTTAGTTAACAACGATATTTTAATGAAGCAGATTATAGCTGACTCAAACTTGTTTTCCAACACCACTGTATTGGACTGGAGAATATTCTACAACGTTTCAAATATATTGGATAACATGAATAACTTTACGCGTTACTATAACGATTCACTTTATAATTTGGCATAAAAAATTGAATTATAATTAATCACAATAAATAATCTAACATAATAAATTAACTGCTCAAGTAATGCTGGTTACTCAATGGTAAATGGATCTTGTGTTCAAGTTTCATGTGAAATTTCAGGTTAACAAAGAATAAACGGGGTCTGTCAATGTCCCATAGGATAATTTGTTGTTAACGATACTTGCAAATAAGAAAATTATGAAATTAATATTTCTAACTTCCAGTGCAGTTAAGAAGTATTCAATCAATCCTTCGATATATAAGGTATAACACATTAAATCACAGTTTCCGGCAACTTCAGCGCTGGTTATGTATTCAGCTCAGCCACAGTTATTCAAAATGCTTTCATAGACATTTCAGACAACGTTTATTCGACAACTGTTAGTCCACTATTTCAGTCTCAAAGCACTTTCTAGAACCTGAAAATTCAGTTTGGAACACAAACCTTCAATAGCGGTTCGCTGCTTCTGTCATCTTCTTCAGTCTCGATAAATCAGATGAATATCATTTCGAGACCAGGTAGCCAGTTTACAGTTAACTCTGCGAAGTTGTTGAATGTCTTAACATCGTCATCAAGTACTACCAATATAACAAACTTACTTGTAAATTTATCTTTCGCCCCTTCCAATGGAAACATCACATTAATTAATAACATTAATGGCGTTTTTAATGTTTCTGGGTACCAGGTTCTAGGAACTTACACTAGTACTGGAACGGTTGCCATGCTCGGGCTTAACATAAACACCGCAACTGTGAACGTCAACGAAGTAAACTTCAAGCCAACTGTCTTCAATGTTGGAAACTGTTCATCTTATCTCCTCGGAAATGTTGCAACGACAAGCACATTACAGATCGATAATTTTGCTGTCATTCTTGGAAGCAGCTCCAACTTCTTACTTCTTGGTTCCATATCTACTACTACTTCAAATTAGTATCGATTTGGAGGCATAATATCGTATATTAACAGTAGTTCAGTTGTTAACATAAATAATGTAATTCTTGATTCATATCAGCAGTTTAGCTCAGACTATGTTCTCGGGTCCGGGTTTCTGTTAGGATATATTTATAGCGGTTCGAACATTACAATACAAAATGTGTGTCTTTAGCAGAACGCGACGAGCACTACATTAAAATTTAACTACTTTGGTCTTATCGCATGGAATACTGGAAATTCCTCTATTTAAAACATTTCTGTTGCATTTGCCGTCCAGGGTGCGATCGTCTAAAGTTTTGGTATCATCGGATATCAATATGGTGCCACTGCTTACGTGGAGGTCGTGAATGTTAGAACTTCGGTCAGCGTAGCAACTTCTGGCAGCGGAAATTATGTTGGGTCTCTCTTTGGATTTGAAGCTGCGTAGAACTGTTCGGTATTAAACGTGAGTGTAGCCGAAGGGAACATTAGTTCTGGTGCAACTAATTAAGTTGGTGGATTCATCGGTCGTTAAAATTCTGGGTAACTGTATTTAAAAGACTCGAAGATCCAGTCCGTGCATCTTTCAGGGGGTTCTAATGTTGGAATTGTTGTAGGTTTAGGTTCCGGCACTATCAATATTATAAGTTCCTCTTCCGCTTAGATTTACGTGAACGGAGCTTTAAGAGATGATTGTACCGCTTTATCTAACTGGGACGGATGCTGAGTGATACCACTATAATACCACTATAATATATTCCTTTGAATATAGATATGAGTATGTTAGATTCCATGATAGAGGTAACCTATTTCAGAGTTCTTAACTCCTAATATTATTATAAAGATTATACACATGAAAATTTTTTAACAAAAATAGAAGCAAAGAGGAAGTTTGAGCTGAATCTAGTATATAGTCCCAGTAATTATTACACATGAAAAAATTTCTTAAAATAATTGAGATATGGTGAAACGAAAATAATTATGTGAGTAAGGATTGATATCTGTTTACGGGAATGCGTCGTACGAACTGCGTTTATAAGGAAGAAATGGAGCGGTTGCCGCTTTCCAATCCTGAAGGCTCGTTGATGGCAGCTCAGCACTTGGCCGAGCCGCATCTTAGGAATTTGGATGCGACGAGGAACGAGAAGCGCAACCGTAACCCATCATCGATCACACTAAGCAAAGCTGGTATTTCAGCAATGCATCTTCAGCTCTAACGTCGAAACGCCAAGCCTAATCGTTTTATTTATATAATTGCAACTATGATGGTTTTTGTATGTGATTTGTACGTAATTTCGCTGTTGTCCGCACCGTACAAATCGCGGACCACTTTTTCAATTTTGTTCGTAAATTTATTATTTACATTTAAAATATTTGTCCGCGTGCGTACAATGTACGCAAGTTATTTGTAAATTAAATAAATCAAACAGCAAATCAAAGCAAAGATTCGAACACTAAAACGCCGTAAACTTACACAAAAACGCTACCTCAAACAAATCTCTCTTCGGCTTGAAACAACTTGCAGCTAACTACGTTATCTTTATAACGTAGATATCTTTATAACGTATAGCTCTGGATAGCTGGTATGAATCTTGGGACTAGCATATCAGCGGCAACGCGTAGTGCTTCTTAATTTAGAGCGGGGAACGGTAATATTACTCTTGGACAATAAAGACCACCGAGCCCACTCGTGAGTACCTTTAATCATATATTCTTAATTGTCTAAAAATAGAATTGATTTGGTGTGGTAATATATTATATAATGTGTATATTATATACAAAGCTCATCCAGTCTATTACCTATTATTTAACATCTAAACTATTATGTACTACAGTGTTTCACAGTTAAAAGTAGACGGGTTTCAAAAGTGAGATATGCGGTTATAATCATAATATGTTATTATATGAGGTACAAGGAAACTATATGAACTTTTGTGTTTCCACTCCAAATACAGAAATGCCAAAACCTGAAGATTGACTGTAAAGATGAAGACTATATTGACCATAAATTGAGAATCATTGTTGTCTCTAAAGATAATCACTATAAATCTAGTTTATTGTTATTATAAATGATATATACTGGTGATATCTTGAAATGCAAGTTCTTTCTATACAAGGAATTTGTACCAGAGTCTAG
The DNA here is from genome assembly GCA_963988835.1 of Hexamita inflata. Classification (NCBI taxonomy): domain Eukaryota; phylum Fornicata; order Diplomonadida; family Hexamitidae; genus Hexamita; species Hexamita inflata. The sequence goes on along the minus strand of CAXDID010000865.1, from coordinate 43,006 downwards.
CAGTTAGAATAAAATTTAGAAGCTAGTATATAATGTCACAACAAATTAATTCTTTTACTCCACCTACTCAAGAAAAAAGATTAATACAACGGAAAGAAAATAGTAAGTAGTAAATAAATGCTAACTTTTATAAACAATAATGTTGAATATTGAGGGTACTTCGATCATAATTGCTGTTAAACTTTATTCAAGTTGAGCTCAAAACGGAGATTTTTGTGACCAAGATTTACAAAAATGGAAGTAAAGAGGAAGTTCAAGTAGAGCCTGATAAGTGGTCCTAGTAATTATTGCTATTATAGTGATCTATGAATTACTTGAAGCTGGACCAAAGCTTCTATTAGTTGGTAAAACCCAACTTTTAACAAATTTCTGGATTGACATTAATTATATTAATTTTACAAGGATTATCACTTTCTGTAAATTCCGTCTACTTTTAACTGTGAAACACTGTACAAGTACTAGTTTATACCACATGTCCCTTTTTACTTATAACACATGTGTGTGACTTTTATATAACACATGTCATGATTCACATGTGTTATAAAATAGTTAGCCTTTATTGTCAGTTGTGTTGTAATAACCAATATAATAACATAATATAACAAAATTTAAATATAGATTGAATAATGAAAATCGAACTTCTTCAAATTTATAAATAATATAGTAATTATATAGTTGCATTACACAAATAAATACATTTAGAATGAAGAGATATGGTATTATAGCCGTACTATTATATTAATTGATATGCAAAAGCATACATTTCATGGATTTTGATGTGGATAACTAGCAATAATCAGTAATATTATTATATAAGAGTTATTATCATAATATATTTATTTCAAGGGTTGCACCAACGACCTTTCACTTATATATGAACCGACTATCCCACTCGGCTATGACAGTAGTGTGATTTTTTGATTCACACTAAGATACAAAAGATACATGTGTTATAAAATAGTCCGAAGAAAGTTCTCACTTATGGCACATGTCCAAAAGTGCCAAAATGAGTTCATGTGTTATAAACAAAAAGGGACATTGGTGGTGGTATAAAAGAGAACTTGTAGTAATACATAATAACAAATAATACATGTTTTAACATCTTTTCATCTTTTCATTGTTCACTCCACTTCGTTTATCAAGTTAATGAATATAATTCAAGCTATACCGCTGAGTGCGTAACATTTTATGTTCTCTATACTCTAGAATTAGGTTCTTACCACGTTCCCGGCAGTTACTAGTCAATATATAATATTTAAATGCAGTATTTTTATTTGATGCTCGATGAACTACCACATATGATGTGTCTTATAGTTTCTGGAATCTTGATGGTAAAATCTGTAAATATACCACTGGTCACGATGCGAGTTAGCATCGTCCATACATAGGATATATTATATTCTTACTAACAGTTTTCACTAACGTTATCATTGACTTGGATCTACAACTTGTTCATTATATTTAACTTCAATAATTGTATGATGGCAGAAATAATTATCATTGGTCATGAATATCGTCTTCTGATGCTTCAAAAAGGATTTAACACTTCTAATAAATGTATTTCAGCAGTAGATATGCTATGGTTAAAAATACACGGATGATTGATAGAAATCATTAAGATAGAAGAGTGGAAGAATTGTAATGCAACTATAATAGTCATTATAGTTATAGATATAGATAATCCCACAAATATTTTCACTATCAACAAGTAAACTATTTGAGATTACTTAGGGCCAGTTCACATTAAAAACAAATTAAGATCACAACTTTTTGAGCTGAAGAACCGCAAAGAGTTCCAAAAAGCGGAACTGTAAAATTTCTGTCCAAAACCGTTTTCCCTTTCTCTAAACTTCTTTGTTCAGTCAAGAACTTAACACTTTGAGAACTGGAGCCACATTTTGTAACTTAAATAGGAACCTAGTTTATAATTACTTATTCAAAGCGTATAATGCTTTTGATATTATATCCCACTCACTTAACTTTCGTTTATACTAGTTCGGTCTTCTGTACAGGAACTGTAAGGTCACGCGAATGATCATTAGTTTTAGACACACCTATGTACGTTAGGCGCACCTCCGCAACCAAGGCAACCAACGACTCGGGCACAAGCATCCAGGGGGCGTAACGCTGCTTCGTGCAAGCTGATCTATACGGGAATCCACCTGCGTCGTACCATCTGCGTTTCTAAGGAAGCAATGGAGCGGTTACCGCTTTCCGATCCTGAAGGATCGTTGATGGCATGTCCTTATCCATACTGATCCTTGACAGCAGCTCAGCACTTTGAATCGGGGGATTTTACCTTCCGCAACCGATTTGGCCGAGCCGTATCTCAGGAAGTGGAATGCGGCGAGGAACGAGAAGCGCAACAGAATGAACCCATCATCGATCACACTAAACAAGGCTGGTATTCCAGCAATGCCACTTCAGCTCTAACGTCGAGCGCCGAGCCTAATCGTTCGAGATAGGTGGAAATGAAAATAATTATGTGAGTGAGGATTGATATCTGCGACAGAATTTTAATTATTTAATTTTTATTCAACTTTAAAATTTATCCATTTCTATCATTTATTTTTGTGTTCTAACTATTACACATACAATTTGAATATTCTTATAATTGATTTTATCTGTTGAGCCTAGTTATAATTATATCCAATTCATTTTAGCTTATCTACTGTTACATTAGTGTTCAACATCAAAAAATACAAAATTCTTAACAAACTTATTTGAAGTTAAATATTACTATTATTACTATAAATTACTTGAGGTTGGACCAAAGCTTCTACTAATTGTTAAAATTCAACTTTTATATAATTTTTGAGTCGATTTTGGACCAACAAAGCTTTGATTAATTAGTCGATAAGCGGTGGTAAGGCATTTATAGTAGTTCAGGGTCTCGAATACAATTACAGTTTAACACAGTTCATATAGATGGTTAAGAAATAGTCCTCACTCAGCAACCGAAATCCCCATTGAATTGTTTTTGAATAGCGTTTTATCGTTGCTTGATGTTTTGTTGGTGTTCACCTCGAGTTTAAGACGTTCCTATTCAACCATAGCGACCTTAATTGCATCATTTTCTCTTCTAGGTGTTACCATGATTATGTACTGCATCGACGATTATTAGTAGTATAAGTTGAATAATGGTGATATATTATTAAATGATATGATACTTCTTCAGAAGAATGATTTTATATTTTCCTTTTTCATATGTAAAGTGGTGGGCAAAGTAAATGCGACTCCTTCCTTTGACCATTAAAACGATCGCCTGAGCTAAAATATGTTACTATTGATTTGTAGAATCGCTTGAATGCTTCACCACCAGCTTCCATGTATTTTGATACTCTTTCTGGCATCGAGTCTACTAATTGTACATATTTTACAAGCATGTACCACTTCAAACATCATTGAGTATTTGATTAAACTAGTCTAGCGTTTTACTGATCATTTGAACTGAGATTTATCTAATTATTGGGCAAAAATATTGAGTATTTTTGTGCAACCCAAAATCTTACTGTGAGTCTCACAGATGTCAAGCAATTTGTGTTTATCCCTAAAATATTGAGTGGTTAGAGGTCATGATAGCCTATGTTGTGACAACAAATAATAATATATTCCAAATAACGACTTTTAACAAACTTTGTTTTCTAACGTGATTTTTCCAAATAGAATTCGTTTTCTTATCCTTAGCTTTGATAAATAGGTCGCCTCTGACACAATAAAAGGTACCACCAAACATTGTCGACAAAAGTTTGCCGTGTTGTAGACACTCTCTAAAATACTCAAGATTTATAGGTTTGCTTGAGATTAATCGTTCTTGATGCTTGATATTTCCGAGATAATTCATCCTTGACTCGTATTCTAACATTGTATAGAGCCAATAATCCAAAAAATTTCATTGAGATAAAAATTCGTTCAAATCTTCAATAAATATAAAAACGGGAGGTCGCTTAAAAAACTTCAAACATAATTAAGATTATTAGAAACGCTTATCTGGTCAATTCAACAATTTAGCTTACAAATTTAATTCTGAGAAGTATAAAACAGTAAGTCGAAAATACGTTTTATTAATCATCTCTGTGAGCCGTAAAAACTAAATTCTATCTGAGAATGACTGTTTTAAGAAGCCTATGATTCAACCCTAGACGCTGGAATGGTCAAATAAGTCCACTACAGTTAAAAATAGTGATTATTTTGAGTACAAAATTAATAAATATTCCTGACACCAAACAACTCGCTATCTTCTCCTTATAAGTGGCGTATGATAATAAACACATTTTGATTATCTTACCTTTACTATAATTAACAAGTTGATGTTCACGTTTACAATTTAAAGATTCCATTTGGAAGGTGTATATACAGTTGTAGATAAAAGATTACATTGATTATTTGCAGTTGTGTATTACATTTTTTACTTTGCCCACTTTATTAATAATTTTATTTACGTAAAAATAATTAATTCATTTTAGTATACACGTCTTATATTTAGCATATATTCTTCATTATATTTATTAAAACGTACAAATAGCGTAATCCACAGAGATAATACAGTGTTTCGACAATGTTGTAAATTGTAAACATCATAACAATACTATTCAAATTCATTTATTATGATGTACAAAACAACGTCCGCGCCGCGTAATTTCCCGTAAAAGAGTAGACAATTCTTAATGAAGTACTGGGCCCATCTATAAAGAGGGTTGTCGCGTGGTTTTCGGAGCTCAAAATGAAGGTGGTAGCTGTGGCCGCACAGCAAACAACATATAATTTCCAAATTGCCATTCTAGCATAGTTTCAATACTTCTCCTTCACGAACCTTAGATGAAATCCGCCTGTGAACACACGAGGTCAGCGACAACGCAATGGAGAGACTCTGGCTACCACGTGTTGATAATCTATACTTTCCATTCAACAGAGTATAGTCAGCCAACAACATTCCATTTTGTTAATCCGAGTTTAGAACAGGCGCCAAAAGGAACAAAGTGCCAATAATATGCTCGAATTGGAACATTGAAGCAGATCGACTGGTCAGCGCACACGACTTTGGTTTGTCTTACTTGATTTCGTGAATCGCTTATCCTGCTTAAACTACCTCAACCCAGTCATTTCATCTTCAGCCCATAAATATCTGCAGTCAGCGAATCAAAACTTAGCTGCCCAAAAACGCGGCCACAAACGAATCTCAATGGCACAACTCGTCTCAAAGGATTACTGAGCCGAATAGCTCCTCAAGCAGCCGGGGTTGGTCCGGCACTTGCACCAACCGAATTATCTTCAGAAGTTATCTTTGTAACTTTCCAAGGATTCGCGCACCAGCGGCTACGTGTTGAGTTTCCAAACTTTGAGCGCTTTTTGACTTTTTGATTTGTTAGAACCAAGTTATTATTCAACTTATATAGCTATATTTACACTAAGTTAAATAATTGTTCAGTTCCACTGGGAGCTATTGTTGTAGTGAGGTTGGTTACGATATTAAATCTTCTACAAAAATATTTCTGCTCAATTTTTTCTATCCTACTCATTCACAAGCATTTTTATATATTTTACTCACAGCTATAATCCACAGAGATAATACAGTGTTTCGACAATGTTGTAAATTGTAAACATCATAACAATACTATTCAAATTCATTTATTATGATGTACAAAACAACGTCAGCGCCGCGTAATTTCCCGTAAAAGAGTAGACAATTCTTAATGAAGTACTGGGCCCATCTATAAAGAGGGTTGTCGCGTGGTTTTCGGAGCTCAAAATGAAGGTGGTAGCTGTGGCCGCACAGCAAACAACATATAATTTCCAAATTGCCATTCTAGCATAGTTTCAATACTTCTCCTTCACGAACCTTAGATGAAATCCGCCTGTGAACACACGAAGTTAGCGGCAACGCAATGGAGAGACTCTGGCTACCACGTGTTGATAATCTATACTTTCCATTCAACAGAGTATAGTCAGCCAACAACATTCCATTTTGTTAATCCGAGTTTAGAACAGGCGCCAAAAGGAACAAAGTGCCAATAATATGCTCGAATTGGAACATTGAAGCAGATCGACTGGTCAGCGCACACGACTTTGGTTTGTCTTACTTGATTTCGTGAATCGCTTATCCTGCTTAAACTACCTCAACCCAGTCATTTCATCTTCAGCCCATAAATATCTGCAGTCAGCGAATCAAAACTTAGCTGCCCAAAAACGCGGCCACAAACGAATCTCAATGGCACAACTCGTCTCAAAGGATTACTGAGCCGAATAGCTCCTCAAGCAGCCGGGGTTGGTCCGGCACTTGCACCAACCGAATTATCTTCAGAAGTTATCTTTGTAACTTTCCAAGGATTCGCGCGCCAGCGGCTACGTGTTGAGTTTCCAAACTTTGAGCGCTTTTTGACTTTTTGATTTGTTAGAACCAAGTTATTATTCAACTTATATAGCTATATTTACACTAAGTTAAATAATTGTTCAGTTCCACTGGGAGCTATTGTTGTAGTGAGGTTGGTTACGATATTAAATCTTCTACAAAAATATTTCTGCTCAATTTTTTCTATCCTACTCATTCACAAGCATTTTTATATATTTTACTCACAGCTATAATCCACAGAGATAATACAGTGTTTCGACAATGTTGTAAATTGTAAACATCATAACAATACTATTCAAATTCATTTATTATGATGTACAAAACAACGTCCGCGCCGCGTAATTTCCCGTAAAAGAGTAGACAATTCTTAATGAAGTACTGGGCCCATCTATAAAGAGGGTTGTCGCGTGGTTTTCGGAGCTCAAAATGAAGGTGGTAGCTGTGGCCGCACAGCAAACAACATATAATTTCCAAATTGCCATTCTAGCATAGTTTCAATACTTCTCCTTCACGAACCTTAGATGAAATCCGCCTGTGAACACACGAAGTTGGCCGTGCAAGTAACTCAACTTCCATCCATCGATTATTTTAGGTTAATTATTACATTATTATATTATTACTCTGACTTTATTTAAATTAATGGATAAAGAAATTGGATAAAGAAAACGACCCAGACCTTTTAAGATTGAGTCATGTATGTTTAAAGTATAACGCATTAAATCACAACTTCAAGTAACTTCAGCGCCGGTTATGTATTTAACTCAGCCGCAGTTATTCAAAATGCTTTCATAGACATTTCAGACAACGTTTATTCAACAATCGTTTATCCACTGTTTCAGTCTCAAAGCACTTTATAGAACCTGAAGATTCAGTTTGGAACACAAACCTTCAATAGCGGTTCGCTGCTTCTGTCATCGTCTTCTGTCTCGATAAATCAGATGAATATCATTTCGAGACCAGGTAGTCAACTTACGGTCAATTCGGCTTAATTGTTGAATATCTTAACATCATCATCAAGTAGCGCTAATGTTGCCAACCTACTCGTTAATTTATCCTTCGCCCCTTCCCGCGGAAACATCACATTAATTAATAACATAAATAGCGTTTTTAATGTTTCTGGGTACCAGGTTCTAGGAACTTACACGAGTACTGGATCAGTTGCCATGCTCGGGCTTAATTTGAATTCTGCAACTGTGAACATCAACGACGCTAGCTTTAAACCTACTGCCTTCAATGTTGGAACTGGTTCGTCATATCTTTTTGGATATGCTGGAACTACAAGCACAATACATATCAATAATTTTGCTGTCATTCTTGGAAGCAGTACCAACTTTTTACTTCTTGCTTCCATCTCAACCACTGATAATTATAGAAATTATTATTAATTTGGAGGTATAATGGCGAGTTTTAGTAGTAATTCAGTTCTCAACGTTAATAACGTAATTCTAGATTCGTACCAGCGGTTTGACACAAGCTATGTCGGCTATTCTGGGTTTTTAGTTGGATCAAATGAATTTTATGACAAAGGCAGGATTACTATACAGAATGTGTGTTTGCAGTAAAATACGATGGGTTCAGCCCAATTTAACGTTTTTGGTCTTTTAGGAAGTAATAAAGGGTAAACTTTCATTTAAAATGCATTTATTGCCTTCACTGCTTAAGGAGAGCTCATTGAAATTTTTGGTATCATTGGAAATTAGGTTGGTTCTTCTATTTATGCAGAGATAGTAAACAGTATAACTTAAGTCAACGTGATCAGTAAGATTGACGGAACTAAAGTTGGTTCTCTATTTGGAGTTGAATCGGCAAAAAACTGCTTAGTTTAAAATACGAGCGTAGCTGGAGGAAGTATACGTTCATCTTTTTATGTAGGTGGCTTCATCGGCTATTAATATTTCAGCTTAAATATTCTGAATTCTTCAATATAGTAGACTGCTATTTCTAGTGAAAGAGAAGTTGGAGGGTTTATAGGCATCTAATATTCTGGATAAGTGACTTTTACTAATTCGAAGATCCAGTCTGTGCGTATTCTTTCTGTAAAAAATAATAGTGTCGGAATAATCGTTGGTTACGTTTCAGGTAATGTTAATTTTGTAAGTTCTTCGTCCGCTGATATTTATGTGAACAACGTTTTACGAGGTAATTGTGCAGTTTTATCTAACTGTAATAACGGGTGTTGAGTGAAGTGTAATTTTCGATTCATTCCAACACTGGTTATCAAGATGCTTGTTCAATTTACGTGGATCTACTGGTCACGGGATCTTAGTTGCCAAGGAAAAAAACGAGTTTATTTCTATCAATAATGAGAATTGGACATTTTCCTTTTATATTTATTATTATCACATATTTAACCGCATTGAGCAAATTTTTAGTTGTAAAGCTCACACTTCAAAAAGGACTTGTTGTAAAATAATAGAAAATGTTCATTGTGTACTTAATAGCTAAATGACATGTGTTGACTATCCTTTAAAATGGCTTTGAGAGTATCTGTTATATATTAGAGGTTCTGAATAAATCAGTAAAATTTTGAAATGTAGATTGTATTTTCATAGGCGCATTAAGTTGTTTTTGAAGGTACTGGTAGGTGCTGTGAGAATTTTATTTAAATTTAATATATCATATATAATAATAAGTAATAATTACATATAATATTAATACTTTCACTTCAAATTATTTTTACGTTTTGTGATATTTTTGTTTAAAATATATCCCACTCACTTAACTTTCATTTATACTTGCATGGTCTACGTTTCAAGCGCGTGTCTTCACGGGCAACATACTCAATGTTGGAGAACCGGCCTCATACACAGTCGTCGATGGAAATATCCATCTAATTCTGTCGCTTCTTGGCCTTCTTCTTTTCGCTTTAACTTTACTTATTTTCCTACTGGGCAGGTAGGGATGCCTGTTTCAGAACATCTTCAATGTTCTAGACTTCTTACCGGCTTTTAATTTTCTATATACTTGCTTCGGTGCAGTTTGTTTGGGGTTTTGTTGATTCTAAGATTTTCTTGCGACTTAGCTCTTGTTGGTACTTTGGCTCTTTGATTAACCAGAAAGACTAGTGTTGTTGCAATTGAAATTGTTTACAACAACTTGTTTTTAAATATTGATAGCTCTTTGGTTCGTCTAGGTGTTATCAGTATTCTTGGTGACCTAAGATGGTTGAGTTTATGTGTTCATCTAGGCTTGGATCTCTTGGCTGTGTTGCACTTGAGATTTCTACCTAGGTTTCTTCTTAGGTTTTATGCTAGAATTCTGAGTCCCAGCATTTGAGTTTGATGTCTCACGATACCTACTTGTCGAAGTGCGGCTAATGATTCTGGATGGACCGTCGTATCTTTTCCGATAATAATTGGGGTGCAAGTTATAGGCTAACCATTTTTGTTTTAAATAATGATGTTATAATTCTTATTTGTTGATTTTATAGTGCTTTACAACATTAAATGATTTTTTCCTCCTTGAGGTCAAGATCTGCTAAACATGAAGCATCCCAGTATTTGGTTATATTTTATTCACAAAACTTGTTTATTTCATCTTCAGTTAATAATTTTCGTTTCTTTTGTGTTGCTTTGAACATCTTATAAATTCAATAAATCAAAAAAATACATTTCTAAGATCAATCTGCCAACTGATGGTTCACGCGTATTGACTAAATATTTCCATCATTTGTACTTTGTATTTTGATGTGAATGAGCAAAAAATATTATAAAATATTATAATCACACACATTTACATGAAGTAAAAATATAATATTTTGATTTTGAAGTCGTTTATCACTTCATCATATATATATATATATATTAGAAACATTTCCTCGTCTGAAAGACATGTATAATGGTAAAAACAATAATTAAATGAACAAGCATAATTGATTTAGGAGTGGAATGTTTTTATAATAACTATATAAACTATAATGATGACATATGTTAATTTGTGTTTACATTACAAAAGTTCATGTTGACTCACGTTTTACCCTCTTTTCGACAGAAACAGTGAAAAGTGGTCTAGAAGTGGTCTAAAAATCGCACGGGTCTGCCTTAACTCAAGACTTACAGTACTCGAATATCCAAAATAAAATAAAAACCACGTTCAGAAGAAGTACAGGAAACCTGTAATCAGTTACGTGTTTAAATTAATATAAATTAATAAATTAATTTACAAATTAATCTCGACCACTTGAATTGAACATTAACGAATTAATATTTGATGTTCGCTTCATAGTAATTGGAGCGGACAATAAATAGTAATATTTATAGAATTCAAAAAATATTATATTTTCACTCCAAAGTTGAATTTGAAAAAATTTCTTCTACAAATATTGATTTTGCTTCATTTATTTAATCATGAACAACCGTGATGTATTCTCGACCCAGCAGTAACTGGGTTAAAAGCCGTATATTTATAAGACCTGATTTAATAAACAATAAAAGAAGTTATGCTGAACATGAAAACTTTATAAATAAATAGAATAAATAGAAATTATTTACAATTTAACTTTGACTGAACAAAAAATTAAGAGAAACGGTTTTGGGCAGAAATTTTGCAGTTCCGCTCAGACTGGAACTCTGCGCGCGGTTCTTCAGCTCAGTGGTGAAAATATTTTTGAGATTAATTAAATTACTGATATTTTTGTAATGCTGTGAAATATTTTTAATTTAATTGTGAAACTGAGTGATATATTTTTATAATTTAATTTATTTTATAATTTAATAAGTTAACACATTGCCGCTTTTAGAAGCATCTTACAAACTATGTTACCCATTTGTGAGTGGAAAATTAAATATCTATATTACTATAAACGCCTGGGTGGAAAAGATTCCACACCCTTTCATTTATGAATATCATAAATTGAAGATGATATTAATATTTATTCATTAAAATACGTAACTATTAATTATATAAATTCATATTACACTTGAATAAATAATAAGGTGTTTTCTTGGCTCCATAAAGTGTTTGAACTAGATTTAGATATGCTACTTTAGTGCTGTTATCCTATTATTACGGGAAACTATGGGAAACTGAAGGTTATATAAAAGTTACAATGCATATTCATATATTTTTAGGGTCATTAACGAATATTATATTGTTGCGCTCGAATCCGTCTGTTTTCCTTGCGCCAGTTCTCATATTCTGTTTGGGAGTTGGTCATATAGCAATTTTTCATTTCGTGGTGTGGAATAGATTGCAAGTCGATCAAAATGAATAAAACGATTGGGCCAATCGAATCGTTTTTGTATCAAAAATCGTTTTAATCAATAAATTGTTTTACCTTTTCAATAATAACATGACTCACTCAATCCAACAATACATCCAAACGCAATAAATAAATATATACTAGTTATTTTACTATGACCAAGTAAAAATAATATATATTTTAATAATATTATATTAATATCCTACGCAAACACTGCTGTCTTGCAGTAGCGCGCGCTAACGAAGAAGCCAAGCTACATTACACCAGCTTGATCACTAATACTCTGCATGAAGGCACCATCGCGACGAAGTAAGGTTAGAGAGACCGTCAAGCTACCGGAAGAAGGGCACCGTGAGCGCCGCCAGGCCTCGAGGGTGTGGGAGCAAGGCAAGAAGGCGAAGCCCAAGGCAACGCTGGATCTGACGGGCTCGGAGTAACCGTCGACAATTGAAGACTTGGAACATGAGCGAGTGAGAAAAATCTATTTTTGATAATTTTCCAGTTAATTTAAATGGTTTTCATCTTTGTTTCAATCTAAGTGCTTATGCTTCTTAATTTATGTAACCACATTAATGTATTTAGTTCTATGTGTGATTTAACATCTTTTTAATATCAAGTAACTATTTTACTTTATCTTATGGTATATACTATTTAATCATATGGTATAGAGTGAACATATATACGTTATATACGTTATATTAATTTTATTATTTCAAAGCGTTTCTTTTTGAGATTCGTTGTAGGATCTGGGTGGCCTTCAAGTTACCTTGGCATACATGCAGAGACTTTTGTTCATGGAAACAATTTTGAGATGCGTTACTTATACCGCGAATTGCCCCCATTAAAAAATTATATTTTAGCCCTTTAGATTTTGAGATAATTTTAGTCATATTTTCATCAAAGGAGTGTAACTTTCTGATTAATATATTAAAATGATTGTATTTCTGATGTTTTCTATTTATAGCTTATTAATTTATGAGGTCTTACAACGCTTTTACTAATAGGAATAAAGATTCAATATTTTATAATATTAATTTCTGTATTACAGTTAATATTACTATTGAACAGTTTACCCACACAACCAATTCTTATAAGATTGTAAAATATTAAAAAATGAATGTCTATTGACATATTTTCAATATTTATAGACAAAGTATTTTAATTTATTCACTTCAAAGTAGGATTCATTATCATTATAAAAATGAATGTATAAACATTTTTATAATTTTATAAACACTATGCTATTATTTCACTAAAATATTACTGTTGTGTTTATACACCACATCTTTAGATAAACAATAAAATGAGTAATACTTCAAAATCACATATGGAATAGATGCGTCTGAGAAAAGAGTAAATATAACAGTAATAACTTGATAAAATTAAGTAAGGCACATTAAATTTAAGCAGGCATAATGATTATGTTGAACTGTAAAAGCTGAGAGCTGAAAAGAAAATATAGAAGGGTAAAAAACCGATGTTGTTTAAAATCGATGCAGATTAGGCCGATGTTGATGAAATAATTTAAAAATTATTGGGTGTAGCTGAGCGAAACCATAGAGAAGCAGAAATAATTGTCAGCAAAACAAAAGCTGTTGAAAAACCTGTTGAAAAATAAGAACCGAAGCTATTTTAGAGTCCTGGTAGATATTACACATTATGCGAAAAATATGCAGCCGTTCTAATGTATGTAAGAGTAGGAAAAAGTAATTATGTTTTAATTAAATCACTTTTATATGCATATGCAAATTAAACATTACCTAATGAACGAACAGTAAGAAAAATGAAAAATTAATTAATTGTTGAGTATTAGTATGATCTTGGGCAAACTGGTTATGAATTTACTGATGAAACTAGTCTCACTCACGTTGATAATTGGCTGGTAGAGAATAATTTGGCTGGAGGTTTTAAGTAATTTAGACAAATCTGTCTTTGATTCCAGCTATAATCTCAAAATGTCTGATATTAGTGCGTTGAAAATGTTCTCCACTGACTCTGTATAAAGACTAATGGAGAGAGCGCGCTTAAATTAAGAAGATGATGATTCAGTTGACAGTAAAATGTCTCGTATCAAAGCATTTTTGTATTTTATGCTTCATACTCCTATTGTAAGTCTGGATCTATAATGCGATTCTTATTATTTGCAAGAAATGTTTACATTAGTCTTATTTGTACTAATTTAACAGCATGAATATGGAGTGGATTTTTAAAAAATAGCTCAAGAAAATGATGTATTAAATAATTGTAAATCAAAAGATGCAACGGTAATCACTAGCTTTTCACAACAATTTCTATCTCACTATATTGTATTTTTAGCTTAAATATTACAATAATGCACGCCTGGCCATTTCTTTAGGGGTTCTGTATATTCTTCACATTTTTGTGAAATATATTTTAGTTTTTGCAGACGTCTATCTCATAACCAGAACGATTTGGATACGTATATAAGAGTTCAGAAGAATTTATTACTTGAACGCAGATTAATGAACGAACTCAAACCGTAATCTGATACGAAACGTGTGTAGGATCATCATACCAATCGTATTAATATAGTTAATCAAATAAGTTAAGACCGCCTTAAAGAAATTGAAAAGCTGAGTCGTATTGTAGCAAAAGCACTGCAGGGCTCAACTTTGAAAGATGTTTCTGAAATAGGACAGATTTATGAATTTTGGGAAAACTTCTAAAAATCAGTAACAGAAGAGTTCAGCATGAAATAGACCAAAACCGTATTATTAGTCAATGAAAGAAATATAACGGTTCCATGCAGATGCATAAGATACACCAAAAATCCAAAAGAAGCAATGAAAGAATTCCAAGAGATTTATAATGAAAATCACTCACGTATTAATTCGTAAATGAGTCAGGGTGGTAGCCAGAAAAAGTGATGGTAATTAATTTTATGTATAAACCTTCTCTTTTTATAGTTCAAAGATTATTTGGAGTGTGATATTAAAGTTTTCAAAGTTGCTTTATTTATATTTATATGCTTAATAATATATAGATTTGAAATGTAATTACACTAAATAATCTAGAACACTAAATAATGTAAATTGCAGTATGTTATTAATTACTAGTATCTAACATAAAGGCAAGTATTTTTCAATCCCAAATGCAAAATTGCAAATTTTGTAACTCTTGTAAAATTATATCGTTTCTTTCGCAGAGAACTTCTTTAATTTAATTACCATTTTACTATTCGTTCTATTTAATTTAAATTACTGCAGAATCAATATAAGTTTGCTCTTTCAATTTTTCATGAGTAGCTGTCCATGTTATAAAAGTAAATTCCAATTTGACGAATCACTCAGGGTAGAACACTTACTAATCAATATACACAGCCATAACAGTGGAATCGTTCTAGCTTCGAAACTGGAGGAAATATCTTAAAAATTAGTTTTGGGGTGGTTCAGTTTCGGGCGGTCCCGGAGGTGGTATTTTCGTATGGAGAATTTTTTAAATAGAGGAACATGATTAAAGAAGTAATAAATAAGCAAAATACAACAAAATATTTTTCACGATGTGACTGACTTTTGATCGCCATCCCGATGTTGTAGGTCTATTATAATTTTTCTATTTATTTTTATCATTTATTTTCATTTTTTAATATAATTTATATTTACTCCACACCAAATATGACAGAAGCTAACTTATCTTTACCAAGAGCAGTCAAATTTCAATTTATTATTACTTGATCAAAACTATAATAAATATAATATACTACTAATTTTTTCACACTGGTGTTCAACAGACAGAGCTTATTTCGCATATAAGGTCATGAAGTAGTCACGGTTGTCGTTGGGAGGCTCCGTATCTTATTCTATTCCAACTCGCACCCAGAACCACCTTGTAATTATCTATTTATTTTCTTCACTGATTTATATCCGCTCCTACTCAGTGCGCAGCTCATTCTCTCGTTTATTACAATTATCTGAGTAACTAAAACAATAATCTGAACGAAGGAGCTCAGAATCCGGGCGAAGAACCCGAACCCGAGCCCCGAAAACGCGACGTAGAAACTCGTTTACTTCGACACAAACGTTAATTAATAAATATTCGCGGTTAAATTAAGAATTTGAGAAATAAAACGAATCAGAATAAAAGATACAAAATGATAATAATTCGGTAAGGAGACGTCACCCACCCAAGAGCAAGTGTGGTCGTAGTACACACAACAAGAGGACGTGTGATACATTTGAGGGACAGCAGAATTGCAAATATCACACGTATAAAGAAGCAAATTCTGAGCCTAGTTAAAAATATGACGATCTGAAGGAGATAAAGATTTTGGAATGAAAACGAAATCCTAAAGATCAGGAGAATTGTACTACATAAATAATTTTGAAGGAGATATGAACTAACGCGTAACTGTCTTAATATAAATTGAAAGAGAAAGCAACGAAAATAGCGCACGCGGAATAACCAAAATTTAAGATGTTTCGGGCTGAATATTTAGCTGATTGAAAGCCTTGCAATCACCAACGCAATTAAACAAGTTCTTGTCGATTAAAAAGAGCAATTCCTCGTAATGCAAGATTAGTAATATACATTTATGAACACGTAAAACTCGGGAGCGAGTGTTTTCTTGTAAGAGGCCGTATTAAATTTGTTTATCTTTATAAAAATCAAAGTATTGCAAACGAACGTAATACTGCACAGAAACTGACCATAACTTATCATTTGAAGTGTAAATGTTATGTTACACGTACATAATATTACAATCAGATCAACCACTTCTAAATGAGTGTGAATGGCAAAACAATGTATGCACAAACAAAATCCATTAATAATGAGATACAAAAATCAGCTAATCAGTACTAAAAATAATAGGAAATGCTTGAAGTCACCCAAGTCATAATGGACAAATGTCTATCGAAGAAAAGTTATTTAACCAACTTAACCTGGTTTGAAAAAATTATCACGAGAAACGCCGCACAATAATACAGCGAAGTATATTCCATTGTAGCTAAATAAGTGCTATCATCTGTTAGAAAGTGAGCATACAAACTAAAATTAGTATAATAACTATAATGATTTTCAAATGAATATTATCACTATATTTTCAGTTTTTACTGCAGAATATACCAAACCACAGATGATAATACTAATGTGGCTGATAGGACATACATATAATCGATGTGATCAGACACAAGCTGTATTTTAATCTTGTCAATAGGTATATCGGACATGAAATTTACAATTCCTGTTACTTGACTTGTATTTTACATCATCATATAGTAAAACTGCTATTACTATTAAGTAAGCTAAATCTGGAAACAATAAATTCCATTACTGTGTATTGCATACTAAATGCCAGGATAAACGATCTAGCCCTTCAGCGATAGTGTCTGTCTGTGTTGTGTTGGTTATAGTCTAGGCGACCCTATCATAAGGTCAACTTTCACTTGGTAAAACCATAGTACGTAACACTATGTGTTTGGAGTGTATTAATATAAATTATTTTAATTTTAGAATTATTATAAATATTAATAATATGATATTAAAATTATTATATTTCATGTATTTCAACTTATATTCAAATATATATCAAATTTTAAACGTAATATAAGAAGTAGCCATAGTATATTGATTCCTTTATATAGAAGAAATAATCATAACTAGATACTACTATCATTACATTATCTACCTGTAGTACTTTAAACTGAAATGATTATAAACATAAGTTTAAATTCCACTTTTTCTACAAATTTTCATTAACATCAGTTTTCTAACGGCGTGTGAGATTATTGCTGTATGGAAGATTTATGAGTCATATCGTATTAATACAGACTTTTAACAAAATTCTATGTATCATTTCTATCATCATAACTGATTTAGCTTTCATCATTTTGGGAATGAAAATTGTTTTGGGTCACAACAAAATATTATGTTGTTGACATATAATGATATATAAATCTCTTTTGATTTTACTTCACTTACTCTTCTTCACTAAATATATTCATAATTTAGTAAATTTCGGTGATTATAATAATTTGATATAGAAGAGATAAATGACGTATATAAGTATGTATTATATTAATATTATATTTCCACATGTTTAATTATTACTAATATTCATTAAACTAATTTCCGCCAAATATACTCAAAATTGATATTTCATTGTTAATGATTAATTGAATGTGTATAAGTAATATTAACAATATAATTATCATTTTTATATGATTATATTTCTTTTGCAACAATGAAAACTAAAGAATTTAAAAATAATTAATAAATGATGAACATATATAGCATCACTGTAAGACTTCCTATGTATGAATCGTTCTTTTATTTCTACATTATTTATACCATTGGCCTAAAGTTCTTATCTCAGAGTTACGGGGACTTTCAAGATATTAGAGACCAGTTACTAAATGATAGATGGAATAAATGCAGTGTACATTATGTTTAAGCTTATACAAAACGTCATTATTATATTCATACAATTACTATGCATTATAGCCTATTAGCAACAGTTTTATGATACTATTCAAGATAGTATTGCGTCCATCATCAGGAAATAGTGATATAATTCATTTGATTTTTCAATTTTAACTTTTATTGCAGTAAATGATATTTTATATTATTTACTGAATAGTAATATATTTCCACTTCACAATGGATGCTATAACATCATCAGCTATTGAAGCTATATCAAATATACAATTGTAATTTACAGTATATACGTTAATATTTTGACTAAACTGCAATTAAGGAGAATTATGGTACTGTTAGTTTTGAAATTAGTAAATAGGTGTGTTATTCAGTTGGCACAACATTCCATGTATGAAATAAAATTAAAATCTCAAAAAATCACGACCGTACTTCAAACAAGATTTTTCCAGTGGTTATAATTAAATATCAGCTAAAACGTAGTGTTACGTACTATGTAAAACCCATTCTCTTCTCCATTATTAGATGTTGTGAGACATACATGTGATTGGTTAAGACTTACATCAGAACTCACGTGGCGTGTTCCTCTTACTAATATAGTACGTTGAACCTGTTTTACAAGTGTATCTCCTTTCAAAAATTCTCGCGATATTATTCCGTGTGGTTCTTTCATTTTAAGAACTCTTTAAATACTATCCTAGCATTACTGCTCTCCTAAAAGGTCAAAAGCGCATTCCATCCAAATGCGAGTGACTAGAAGAGTTTTTGAGTAACTTACTGCTTTGAATTCCACAAAAGTTCCATCAATGTCAGTTACTCGAACAGTACGTATTTATTTATCGCTATCTCCAATGAACTGTTCAAATGGTTTACTGCAGTAAACAGCGCTTATGTTAATTTCATAAGTAAGTCTTATTTAGTTAGTAAACATAACAGCTTATTAGCTTGTGAAACAATCAAAATAGTTCACAAAACTAGATGATATGGCTTCGATAGGAGCGAACAATTAAAATTCAGATTCTCTACTATAAACAGCCGAACCATCTGGAATAATCGCAAGGAGAGAAAGTGTGAGCTCAGCCTTGTTGTTGAAGCTCTCTACGAACTATTGAAACATGCGATGACATATTCTCTATTCGGTTCCAACAAAATCATTATCACAGTTTATAATCAAATTCGCAAAGATATCAGAAATTTGAGTTACTGAGGAAAGAGAAATATTCTTTTGAATGATCAAATCTGGATACACCAGAATTTTTATAGTAGCATCTGTGTTTTATCTTATCTACACCTTACAGTTGCCAGTTACTGCACCTATTTGCATTTCTTGTTTGGCTTAATCGTATATAATTTTGGTGTCCTATAAACAGTCCAGTCTGTTGTACAAATCAATCTTAAATGTAGAAACAGCGTCTTCAACCAAAATATTTGTTTCTGGGAAAACAATTTTAAAAGAAACTTGTGTCGCTGCGAAAGCTACATCGCAATTATTTATGGTGTCAGTGCAAGGGAAAGCTAAAGATAAATTCTCAGACATCACCAAACTGGAGGGATAATCATAAATATATGATCCAAATATCAGTTGAATATTGTAGGAATGCCCAAACATGGACTGACATACTTCAAATGATTTAGTATCGTCCATCAGCAGTTGGGCTGTGAATAAAGCTGATTTATACTGTTTTGATAATATACGCTAAATTTGCTATAATAAAGAAAAAACGCTAAAGAGATATGTTTCACTCAAATGAACACAGTTCATTATCGCAACTTATAAACCCCTGCGAACAATATTCTAACTAAACATCATCACAATCATATTACTGCTATGCAGTAACTACATCATCAGTGTATGCTCACAGCATACATTAGAGCCAAAGGGCTCATCAAGCGTGTGGAAGAGGACATTCCGGATGCAGAGTGAGGACTAAACCATAAATTTATAAATTATATAAATTTAGATTATTCAATTCTATTTTTATCTTAAAGTTATTCAATTAGCGTACAAAGTTATGTTAACCTAAAAAATGAGATACTCAAAATACGATGGATCACATATTAATATCCAATAAGTGAATAAGTCAAAAAGTGGGAGTATTTAAGACATTTGCTTCGGATCATTGATTAGAGTTTCAAATGCGCTTGCAAGTATCTGGATGAACCGACCGTTGTTTACTAGTTTTTTAATAATTTTATTTGAGAGACCGCTTGCCCCACAGGATTTTGATGCGTCAAGTTCTTTTATGGCGTCCACAACTTCTGACTCTTTTATTTTAAAGTAAGCATGTTTAAATGGTCTGAAGACAGCTTTTAGTTCAACCTTTCGTGGTGTTGGAAACAGTTTTGCTAGTTGTTATTTCCTAATTTCTTCAATTTATTTAAGATCCGTTCTTGTCTGACCTAAGCTCTCTTTATTTAGGTTAGTTTCAATTGCTTGAAGGGCTTTCGAGAATTTACTTTCCTATATTAAATCATGGATTTTACCCTAAAACGCACCTGTGAACATTTTTATTTTCTACTTGATTTCGGGTGGGCTGTCGCTCTCGGTTGTTTCCCTTTGTTATGGAGTTGCGTTGATCGTTTCGACAACTTCCGAGTATGTTGGATTACTTGGTCTGTTTTGTGCGTTTGGCTGAACCGACGGGGGAATATATATTCTCTGTTCGCGGTCGTAATTTGAGCTGTTTACTACTGTACTTTATAGTCTACAAGAGGTCAATAATGAATTAATGGCTTCAATGGGCTTCTTAGGATCTACATCTTCTTAGGATCCAATATTCATTTCATACATGATTCAGACACCAGGATCCAAGTAGAACATCTTTAAAAATGCTCAAGTATCACCAATTGGAAAATGGGCATATTCTATAGTTAATAAAATTAAATTTAACAGAAAATAGAATTTTGAGTTCAGACATGACTAATGAACTTGTAAGATAGTATTTCTTACTAAATTCATTCACACCTCTTTTGATGCACTCTGTCACCAATTGCAAATTTGACGTCGACTTCAGAGATATGGTTCTCAGAGTTCAACAGTAAGTTAATGTTCACTGCTGTATGAACTAGTTTGTTTCGTGGAAGAGTATATTCTAGACCCCTCTAATGTAATAAATATATTAGCTCCAGATATTACTCAGCATGTGTTCAATGATTTGAAATAGTTTACAAAATACATAATTTCAAAAATTGTAGTCGAGTAGCTTATGAAGGTCCAAGTCCAAGCAATATTGTATTAGGGCCTACTCACAATAGTTACTTACAGCAGAGACTTGCGTTAATAATTGATGCTGCAAAGTTCAATATGGTTAAAGCTTAATTCGTTTTTGTCTAACTGATGTGAGAAAATGTGTTATATACGATATTATAAAATTATACAGAAAATCACACATTAATTCTCGTTATTAATGCAAAAATTAGTTTGGTCAACGCTCTGAACCAGGGGATTTTACGGTCAATAGCTTGATCCGCATAGGAAGGAATAAAATATTCCTCGAACCGATCACCGAAAGCCTGATAAAGCAGATTATAGTGCTATATCGGAAGCCTCTGAAGCACTTCAATCTCTGATCTAATCATGCTCAAGTTCAATGAAGAAGTCCTTCAAACAAAACAACCAATCGTTCAGATCACAAAAACAAACTGAACACAACAAGCAAAACAACCAGAGCAACACGGAATAAAGCAAACCAAAAGGTTCCCAACAAAACCTAAGCAAGAAGAATTAAATTAAAGAACTCGTCAAATCATTTAACAAAATTCTTAACGGTATCCAAAAACCAAAAGGAAACTCATTCACTGGATAACAGAATCACAACAGCTCCACCAAATAACGGGCAACAACTGATCAAAATCCATACATCTACATCAAACAATGTGAGATGAACAACCGCTTCGATCGCAAACAACAAAACAAAAACAATGATGCTTACAAGAAAAACAGGAAGAAACACTCTTGGAACCAAGCAGACGTAGTCTAAAAGCTAACGAAAGTTTTACAAAAAACTCTGAAACAACAAGGCAACTACTTCGATCGAAACAACAACAAATTCTGATTCTAATGGACTAAATACATCAATATTTAATTGAAATATATTTTCTCTTATCAAACGACCCTAGCTACACATATGCATCGTTCAGTAATTTTTGATGTGCATGAATGGATTAAGGAGGTTCTTACTATCCCTAGTCGTATCTTCGCGAAACCACAGACTTGGGAACGGGCGAATGTAGCCCTCAG
Organism: Hexamita inflata; assembly: GCA_963988835.1. Taxonomy (NCBI): domain Eukaryota; phylum Fornicata; order Diplomonadida; family Hexamitidae; genus Hexamita; species Hexamita inflata. The sequence goes on along the minus strand of CAXDID010000865.1, from coordinate 20,824 downwards.
CGTGGCAAGAAGACCCTGTTGAGCTAGACTCATTGGAATTATATATATTATTGTTCACTATTATTCGAGTTTATTTAATTTAAATACCTCACTCGGTCTCCTTTAATTCGTTCCGGCTGTATTTAATTCCTCATGCTTGGTTAGAGCTCCCTTTTGTGCTTATTTATGCAATTGCGTGACATAGTTAAAGTCAATCATCTCTGTGACAGTACTATTGGAGTTTGATAAGGTTGGGCGACCTAGTCTTATGGTGATTTGTGGCATTCGTGGCCGATTGGTTTTTGGTTTGTGTTTGTATCTTAGTTTATGTTAGGTTGGTGTTTGTTTGGTGGTTTTGTGCTTTCGGTGGATCTTGGATGTTCAGCTTATGATCATTTGTGGGAAGTTAGGTATTCTTATATTTACTTCATTCATTACTTACCTCATTGTCGTTATTTTAGTTGTTTCGTTGTTCTTTTCATTTTAATTTTTTATCTTTTGATTGTTTTTTGTTTTTTGTCTTTTTGGTCAATTTATTTCCTATTCATTTTTAATTTTATTTTATGGTTGGGAGCTAGGTTCCTCATAGGTCGTGGGAGATTACGACGTTGTCGCTATCTCTGTTCTGGAATTCTTCATAGAAGATATCGTGGTTGTCTGCGCAGGTGAACTATAACTGGAGTTTTTCTGCATGCTGTTTGGCAGCTTCATAGTAGGGTCGGGTTCTGTTTCAGTGAGATTTGATAATAGATCGAGCTGTTGAACGTAGGAATTTGTCTACACGACAAAATTAGTTAATTTTCTTGAGGGATTCTGGGTGGATTGTGCATTGGTCGCTAAGGATTATTGGGTGTATTTGGCTAGTGTGGACTTCGTAGTTAGTTGAGTGGGTTTCGAGTTTTTGGGTGTATTCTCTGTTCATGGTTGGGCCGCGTTGGGTTATGCTCATGTCAAAGAAGTGGGGTTTGTCGTTGTGGATAATCATCACATCGGCATTTCCCATCTGATGTAAGACTTTCCCAGGATCTTTATTCGTTTTGGGGTCATCTGGAGCTTTGTTTTTGCTTGATTTAAATTGGCCGTACGTTGGGCTCAACTTCGGCTGGTGTTTGACGGTGAGGTCACAATGAGGTCATACTGAGTTCTGTTATGTCTCTAAATGCTCAGTCCCGAGAAGTTTTGGCAGTATATTGAGTGGTTAGAATCTTCATGAACTGTATGACAGATGCTACATTCTCTGGATGGGATATTAACTGAGACTGTGTCGAAGAGGATATCTATCGCTCTTCTGAATTCGATGTTGTCGTAATCAAAGTCGTATGCGAGTGTGTGCGTGACAAAGCAGTCTTAGTTTGTTGATAACGCTGCGTGCTCCATTTTTTCGTTTTCAGACTTGATTGAGTGCTGGAGTTTCTTGAATCTTGGATCGATTTTATTTGAGGCGAGCAGCTTTTGGGCGGTTTGGAATGATAGTCCTGGGAGTATTAGGCCAAAACCATTAAGATTTTTGATGGATGCTGCCATTAGGGCGAGGAGGGATTGTATCGTTTCCTTAGATCTGGGGCCGTCAAGATCCTCTTAAGATATCGCTTTTGGCTAGGCAATGTTGTAGAAGGTGCGAGCAAGGATTTCATCCACTTTATTGTAGTCATTGATTGTGAAGTCGTTATAATCATCAATTCTGATTGCCCATGAGCATTTTGTGCATACACATTTGAGGAAAAGGCCCATGACATTCGAGCGAGGTAAGCCCCGCTCCAGCATTTATTTGATAATTTGTTGATACTTGGTCGCCACAATCAGAATGTCAGAAGAAATATGAGTTCTTGTGTCGTGGCGATTTTACGAGTATTTAGTGCCCATGAAGGTTACGATGGCTCCGTTAGCTGTTGATTTGCATTTCCTTGTGTTAACCTGCATTCCATATTTACCAAAGAGTTTATCGATGAATTCGAGGGCCATTTTTTCTGTGTCGAGAGGTTTAAGTTCGACAATCGTGTCGTCTGCAAAATTTACACATGCGAATCGTTATTTAAGCTCCAGGATCGCAGGATTTGCTGAATAACTGTACAGAATTGTAGAAAGGGGCGCTCCTTGTAGTATACTGTGTGAGTGTGTTTCGATGCAGTTTTACGCTTATATCATGCCTATAACGAACAATTAAATTTGTTGTGGGACTCCTTGTAGTTCCATACCGTTGATGATGGCTTCAGTTGTGAGGTTATTATACGCTGAGGCCAAGTCGACGGAGAGGATTATATTTCTATTCGATAGAGTTTTCCCAGCTATTTTGCAGCTGAGCATCGCGTCAGCATGCATGGTGTCTTTCCGGAGCATGTCTTTCCTTTTGAGCATTATCTTCTGAAGGACATTGATCATAGTCTCATTGATCGCAAGTGTTCTGCTTGAACCATCGTCTTTCGGGACAAGAGTTACTCTGAATTCAAAAAGTGGGAGTATTTAAGACATTTGCTTCGGATCATTGATTAGAGTTTCAAATGCGCTTGCAAGTATCTGGATGAACCGACCGTTGTTTACTAGTTTTTTAATAATTTTATTTGAGAGACCGCTTACCCCACAGGATTTTGATGCGTCAAGTTCTTTTATGGCGTCCACAACTTCTGACTCTTTTATTTTAAAGTAAGCATGTTTAAATGGTCTGAAGACAGCTTTTAGTTCAACCTTTCGTGGTGTTGGAAACAGTTTTGCTAGTTGTTATTTCCTAATTTCTTCAATTTATTTAAGATCCGTTCTTGTCTGACCTAAGCTCTCTTTATTTAGGTTAGTTTCAATTGCTTGAAGGGCTTTCGAGAATTTATTTTCCTATATTAAATCATGGATTTTACCCTAAAACGCACCTGTGAACATTTTTATTTTCTACTTGATTTCGGGTGGGCTGTCGCTCTCGTTTGTTTCCCTTTGTTATGGAGTTGCGTTGATCGTTTCGACAACTTCCGAGTATGTTGGATTACTTGGTCTGTTTTGTGCGTTTGGCTGAACCGAAGGAGGCTGAACCGACGGGGGAATATATATTCCCTGTTCGCGGTCGTAATTTGAGCTGTTTACTACTGTACTTTAAGAGGTCAATAATGAATTAATGGCTTCAATGGGCTTCTTAGGATCTACATCTTCTTAGGATCCAATATTCATTTCATACATGATTCAGACACCAGGATCCAAGTAGAACATCTTTAAAAATGCTCAAGTATCACCAATTGGAAAATGGGCATATTCTATAGTTAATAAAATTAAATTTAACAGAAAATAGAATTTTGAGTTCAGACATGACTAATGAACTTGTAAGATAGTATTTCTTACTAAATTCATTCACACCTCTTTTGATGCACTCTGTCACCAATTGCAAATTTGACGTCGACTTCAGAGATATGGTTCTCAGAGTTCAACAGTAAGTTAATGTTCACTGCTGTATGAACTAGTTTGTTTCGTGGAAGAGTATATTCTAGACCCCTCTAATGTAATAAATATATTAGCTCCAGATATTACTCAGCATGTGTTCAATGATTTGAAATAGTTTACAAAATACATAATTTCAAAAATTGTAGTCGAGTAGCTTATGAAGGTCCAAGTCCAAGCAATATTGTATTAGGGCCTACTCACAATAGTTACTTACAGCAGAGACTTGCGTTAATAATTGATGCTGCAAAGTTCAATATGGTTAAAGCTTAATTCGTTTTTGTCTAACTGATGTGAGAAAATGTGTTATATACGATATTATAAAATTATACAGAAAATCACACATTAATTCTCGTTATTAATGCAAAAATTAGTTTGGTCAACGCTCTGAACCAGGGGATTTTACGGTCAATAGCTTGATCCGCATAGGAAGGAATAAAATATTCCTCGAACCGATCACCGAAAGCCTGATAAAGCAGATTATAGTGCTATATCGGAAGCCTCTGAAGCACTTCAATCTCTGATCTAATCATGCTCAAGTTCAATGAAGAAGTCCTTCAAACAAAACAACCAATCGTTCAGATCACAAAAACAAACTGAACACAACAAGCAAAACAACCAGAGCAACACGGAATAAAGCAAACCAAAAGGTTCCCAACAAAACCTAAGCAAGAAGAATTAAATTAAAGAACTCGTCAAATCATTTAACAAAATTCTTAACGGTATCCAAAAACCAAAAGGAAACTCATTCACTGGATAACAGAATCACAACAGCTCCACCAAATAACGGGCAACAACTGATCAAAATCCATACATCTACATCAAACAATGTGAGATGAACAACCGCTTCGATCGCAAACAACAAAACAAAACAATGATGCTTACAAGAAAAACAGGAAGAAACACTCTTGGAACCAAGCAGACGTAGTCTAAAAGCTAACGAAAGTTTTACAAAAAACTCTGAAACAACAAGGCAACTACTTCGATCGAAACAACAACAAATTCTGATTCTAATGGACTAAATACATCAATATTTAATTGAAATATATTTTCTCTTATCAAACGACCCTAGCTACACATATGCATCGTTCAGTAATTTTTGATGTGCATGAATGGATTAAGGAGGTTCTTACTATCCCTAGTCGTATCTTCGCGAAACCACAGACTTGGGAACGGGCGAATGTAGCCCTCAGCGTGGCAAGAAGACCCTGTTGAGCTAGACTCATTGGAATTATATACTATATTATATACTATATTATTGTTCACTATTATTCGAGTTTATTAGCCTTTTTTCTGACAATTTTCTGACAATTATTTTCTGCTTACCTCAGTATAGTAACTAAAAAGGAAACCTACATTAAATTATAATCAAAAAATAAATGACAAAAAGAAATACCACTGAAATATGGATTTACTATTAAAAATGATTCTCGTTATTAATGCAAAATTAGTTTGGTCAACGCTCTGAACCAGGGGATTTTACGGTCCGCAACATACATCATCATTTTGATTTCCTTGAAGATGTGGAACGAAGATTAAATTAAAAGTTAATATTTCATATATTAAGTTTGAAATATAAGTTGCCATTTGTTGCGAAATAATGTACATGTGACTGCACGTTAGTTCTCTGATCTACGTAAAAGGCTAAGTCTGGAATGAAGTCTGGTGCCAGCTGGGTATTATTAATTAGAACATAAACTGATTTAACCGAATTAGTATGATAGTAATTTTCACTGTATGTGCGAGTTTGATACCAGTCTCATTTAATTCATGTTTTTTCTACTAAATTATAGACGGTCCATGTTCATTTGGACTACGTTATATTTTTTAAACCGTAGCGAATTTACACGTAGTTCATAGTGACTCAATCACAAATAACCTCAAAACTGTGTTATCACTTTTATAGATTTAGTATGCAGACTTTGTTCAATAAATTATTATCCAATACAGTGATTATTATGGTGTATTATGACACTTCGGTGAAAAGTTTTCAAATGGTAATTCGGTAATACAATGTTAATATTTGAGCAACTTTTAAAAACTGGACACGACAACCAATAAATCACAAACTAGCGAAACAGACGTTTCACCTAATGCGATTCTTAAAGCCGCCATGATTATAGCTCATCTTTAATATCTTCGTGCGACACAATGTGGATGATTCATAGGCAAGTCTGCAGTCCACTTTTTGTAGTATTGGTAGTTTATGATACGCAGTACGTCGACTTTAACATGAAACAACTGTATTAACTAATTTTACTTCGCAACTTCAATAATGAAAAACGATAGTGTTCGCACTGTATGTAGCTCTGTCTAGAATATTGAGTAGTAGTAGTATTTCGAACACTGTATAGTCCTCACTCAGCATCCGAAATCCCCATTTCCACACGCGAAACTGAGAGCTATCTTAGCTCATACCATGTGCCTCTACACACATGCTACAAATACCATCATAATACAGCTAAACATAAGTAAACTTATACCACATAGTGCAAGTCTCGAGTATTTTCAAGTAACTTACTGAGCAGATGTTGATCTAGTCAATTATCTGGCTCATATAGCTATTTTTCTAGAATGAATTGAAAATTCATTGATCTATAGACTCTGAACTCGACTCTGGCTCAAATTATTGTAATTATAATCTATTTATTAACCATCTATATGAACGTGGGCACATCTATAATATAATCTTAATAATGTGATTATATGTGCTATTTTAAGGTGAAACAAAATACCACATTTTACGTCTACGATGACAACCAAATAACTAACTAAAGTGTTAAAGTTTAAGAATATTTGGCAACATTTATTTAATTAAAGTATCTATTATTAAGTATCTATTAGGTAAAATTAATAGTAATTAAATAGTCCTCATTCAGTATCCCAAATCCCTACTAGTAATTAAATAAATCATTCAACAACCTATTACAGTTATACTGCTCAACCAATTATCACATTTTTGTATAATAATCCCGTTAATATAATTTTCACCAATAGAAAATGAAGTATCAATTTAGTAAACACGTTTTTAATAAAATCCAAATACAATACCATAAGCCATGACCTAAAAAATACCAAATTATCGATTTTGTAAAACCAAAATATTCAATATTTATACCATACTTCGCAAAGTGCAGTCAATAATTCTAAATAAACTTTAATATCTACAATGATTTTACAAAAAGGATTTATATTTCTTTTCATTTACAAATATTAGTTTAAATTGCTTCTTCCAGCTTCTCTAGTAAGCATAAGAGTCAAACAAATTTAATTAGTCCTCACTCAACGTCCGAAATACCCATTAATTATTAATATAATGTTATCTTCTATCATAATCTTATAACACTTATAATACAAAACTAAGCAATGTCTCAATAATATTTTAGTAAATAATATCAATTATAATTATTGCCAAAAATTAACATCATTAAATTAAGTGAATGTAAATGATAACATATATTTAACATAAAGAGCTAACAATATCAATCTTTTTATTTACACAAATGCAACTCAATAATCATAAATTGATGTCTCAATTAACAACATTGAAGTTAGTACTTTTGCATTATTTGGATTCAGCTTAAATACTCACATCATAACTGATTCCAATATAAATATTTCATTAGTATTTCATGTAATTTCTGGAGCACTTCTTTGCAATTTTTGTGCTGTAGAAGTGTAAAGATGTAATTTAATATTTATCGCATCTGGACAGTAAATATCAGGTATGATAATAGAGCCAAAAGAAACTTTTATAGTAAAATAGTCTTTCATATAATTTAGAATAACAAGTTCAAATTCATCTGGTCTCATTAATGTAATTAAATAACAACTTGTTGAATTTTAAATTAATTAATGTAAACTTTCAGGAAGTAATTTAGTGTAAAGTAAGAATAATGGATATTTAGCATGTAATATACAAGTCCTCATATAATTACAAATATCTGAATTATATATTTGCATTGACAAAATCCCGCGTTTGGGACATGATAGTATTTAAATATAAATTACAAGTGAATTTATATCATGTGACATATGCGATAACTAATCTGTCATATACGGATTATGCGGTGAAGAACTAAAACATAGCCAAATTGTAAATAGAATGTACTAATGTGTATATCCATTTGAGTACATTGATAATTAGTGTATTTGTGCTCACGGATACTTACTTAATAACACTAATTGCATTAATGTAGTAGACTCTTTAAATATCATCAGTGGTATAATTAATAATGTCTCAGTATTAGAGCGGATAATATTAAATAGCGTTTCCTAATTAAATAATTCTGTTCAAAAACATACTCTTCATCTTAACGCCATAAATTAATCGTTAATAAAATAAACCAATATAATCGAGTAAAGACTAAATAATATTGAAGATGGAATAATATCAAACTATTCAAAATCAGTTTTCAATTTATATATGAACACTTCGACTTTGGAAAATAGAATAATTAGTAACATTACATTAATTAAAAATAATATTTCAATAGCTTAGATAAAAGCTGATGAAAATTTACGTTTTAACACCTCAATATTAGACTGGAGAATATTCAATAATGTGAGTGCTTTGAATTAATCACAAGTTGCTACTACTACAATATTATAGCTGTTAAAAATTAATATTTCGTCGATGAATCACACAATAGTAGATGGACTTTCTAATATTCATTAGAATATCTCATTTATCGATAATACTATATCAATTCTTGCAAACAACGTTTCATCTATCAGTACAAACATATCGGCTTTAGATAACAGAATAATTGATAACATTTCCATTTTGCAAAACAATGCATACGCAAATTCAGCCGCCATATAACAGTATATTTAACAGAACGCAACTGTGTTGGATTGGAGAATATTCTATAACATTTCCAAATTAAACATTTCACTTCAAAACAACATAAGTGAAATTAAGGAGTCAATATTAAAGTAAACCTAAATTATTGAGTATTAAAATAACAAAATTAGCAATTTAATAGAACAAATTAACTGTTTGAGTAATTAAAGTTACTCTATGATCAACGGATCTTGCATTTAAGTAACTTGTGTGATTTAAGGCCAGAAAAATATAAATGGCACATGTTAATGCACTATCCTTAACTCAGTCGTACAAGCTGGCTAATGTATTTGTCCAATAAACTCGAATGTTATTGATACATCTTGTGAGTGCTATATCTCTTTAAGTGAGGTTCTTAGAGATTTCTCTAAAAGTTATATTAATTTTAATTTTATAGTCATCGTTCTATAATCATAAAAGCTTGCCAAAAGTGGGTTTTGGGATTCAGTTGCCACTTCACTAAATGAAGAAATCGTCAAAGTTTGTAACATACAATTATTCAATGCGATTATTATCAAGCGCCCTAATCTTTTAACCAATACATTATGAGTTGAACGTATCAAAATCTAAAATATTACCAAATATAATACTCTAATTAAGATACTTTCAAGTTACCAACAAATTTTGAATGCTATGAAATAATCTTCATGTTGAATAGTACGGTTTCCAACCAATAAACACTTTCGCACTAGGTTTTTATGTACAACTACCCCTAAATTTTGCAACTTCGGAATTACCCAAAAGTTATTGAGTTCAATGTAGAAGTTGAAGCATATTTTAACATGGTTTTATTATTTGAGTTCTAATTTATGAAATGCTTTGGAGGCACACGAATATTAGATACAAAATTTTCAATCACATGCAGCAACTTCATTAAACTAGCTGTTCCCAGCTTTCTTAATTAACTTAATAATAAATTGTATTTGTATAACTTAGTTTTAGCTTCATGTTATTCTAGATTTTAACACTAACAAATTATTAAATTTTAGTAACTTATAAAGTAGATGTACATGAACATAATAATATCGGTATCTAAATAGTATTATTATTTGTTTACTATTACTTTGAGAGAATTTCGATTCCCAAAGCAACCATTTTCAAGTCAAAAACTGTAAAAAATGGTTTTTAAGTGAAAATTTACAAATAATACTGAATTAATAACTGGTAAAATGTTATTAAATAATAAGAAGATTCATAATATTTTTAAGTACAATTAAGTTTAAAAAGTAGCAATTATTTGATAATTTTTTTAACATGCCAAGCTTTCAAAGGAGCTGGAAGGTTTAAGGAGTTAGTATGAAGAATTCGAATTCTATTAAGTAGTGGTAACTAAGTGATGCAAGGTCGTTGATGTGCGACTTCTTTCAGTTAGTTTGCCGTAAGTATTGAATTATTACCCAGTTGTGTTTTACTTCAAAACAGTATTAGTTATTGAAAAGCCCAATTAAATTCAATTAATTATTAAGTGAAGAAAAGAGAACCGGGTTCAATTTAAACTAAAGAAGCACGAATTGCTGGAATCGTTAAATATCAGGGGTTCATCAGTTGACAAATGTAAAGAATTTTAATAAGGAATAGATAGTCAAATTCATTCAAAGACATTGCCAATAAAATGTTATTATTGACAGCAGTGTAAATTATAATTATTTCGCTCACTGTGAGCAAATGATGATCTAAACCTAGGAGCAGTGAAGTGTAAATATAAAATATTGATTTTATTCACAGTTATAAAAACTCATAAGCTCGCGTTTCCCCCTCATAAAAAGCTTCTATCTCGCACAAAAATTTGTTTATAAAAAGCCTTTTTGTTAAAGAGATATAGGTGGCTAGACAATGCGAAATGGATAATGTGCCTGCTCGACTCTTGGAGCGTTTGTGATTAATAATGCTTGCTCTTGTGGAGTAAACGGATTAAACATATCGAATACATGTAGTTGTCCAGCTGGAGCCAGTTTAGTTAACGGAACATGTATTTGTGTAAATATTAATGCATATATTTCTGGGAACGCATGCATGTGTCCAAAATATTCTTCAATTGTAGGAAACACTTGCACATGTCCGATTTACTCACAAATAATGAATAATGAATGCATTTGTAATTTAATAAGCAGCTAAATAATGAACAATAGCATGTGCTAGTGTTTAACCATTGGAGCTTTAGTGAATAATGGAGCTTGTGCTTGTGGATAAAATGCGCAAAATGTTTCCAATACTTGTAGTTGCCCAACTAATTCCACTTTGGTAAATGGTGTGTGTACATGCGATAAAATAACGGGTTAGTAAATTGTAAGTGGATCTTGTTAATGTCCGACTGATTACCATGTTGTCAATGATTCCTGTAAATATACGCATGTAATAAATATTGTCAATTTGTAGTGCAGATAGGAAATGTGTATGCACCCGTTTTGAGCACTTTGGAGCTTGCCACATATATGAATATATTTATCAATATATAATATACTGTTTTTTGAAATTAGTTTCTATGTTCCACTCCAGAACTAAAATATGGGGAATTGCCATATAAGTGATCTATGATATGAATTTTTATATAAAGTGCACTCTTTACAATTTTAAACCGAAACTACGAAGGAAACTGAGGACGAATAATCAATGCTATGAGTAAACATATGGAAACTGCTAAATGGATATGTGGAATTGAAGAGATAGATTGAAGAAAATTATACGTTTCACTGCACTCGATATAAGCCACCGAAATTTTTGATAAACAAGATGTTAAAAATTACACTTCTGTATTTGACCAATTCGAAGAGAGCAAACTATAAAGACTGAATTCTTTCTAAGTACATTTGTTATAACTAGTAGGGATAGCGCTTAATAAAGACTGGGCGATATGAGTTTTTTGGTTTTATAAATAGTCGAAATAGTCCAGTTTTAACTTTCAGCTATAACTAAAATATTTATAAATTGACTAATCCTAAAACTCATTATATAAATTATGAAGGTGAGAGTATATAATAATGGTAAGAGTTTGGACAACACCTCCACGTCTTCTTTGTATTTAATGCATTTTATACAACTTACGAATATTTGACTTAGATTATAATAATATCTGAACACGATATATTTTTAGAATATATTAGTAATAACTATTTATATATTGTTCCTTTCCACAAGGACCTTAAGGGGATTATTCATAATTATGATGTTACACATATATTTTAAGTTAAATATAAAAGATGAATCAATAACTAGATCATGCTACGTAACATAATATTACAAGTTATATAATATAGTGAATAATAAAATCCAATAATCATATAATATTATATTAGTTATATAATCAAATATATTGGCATTCAATATTATAGTTTATTTGGTTTATATGAGTAGTGAATGTTCATTTGATTAAATATGACATATACTGATAATATCATTTTTAGCTATTTTATTAAGCATGTTATATATAAATGTAACTAAAAATACTTATATATTTGTATGTCTTAAATTATTTGTTAAAATATGTATCAAATATTGTACAAAAAATTATAATTTAAATCATTCAGTCGTGATAGCAAGAGCTATAAGCGCACAAATATAATTATAATATATTAATATAAAATAATCAAAAACAACAAGCACATTCACTTGTGTTCAATCACATTAAGTTTTTATACTTGACGCTGCGTTAATAAAAATGAGACTCAAATATTATACAATTTCTGTTTATATAATATACTATCAGGAACAATTCAACATTGATACTTCAGGGAATAAATAACTTACATTTTATAATATTGTAATATCTGTAAATATTGTTAAAAATCGATATTAAATAATAATTATATTTTTATTGATAAATTAAATATTCTGTTATATCTCAACATAGATGTGAATAATATTAGAAAGAAAATCGAAATATGTACTGTATAAGACTTTAAAACTGAAGGAGACTCCACAAAACCAATGGAGTGAAAAAATTACCATATAATATTTTAACAGCATTCTTCTTATTATATAGTATCTATTGCAAAAATATAACTAACTCCCGTTAATTCCAAAAAAACACCTACTATAAACATTTCAGATAGGAGCTATACAGCACAATATTTGATACCATATATATATCCGATTAAATTACAACTTCAAGTAATTTCAGTGCAGGATATGTATTCGGAACAGTTTAATTTATATATAACGCATTTATAGATATTTCAGATAGGGTTTATTCCACAATTGTTCAACCGCTATTTTAATCTCAAAGCACTTTCACCAACTTGAAGATTTAATTTGGAGTATAATCAATGAACAATGGTTCGTTCATTTTATTGTCAAGTGCTTCAATAGTAATTAATCAGATGAATATCATTTCAAGATCTGGTAGTCAACTTACGGTTAACACTGGCATAATAATTGAGCATATTAACATCATCATCTACAAGTGTAAACATAACTAACTTGCTAGTAAATTTATCGATTGCTCCTTCCAGTGGAAATATAACACTTATCAGCAATATTTATGGCGTTTTAAATATATCTGGGTATCAAGTTCTTGGAGATTACGTAAGTACTGTAACTGTTTCAATGATAGGACTTAATATATATTCTGCAACTGTGAATGTTAATCAAGTTAGTTTTAAACCGTATACATTTAATGTTGGAAATGGTTCATCATATTTATTCGGATATGCTGAGTTAGCGAGCATTAATATTAATAATTTTGCTGTTATTATTGGAAATAGTTCAAACTCTTTGCTACTAGGTTCAATCTCAACTACTTCGTATACGAATTACTATTTATTTGGAGGCATAATATCAATAATTCGTAGCGGTACTGTTTTTAACGTTAATAATGTTATATATGACTCGTATCAGAAGTTAAACACAACATACGTTAGTTCATCTGGCTTCCTAGTTGGACATTTATGTGTAAGTAGTGTTAATATATAGAATACATGCTTATAATAAAATATAATGGGCACCACTCTATAGTTATTAAGCTTTGGTTTTTTGGGATAGATTTAAGATAGTATTTCTTCAATTTGTAACGTATCTGTCGTTTTTTCCGCTCAAGCAACATACTTTTAATCTTTGGGAATAATTGGAATAATAATTGCATCTGAATACTTCGAAGTGATTAACTTGAGATCTGTTGTAAATTTTAGTGGAAATAATAGCCATAATGTAAGCCCAATCCTTGGAATGTCATAAACGTAAAATTTATCAGTTTAAAACATTAATGTTATTGGAGGGAACGTTAGCTCACGTACAAGAAATGTTGGTGGATTTGTTGGTTATTAAGGATTGGGATCAAATGTTACAGTTTAGAATTCATTAATTTCTCAAATGAATATTTCCGGTGTAGCTTATGTTGGTGGCTTTGTGGGTGATAGTAGTTCAACATTAACTTTAATCAATTCGAGGATTGAATTTGTGCGCCTTTCTGGTTCTAATATTGGGATTGTTGCTGGTTCATAGTCAGGTACATAATATATAAGCGGTTCATCATCTGAATCGAATTATATTAACAACGTTTTGTAAAGTAACTGTGCAGTATTATCAAACGTATGGTCTATTGTCGGATGCTGAGAGAAGAGTGAAGATAACTTACAAATTTAATATAGCAAACAAAAACAACGATGTGTATAACAATAAAATTTAGTCTCTAAAAGAGAAGATCGTCAAATTGTAAAGAGAATTGCAAAATTAATTCGATACAGTGGATACAATAACGTGTAAATTCAAATAAACAAAAAAATCAATAATATAAGCATTAATATTAGCAATAATATAAGGCAGTAAAAGTCTCAAAAGAAAATCACAATCGCCTATATGACGGTATAAAACCTGACATTGCGATAAACTATCGAGGCGAAAGAATCTACCAAGACGTTGGGGTCACGTGGTACAAAGAAAATCACACATTAATTATCGTTATTAATGCAAAAATTAGTTTGGTCAACGCTCTGAACCAGGGGATTTTACGGTCCGCAACATACATCATCATTTTGATTTCCTTGAAGATGTGGAACGAAGATTAAATTAAAAGTTAATATTTCATATATTAAGTTTGAAATATAAGTTGCCATTTGTTGCGAAATAATGTACATGTGACTGCACGTTAGTTCTCTGATCTACGTAAAAGGCTAAGTCTGGAATGAAGTCTGGTGCCAGCTGGGTATTATTAATTAGAACATAAACTGATTTAACCGAATTAGTATGATAGTAATTTTCACTGTATGTGCGAGTTTGATACCAGTCTCATTTAATTCATGTTTTTTGTACTAAATTATAGACGGTCCATGTTCATCTGGACTACGTTATATTTTTTAAACCGTAGCGAATTTACACGTAGTTCATAGTGACTCAATCACAAATAACATCAAAACTGTGTTATCACTTTTATAGATTTAGTATGCAGACTTTGTTCAATAAATTATTATCCAATACAGTGATTATTATGGTGTATTATGACACTTCGGTGAAAAGTTTTCAAATGGTAATTCGGTAATACAATGTTAATATTTGAGCAACTTTTAAAAACTGGACACGACAACCAATAAATCACAAACTAGCGAAACAGACGTTTCACCTAATGCGATTCTTAAAGCCGCCATGATTATAGCTCATCTTTAATATCTTCGTGCGACACAATGTGGATGATTCATAGGCAAGTCTGCAGTCCACTTTTTGTAGTATTGGTAGTTTATGATACGCAGTACGTCGACTTTAACATGAAACAACTGTATTAACTAATTTAACTTCGCAACTTCAATAATGAAAGAGCAATAATATTCACATTATTTGAATTTACACATTACTGTCACCACTGTATCGAATTAATTTTGCAATTCTCTTTGCAATTTTACGATCTTCTCTTTTAGAGACTAATTTTTATTGTTAAACACATCGTTGTTTTAAGGAATACACTTGATATAACAACTCTATTAATTTGTAAGTAAAGATGATTAGAAGATCTTTGCACTGCTGGGATTTGTGCTTAAATAGAAAGGTCACCATTTTCAAGAATTTGAAAGCCGCTGGTGATAGAGTAGATTCGAGTGAGGATAAGTCCTACTACATTGAGATATACTCACATAACTACTTTGACATGGATCTACGGAAGGAACGTGTTTCTGAAGCCATGCTTTTCTGTCCAAAGGATAAATACCAGTCACATTTAATTCATTTTTTGTACTAAATTATTACTGCACATATTATTCTCCACAAGATGATATAAATCGCACAGCTGTTACATTCTTACCATCTGTCTTGTCTCATTTATAAACAAACAATACAAACAAATAGTCTAACTTGTTTGACTACAAAAACAAACTGAACACAACAAGAAAAACAAGCAAAACAACCAGAGCAACACGGAATAAAGCAAACCAAAAGGCTCTCAACAAAACCAAAGCAAGAAGAATTAAATTAAAGAACTCGTCAAATCATTTAACAAAACTCTTAACGGTAACCAAAAACCAAAAGGAAACTCATTCACCGGATAACAGAATCATAACAGCTCCACAAAATAACGGGCAACAACTGATCAAAATCCATACATCTACATCAAATAATGTGAGATGAACAACTGCTTCGATCGCAAACAACAAAACAAAAGCAATGATGCTTATAAGAAAAACTGGAAGAAACACTCTTGGAACCAAGCAGACGTAGTCTAAAAGCTAACGAAAGTTTTACAAAAAACTCTGAAACAACAAGGCAACTACTTCGATCGAAACAACAACAAATTCAACAACAACTAAGGGAAACTGTTCAACTCCCTAAACGAATACAGATACGATGATGTTAAATCAAAACGCAACGATGACTCATTCATGTACGTCAAAATACCATTAGGCTAGACCAACTTCAGCAAGCAAAACAAAGGAGGAAACAAGTCGTTTGGAGGTTATAAGTAAGGAAACTTCAACCAAAAATTCATATGAAGAGCTAGGCAGCTGTCATATTGACTAAATAATTGCTATCTGAACTGGCTCCGTGAGTGGCCATGATAACTGGATCGTGTACCAAAAACTGATAGATTAAAAAGTATAAGCAAACATTGAAGAAACAAATTGAAGAGAAAAATTGAATCACTAGATTGATTATTAAAGTAGAGGAAAATATTCTGCCATCTAACGATGGTATTTTATAGCGTGTGTGTAGAGGCACATGGTATAAGCTAAGATAGCTCTCAGTTACGCGTGTGGAAATGGGGATTTCGGATGCTGAGTGAGGACTATTATATTTAAGTTAAGCAACAACATACACATTAATTATATAATATAATTTTTAGATACTATCTGTTTAAAATAATATTTAGAATTTGATGTTAAATATATGCTATATAGTGGGTTAATATCTAGTAAGTCATTTATATTACTATTATATGTATTGTATATGAGTTTTATTAAAACCAAAATTATGCAACAGATATTGAATTTACTTATCTTGAATTATTGTATATTTTAAAAAATGATATGAAGTTGGACGCTGAAAATTTCTTCATTTGTTTTAAACTAATAATAACTACATATATAATAACCCATAACTTTTTAAATTTAGTTAGCAAGATTTAAACATATTTGCAATAATATTTAGTAATAAGATGACTCTAGTTATTTTACTAAAACATAGTGATACTAGATCAATTAACAGCATTTTACAGAATTATAGCCAAATTATAGATATTTTACCAAATATGAACACCATACTTTCTTCTATACTAATAGTATTTAAACAATTAAATGTAAATAGTAACATTTTGTGCCAAAATAGTATTATTGTAAACAACAACCAACATCTGTACTGCCAGAAGTCTAACTCCATGAACAATATGAAAGTACAAAACAACATCTATATGACATAGAAGCAAAATAATATACAACTGTTCATACATAATGACGTAACTCAATAGTCAGTTATAGAAGTCCGTGTGTACGATATGGAAGTGAACACATTTTCGCTCTTTGGATTGAACACAAACAATTAAATTGTTAGAGACTCCAACATAAGCATCACTATCGACTTCCAAGTTGTGGTTGGAGCTCTCATTTGTATCTAGTGTGATATTAACGTGTATAATTCAACGCTCTTGTTTGTTGGATCTGGAATGTAAATATCTGGTGTAATTTTACAAGCTTTAGATAGTTTTAGGTTATAACAAACTTTCATCCAATTTAGATTAACTGGCTAAAACTCGTCTGGTCTCGTGAACATAATCTTAACATCACTTACCAACTTCTCTATCGTGGACTGTAAGCTAGCTGGCAGCAATCTGCTGTATGGATATAACAACGGATATATTGCATCGCGTGTGAAAGCAAATTAATCACTAAATATCAGTACGTTCAAAGTTTGCGTTGATACTACTCCTCGTTTCGGAAACATCAGCGCTATCATAGAAATTATTGGTGGCGACTCAGTAGAGTGCGAGATATGTGGCGGTATTAAAGTTGTATATGGGGTGTGTCTTGAGGACTTACAACACGGTCAATTAGTAAACGGCTCTCTTCAGTGCGTTGATCCATTTTAATTCATTGATAACGAATGTGTTTGTAAATATGGATATTTACTTAATGGTTCCAACTGTGTTAACATTTTGAGTACAATAATGTCGAACAATATCGATAGCTACTAGATTCAACAAATCAATGGTGAAATCGCAAATCTGGCTAATTAAATTAGCGCTTTGAATTTAAGTATTCACAACAGCTCCGATACATTCAACACAACCCAGACTGAGCAGTATATTCTTAAAAACTACACTTTGGGAGATCTAAACCTTCAGCGAAATACAACAGTGTTAGATTAGAGGATATATAAAAACATCTCTAACATCAATGAAAACATAACAGAATTAAAGCAAACTATAAATACTTTAAACTAGGTTATATAACAACAGAATGACGTGATAGTCGAGTTCAACTGTTCTAAAACACCAGGAAATCAGATGTTGAACGGAACTTGTGTGTAAGTGATATGTCCAATTTCTGGTTAATAAGTAGTCTAAGGAAGATGCCGTTGTACTGATGTGAATTCGTATGTTTCTGGAACATCTTGCGTTTGTCCTTTCGGATCCACGTTGCTTTCCGGAGTATGTATCTGTGATTATATGCATGCATATGTTTCTGGTACTTCATGTGTATGTCCCACCTATTCTTCTCCAATTGGAAACGTATGCACTTGTCCAGCGAATTCTCAAATAGTTGGAAACAAGTGTGAATGCAATTAAATTTAAGGCTAGATGATGTTGAATGGCCCCCCTCCATAGTGCAGTTGTCCAGCTAATTCCGTTCCAGTAAACGATAGCTGCGTATGCAATGTAATCTCAGGATAATCTTTATAAAACGGAGTCTGTAGGTGTCCCATAGGTAAGTATATGGTAAACACCTCTTGTGTTACAATAGATATTATTGAATATAATGACAGCTCAATACAATGTAGCCAACCGATCTACATTTCGACCTTCGATATTACTGCGATATCTAAAACTGTTGGTGCGAACGACTTTCAAAATGGATATGTTTTCAGTTCATCTGTTACTTCAGCTAGTAACATGTTTATAAATATAAATAATAATATTTATGGATCCGTTGTTTACCCCTTATTTTAAACATTAACAAATTTCATAAATATTAAAATCCAACTAGGAAGTTAAGTTGTTTCTACTGGATAACTTCTTACTGGCGGGAGTCAAGTATTCGTTAATCAAATGAAAGTTATTTCTAAAGATGGTTCTATACTAACTGCTAATTTAGGATAATTTAGTATATTAATAGAATCAAAATCACATTCTAGTAGTATTACGAATTTATTGTTAAATCTCTCGTTTGCTATGTCTCACGGCAATATATCATTAATAAACACCACAAATATTATTTATCATCCAAATTAACTGAATATTTCAAATTATTAAATTATTGGTAATTATTAAAGCATTGGTTGTATTTCTTTGATTTAATCATATTCACAATAAGAAAGTATTATAGTTAATAATGTAAACTTCAAGCCAAACACTTTCATCACAGGCAAATAGTCTTCATTTTTCTTTTGTACATCTATATAGTCTTCAATGTACTTAAATAATATTACTATTATTGTTGGTGACGAAAACAATCATTTGTTATCTAACATAGTTTATTCTGATATTTATTAATCCTATTAATATGGCGGTTTAGTGGCAAATAGTACTTAGACTTCAATATAAATAATGTCTATAATTTATGATTGTTATTAAGTGTATAAAACTAGTTATGTTTCTAATTCAGGGTTGATAATTGGAACATCACTTATACAAAGTAATATTTTAATATTAAAAATGTGTTTCCAATAGTAATTGAGTAGTACTACTCTATAATTTTCTAAATTCGGCTTAATAGGATATAATGAAGGAAATATATCAATTTAGTAGTCATCAGTAATATTTATAATATAAGCACTAAATATTCAAAGTTTTGGTCTTGTTGGATATTAAACATAAGCTGTAGCCAAAACAAGTTTAACGGTTCTCAATGTAACAACAACTATAAATACTATTATTCTTAGTAATATCTCTTTTGGTAATATTGGTGGAATAATTGGTTATAACAATATATTTACATGTTTAATACAAAATGTAATTGTTAATAATAGTAATATTAGCTCTGCAAATTAAACAGGTGGAATTGTAGGGTGTTCATAAGGATATTAGTTTGGTGCTTAAACAACTTTATTTTTATAGAACGCATCTGTTTAAAACTCAATTATTTCCGCAGATAATTGTTCAGCAGGAGGTATTATAGGTTATGTATAATTTATGAGTTTACATATTTCTAGTTCTAACATTCAATCAGTTAAAATATTTAGTAAATTATACTTTGGTATTGTATTTGGATTTTATTAAAAACGTGTTTACTAAATTGATACTTCATTTTCTATTGGTGAAAATTATATTAACGGGATTATTATACAAAATTGTGATAATTGGTTGAGCAGTATAACTGTAATAGGTTGTTGAATGATTTATTTAATTACTAGTAGGGATTTGGGATACTGAATGAGGACTATTTAATTACTATTAATTTTACCTAATAGATACTTAATAATAGATACTTTAATTAAATAAATGTTGCTAAATATTCTTAAACTTTAACACTTTAGTAAGATATTTGGTTGTCATCGTAGACGTAAAATGTGGTATTTTGTTTCACCTTAAAATAGCACATATAATCACATTATTAAGATTATATTATAGATGTGCCCACGTTCATATAGATGGTTAATAAATAGATTATAATTACAATAATTTGAGCCAGAGTCGAGTTCAGAGTCTATAGATCAATGAATTTTCAATTCATTCTAGAAAAATAGCTATATGAGCCAGATAATTGACTAGATCAACATCTGCTCAGTAAGTTACTTGAAAATACTCGAGACTTGCACTATGTGGTATAAGTTTACTTATGTTTAGCTGTATTATGATGGTATTTGTAGCATGTGTGTAGAGGCACATGGTATGAGCTAAGATAGCTCTCAGTTTCGCGTGTGGAAATGGGGATTTCGGATGCTGAGTGAGGACTATACAGTGTTCGAAATACTACTACTCAATATTCTAGACAGAGCTACATACAGTGCGAACACTAT